>OZ025290.1:389940077-390432563 GCA_964019185.1 Maratus speculifer
GATCGTTTCGAGACCCATTTGCACGAAATATAATTGAGGTTTTCTTTCCAAAATGACGCAATAAAACATCGCGTCAACACGGGTGCGTCTGAGGTATCTGTGCAAATATTTTTATCAATTATTACAAATTTTAAGTGAAAACCACGAGTTCATTTAGAGTCCAAATCATTCGGGTCGTAAGTAAATAATTATGACGCTATTTGAGGTCGCTTTCCAACGACAACGCTTTGCACAAGAGACAGGGCCGTAGCTAGAAGTGAATAGTATGGGGGGGGCTCAAGAGAATGTAGGGGGGGGGGCTCATAATTTTTTTCTCTCTCTCTGACGCAGAAAGATAAATTAGTGCATATTTACACTGCAGATGCTATGTTTCTTATTAAACTGTAGTAATAATTTAATTTTACGCTTAGAAAAGTACAGGATGGTGAAAAGTTTGAATGTATAACTTCGAGCAAAATTAAACATCATGTTGGTTTCAAGTGTACAAATAAGATGAGGGAGTGTTTAAACACTTATTATAGGTACAATTTAGCATTTCTGCAAAACTGTGAAAGGTTCTCAAAAATAAATAAAATTTTGAACAAAATTTCATTTGAATTTTCGGAACAGAAATTTGACCTTGGAATCGTTTCCAGGGGGGACTCAAAATATTTTAGGGGGGGCTGAGCCGCCCATAGCGTCCCCTTAGCTACGGGCCTGACAAGAGAGGAGGACTGTTTGGGATGTGGGTAGAGAATTTTGGTACTATTCGTGGTCGCTTATCAGCGACAGCGTTGTCGCGCAAGAGAGTCTTACTTTTTGGGACGTAGGTAGGGGTCGCCGACGAAGATAACGGTCGCTAGAAAACGACGACGAATAGCGTCATAATTCTTTACTTATGACCCGAATGCCTTGGATTTTAAATAGAAAATGGAAAAAAAATAAGAGAAATTGAAACCGGACAAATTTTAAAGAAAAAGTAGACAAATTAAAGACACTGAAAAACGGTTAGTGGATGGGTGAAGCGGTAAAACTAGCAATGACCCCTGCCTACTTCCCGAGTATATTTGTAATTAATATACAGTTCGGTGTGGTTGGGTGGGTCAACCGCCGCGATGAGCGGCCCATCTTCGTCGTAGGACAAGCATTTACACCAGTAAAACTAATAACATCAAATTGTAACTACAAGTAAGTGTACATATGTAACTAGTTTTTGAAACATTAAGCTACATGAAATATCAGAATGTTTTGTAAATTGATACATGCAACAAGTTTTAATTAATATTATTAATCAGTTATAAGAAGGAGTCAGTGAAAATTTGATACTTAAATTCCGTCGTTATATAGAAAAGCCAAATTAGATTAAATAAAAGTGTATAGAAATAAACATAGCTGATAAACTAAAGTTAACATTAAACATGAAATATTTAACAATTTATTTCGAAAATAGATTTAAATGAAAATAATTTACACAATATGTTAGTGAATCCCAATAGGAAGATATTAAAATATTTTTAGGAGAGATATCAGTTTCACATAATTAGAATTCTAATTTGTTAAATGCATTTATGGATTTCATGCAATTGTATTTCGTTAACTGATGTTAATTATATAGGAATTCCTACATAATTAACCATTCGCCTCCATTTCATATTACGATCAAAACAGTTATTAGGTTTACAAGGATTAGATTTCTTACAACGAACAATTATCGTTTAAATGATAATTAATTTCTGGGAAAATAGTTTCGTGTTTCCATGTATAAATTTAAGAAGACTGAAGTATTAGATTTATTTAATAAAATTCTATTGCAGAAAATCTATAGTAACAAAATACGTAGTACGATTTCCTTTCGTACTATCTTTACGCTAAATACGCGAAACATTCAAATAAATGTAGACATTGACGGTAATTTTATTTACTCCGTAAAAGAAAACAAAATGTTATTTTCCCCTCACAATATACTCTGTGCGATTAAATTTGCAGCTATATATTTGTAGCTATACATAAAGGTGGGGCTTTTCTTAATCATAATTTCTTCAGGTTTAGCTTTACTAAAAAACCAGTTGAATATGCCGATTCCAAAACTTTCTTTTATCTCATAAGCATATTTTAATTTTTCAAAAATCACTTACACATGATAATACTTTAAAATTATTAATTCAATATTATATCAACTTTGAATTTCATCATAAATTTCTGCTTCAGTCAATTAATCGGAGTAAATGTGGATAAGGATATTTATTAAAATCAGTAGTTTTCTATTTCTTGGTTATCATTAGCTGTCTACAAAAAGCCGGCTTAGCAAAACACGAGTTTCCATCTCTACAAGAGCCGATGAACAATGGACGATACTGAAATAGCCAACTTTTGATATTTTACGATACAAATGAAGATGTGTACATAAGACAAAGTAACATTACTAGAAGATACCGAAACTAATAAAATTAGTTATTTTCGATATAAAAGCATCGTTACAATTCCCATAGGTTTATTGAACGCATCGCACTTCAAATAGGGTAAATGCGGTAAAAAAGAAATAAAAATGGGCTATTTACGTACTTAATTAGCCGTTAGTTTATAGATTTATCGATTTATTTCCCTAAAGTATCTATCTAACATTATTTCTTATTACCAAAACTAAAATACATAACTACTCCCATAATTATTGTGTTTTTAATTAAAATAATCCTCATAATTTCACATTTTGTGCATTTTTAGACACCTTGCCAGCAATGCGTCCCCTCTTTAGTTAGTGTATAATTTACATGAACTCCCTTTGGTTTATAGTTTCAAACAGGAACTGATACACCATATTAAAAACACAAACGTGTGTCGATCACAAATCCTCCTGCTCCAGTCGCCTCTTTTTTGAGGGGCAAGTAGACCCACGAAGGAAAATAGTTAAACATATATTTTATTATTATTATTATTATTAGATATTAGGATTTGATTTTCAAACACTCCATTTGTTGGAGTGAACATAACAGAAATCATTAAAAGCGGTTCAAACTTTAATTTAAATGAATATTAGATTTTTGAAGCTAAATTGACAGGATATCAATACCAACATCATAAAAGCATAGCCCATATGCCGCAGGCAATCCTATATGTTTTTTCAAAGAAAAATTGTTCAAAATTGAAAATCCATATGTAAGCAGAGTTAAAATAAAGAGGTCATATAAAGTTCTTGAAAATTGAAATCAAAATGCTCTTTCCAAATTTATTGATCTAACCTATTCTGTCTTGGTACATTGGAATCTATTTAATTGGATTCAGTTTGTGTATGATTTGCTCTTTTATATAAAAAAACAGCTGTTTTTTGGCTTAAATTACCAGAAGTCCGTTCAATATTTTTAAAAATATTGCATCAAAACTACGATAGATGTACATGAAGATGGTGTCGCTTTTAAAAAAGATAGTGACGATAATAATAATAATAAGGAGTTAGACACTGTCGCAATTTCTACTGATGTATCATTGAAGGAAAGTGATTTTAATGAGTCGGTTGAGAATTCTTCTAATGATTTGGACAGTGAAGGATGATTACTTTTTCTATTGTAAAATAATGTATTAAACATTTTTTATTTTTTAATTTGAGAGTATTTTTTTTATGTTTTTTATGCATTCTATATATTTTTATTTTAGAATATCAATTTTGGAATTTTTCTGGACTTTTTGAATAAGCCGACACTCTCGGTTTGGAATCAGAAATATGTCCAAAATTTCTCGGCTTATACAACGAAATATATCGTATATAGTATTCACAATGTTCATCAATAGCAATTTGCCGATATTCCACCAAGTATCGTATTGCTTGGGTAGAATTCAACGGTGGTGTAGATGATTAAGGAGTTTTAAGTTTATAAGGATTACAGTATTGGTTTCAAAAACTGAAGAAAATTTGAAAGTAAGTATGTCCAAAAGACTCGATAAATAACAAATTTATAAAAAAATACTTTACTTTTAATACGTTGTTCTGTTTTAAAAGGGTTTCCACTTGATCATTACAAATTTCCTATTTCCTTCCATTATAAATTCCATCTTTTTAAGATATAGATGTAAAAAGCTGCAATCCTTGTATCAAGAAAAGAAACACTTCACATTTTCATTTTTTAATATACCATCCATTTTTAATATACCCATTTTTAAACAAGATCGGAATGACACGCACCAATGAACTTGATCAAGACATTGATGGGCAATATATGCATTTACAATCACTTAGAAATTGATTACTAAAGCGAGTGATTGTAGACAATCTTTTTAAGTATTGTGTAATTATTTAAAAATTTAATTATCGAGTAAGTATTCTTGAAAAAATAATTCCTCATATAGTATAGAGTACCTCATATAGTATAAGAGCTGTTTATATTTTTAAAGATTTATTGTCATATTGAACATGCTCTATCACTACATAATTCACCATATATATCAAATTTTCAGTATTTGTCTTTTGTACCACGCATTTTTTGTTCAAAAATTACCCCCATTTTTATAAATATAAATAATAAAATGCGTATTTGAATTACACTCTCATTCTTGTTAAAGTTGAATGCAAACATACTTTTTACTTCATCAATAAATGATAAATACAGAAAAGTGATATAAATAGTAATAAATTAATTATCTATCCATCTGAGAGTCTTACAAATAGGTAAAATTATAACGTTGTTTTTATTTATTTGGTTTGAAATGCGCAGAAAATATGATTCTAACAACATTAAATATGACAATAATGATGACAAATATGAATGCAATCCTTGAGTTTATTAATCTTTCTAAAATGCATTGAAAATTCATGAAATCTATACAATTGTATTAACTTAAATATTGCTTATATTGCACTGAAAATTAGAGGTTTGTGAACGGAATATTTCGTTCCTAATACTTAGAGTGATATTATATCATTACTATGTTATATTGCAAGAAATATAATTGTAAAATAACAATTATGATGAATCAAAACTGTATCCTATTAATAAGACATGCCTTGAATAAATTTATTTAATTTCCTACAAACATAATGCATTTAAAGAATGAATTGTTATATATCACATAAATTATTCTTAAAAAATGGAATATTTAAGTATTCCCAAAGTTTCCCTATTAGTTTAAAGGCATATAATATTTTTTAAGATAAAAAGTTTCACTAACGTTTGACATTTTAAAAGTACTTAACAACTCAACTGAAATATTTATGTAAGTAAAAAAAAAATGAAATCCTTTGTTTAAAAACACAAAAATATGTAAAAACGTTTTCTGCAAATTGGAACGAAAAACTATCTTTATGAAAATAAAATGCTGTCCACATAGTCACTGTGTGTTTAAATTTTTTTTCTAAATGTTTTTCAAAACGTTCTATTCTAGACTGTAAAGGAATTTAATTTCATATTTACTCTAAATTAATTACTCTCTAATTAAATTACTGTAATTTACTACTACAAGGAATTCTACTTCAAATTTAAACTAAATTTTCCATTTAAAATCCCTAAAGAATGGGATTACACAACTTTAATTTATTTACATGAGCATGAAAACTGAGGTAGCACGAAAAAGTATTTTAAGTATTTCGAATTTGATATTAGTTTTTTAAAATACGGTTTAATAGAGGTAATTTGAAGACAAAGACTGATGATTTGATGTTTTCATAATTTTCTTTTTAATCTTTAGTTGAAATTTATTTTAATATTTTAAAGTACATAGATATACAGACAAATAAAATAAACATTTTGTTATGATCACTGAATATTAATTTTGTTTTGAGAAGATATTTTTGAAAGCACTTAATTCAAATTTATGAAGGTATTTGAATTTATTTTAGTTAGCAGTTAAAAATATTTCTTAAATTTCTCAATTTAAACCTTTGCAGATTACAGTCACCGCAAAAAAAATCTTGACATTTGAGATTTTAGACGTTTTGTTGAATATCTAGAAATATACATGAGGAATTATTCTGAAACTTCAGGTGTGTAAACAATATAGCACAGGTCATATATTTTCGTGAAATTTTTTTGCCGAAGTCCCATAGGGGACCGTCAAAAAATTGAAAAAGAATGAATATCTTTTGGATGACCCTGTCAAAACTAATGTAGCAAAAGCATTCCAACTGCAGATTATCATTAAGTGACTTATTGTAATTATGTGTGTTCATTTTTATGCGGATAGCATGTATACTCGTAGAGAAATTAAGGTTTTTATAAAAACAGTCCCAATTTTTTTCAAGATTTTTGCTTATTATTTGCAGAGTTCTTAATATAAAATAAAGTTTTTTCCTGAACATATGACAAACAATATTATAAATAATACCCTGCAACCAGAATTTAAAAATAATAATAATTGTATGAATAATGAACAGGTTTACTAAATAAATTTTCATTGCGCTTGCGTAAAAGTTATGCAAATTTTGATTGCATATTGTGTTAGCTAAAGGTATGGAGCAACTTTTGTAAAAGTCTCAGAATCGCAGCTTAAAAATGCTGAAAATTATCGCGGATGGAATCGGATGAAAATCCGTTATTTCCAAAAAGACGCAAAAAGATAAGGGGTTGTATCCAAATATAGTAGTGCGCGCAATATTATGTAGTACATACTATTGCGCTCACTACTATATTTGGATACAACCCCTTATCTTTTTGCGTCTTTTTGGAAATAACGGATTTTCATCAGATTCCATCCGCGATAATTTTCAGCATTTTTAAGCTGCGATTCTGAGACTTTTACAAAAGTTGCTCCATACCTTTAGCTAACACAATATGCAATCAAAATTTGCATAACTTTTACGCATGCGCAATGAAAATTTATTTAGCAAACCTGTTCATTATTCATACAATTATTATTATTTTTAAATTCTGGTTGCAGGGTATTATTTATAATATTGTTTGTCATATGTTCAGGAAAAAACTTTATTTTATATTAAGAACTCTGCAAATAATAAGCAAAAATCTTGAAAAAAATTGGGACTGTTTTTATAAAAACCTTAATTTCTCTACGAGTATACATGCTATCCGCATAAAAATGAACACACATAATAACAATAAGTCACTTAATGATAATCTGCAGTTGGAATGCTTTTGCTACATTAGTTTTGACAGGGTCATCCAAAAGATATTCATTCTTTTTCAATTTTTTGACGGTCCCCTATGGGACTTCGGCAAAAAAATTTCACGAAAATATATTACCTGTGCTATATTGTTTACACACCTGAAGTTTCAGAATAATTCCTCATGTATATTTCTAGATATTCAACAAAACGTCTAAAATCTCAAATGTCAAGATTTTTTTTGCGGTGACTGTAATATTATATAAATGTAATTTTTCTTGAACATATAATGTAAAATGAAAAACTCTTAGCAACATTTTTTTCTCTATTATCATATTATTTTCAATATCTATTTTTCTAAACAAAATTAATTTCTTATGAGTAACATCTAAATAAGAATTATTCTTACCGTTTTTTAGTAAATGTGTATTCAATTTTTCGTTTAGAATACATGAAATAATATTGCACAAAATGAAATTTTATCGTATGCAACACTCAATGAGTTTCTACGACTAATTTTCCATGTTCTTACATTAGGTTTCATAAAAGAATTTGCAGTTAAAACGTAATTTTTACTTCACCAATTAATGAACTTGAAGAGCAGGTTTATACAAGCTACAAGAAAAGGGTTTATTTTAAATAAAGAAGACTTTGAATTTACGGAAACTGCTTTTATTTAAAATATTTTTTTGTTTTTAAGTTTTTCATTTCTTCTGTGAGAGCAAAAGTTTAAATTTTTATATCAACAGTATTCTAAACTTAAGAAAAAATTCTAGAAATTATATGTAGAAAATATTTTAAACGAATAAAGTAATGTTTTGTACCTGAAAAAACAGGGAAACAGAATTTTTGGAAATGCATATTTTGCATAATTATTAGCAGATCCATTGAAATGTAAAATTATTAGCATATTCCATAAAAGAGAATATTTCTTACAATAAACATTCTTTTATTTACTACATAAACATGCAAAAACTTTCTCCAAAAAAGAGAATTGAAATCTCTGTTTATAAGTTTAAAATGCATTCCAAAACAATAATAGTCTCCGCACTATCATCGCTAGATGTTGTATAAGACATTTCCAAAGGTTATTTTCTTTTAACAGAATGGTAACTAGGTAATGGCCAAAGTTGTTTAATGCTATACAGTCCAAATTGATGAACCGTTCTATTAATAATTATGAAAGATAAAACTCATAATAATTATTTATTGTTTTATTTCTTTAAATTTGAAAGCTTGTCATACCATCAAACACTGGTGCGAGTATTGATAATGGCGGATCACACACCGCAATTTGATTATTGTAAGTTATGCTCAGTACCTTATAGGAAAATTCTTCGTTGCTTTGTGAAATTCTGTGGACAGATTTTTCAAATTTTGCACATGGTAGCACTGTGAAAGTACTGGTCTGTGGAAATCCAACACATTATCTGCAAAATAAAACTCGAGGTATACTCGCCAACGAATGTATGGTGCTATATATAGAGAATCCATATTGATGGATCCATCTTTTGCGTAGAACCTCAAAAGGTTATCGTAACTTGCACCTCCTACAAAACACAGTGCGTGACTGATGTGAAGAGTTGCCTTATCGACATGAATGCCAGCTGTAATTTAACCGTGATGGAACCCCTCCACATAAAGCTTCAAATGTCTGTTCATATCTTGTCACCTAACAAATCATTGGATTTGGTGGTTCGGTACACCGGGCACCATTTCATGGATATCTACCACGGGAGTTACATCTAGGCACAAATCTATCTGACTGAGTCGACTTCTATGGTTCTTCTAAAGCTGCACATCATTCTTACTTGTAGCACAGTTACACTTGCTACACTTCAACGCATCCAGAACTCAGGATTGCCATGCATCAGTTGTGGATTAGAACCAATGGACAACACTTTGAGCAGTATCTTTAGTAGAATCCGGCAATTGGTGTATTCATTTTTCATACTAAGCTGCTTTATGTTTTGATAATAAATTAATATATTTTTTTTATTTCATTACATTTTTTATTCTTTGTTTTGAGTATGGCCCCTAAAAAAAAATTTTAGATGAAAAGACTCGATTTCACATTATCAACACAAGTCGACTTCATCGAAAAAAATACATTGCCCGATCTCGATTTCGAATGATTTATTCTCGATTATATTTTTTACTGATCTCTCAAAATAAAAAAGACAATAACAAAGACAAAATAATGTGAAAAATATCAGACTTTGAATTTTAATTACTATGTCGATTTCTGTAGCATGAAAGTCAAACTTCTGCTGTTTTATCTTTTATGATATAAGTGAAATTTAATCAGTATAATTATAAGGATTGCGGAAACATATAAAAATTTCGATTTTGGATATATTGTGAACTTGAGAAATTTTAAATTTAACAAAAAACGAGAGAAAAAATTAAATAGGAATTCATATTTTTAAAGAACCTTTGTGTCGTAAAATTATTCAATGATTTAGAATCATATATTAAATGTAAATGAAAACTTTTTTGCTCTATATTTTGTTAAATCATTAATACATAAATAATTAATTTTCTGTGGCAGCTATTTCCGCATGTAACCTTATTTAGAGTTTGTTGTCTTACAAGTTTCCTTTAATATGTGACTAGACTTCTGGTATCTATGGAATTCGGATTTATTTAAAATTCTTTTGCCCTGAGCCTGAAAGGTATGCAATGATATATGGATAAGGCTTTCATTTCTGGAATGCGTTACTCTTGAAGATAATTTAAGAAAAATGAGCATTACCGTGACAACCTTAATGAAAGTTTATCTTCCACTAATTCATATTTAATTGACATAACATAACTTATTCTTATTTGGAATAGTGTCTATCATTCATTCATTTCCAATGGATCAGTCTTTGTTCATCCAGTTAAATTATTAGAAATTAATTATTGTTACTCAGTTTATTACTAATCTTACAAACCACTATTAGAAAAACATTTTTTTTCAATGATGAAGAAATAAAAATGGTGCATTTTAATTTTAGTTAAAAAGGATTTTTGGGGCTTTGTTTATTAGCTTAGAATTAGAATATCTATACATTATTACTATTATTATTACTTATGTAAAATTGTTATCAAAATTAAAGGAATATTATGCAGGCATATGATTTTTCTATACAAATATTTTTACAGAAATTAATAAGAATTAAAAAACGTTTGTCTTTCAACGGTATTTCCATTTCAGTTGAAGTAATTAATACTTCCGAAAAGTTCATAGTTACTAGTTATTAATGGTAATAGTAATTAAAAGTTTTAAAATATGCATTGCACATATGTATTCTGGAAAGCATTTCATGAAGACAAATTTAAATTCTCCCTGGATTAAGCTCATGTTAGTCCTGATTTGCTTATAACTATTCGACAACTATTCATTACTTTACATTAGAGTTCCTTTGACATGCGTCTTAATTATCTGAAAAAATGTAAGGATGTGTGCAATGGCTTTATTTTTAGAATGTTACGTGGATATAGAGGGGTATTTTAGGAAGAACGATTTCCAGCATGACACATTTTATTAGAATTTATTTTCTGACACGTTATACCTAATTTCTGTAACACAAAGGCTTGTTGTTCAAATTGATAAATACGTTCTTAACGAGCGGATCAGGGAAGTAATATTCCACAAACTACGCCTGCATCAGATGATTTCAGTACTCCATTCTTATTGGCACTTCCAATTTCGTTGTCAAAAACAGTCATTGTCTATGAAGCAATGACCGAAAGCACCCCGTAAACTGTATTCTCGATACACAAAAATTGATAATAACATAATTTAATGATGAATCTGAATAATATAAAAAACTTAGATAAATAATTTATGCATATACATTAAATATGCTCTTCAATTTCTAAATATGAAAAGAGAATCAAACCGTGCTCAAACAATAAACGGATTTCACTAAAACGTTTCATTGAAATCTCTAAAGTAACTGACATTCAAAAATTCATCAATAAACCCAATTTTAACCCTGAATGTCTGGCAGGTAATATTCCGTTAGTAAGTTCCAGGTTTCACTGCAATATAAACAATAATTAGGATAGTATAATTGTATAGATTTCATATATTTCCAATGCATTGAAGACTGATTAATACTCTCAACGATTACATTCTTATCCGTAATTATTATTATTTTTTATAATAATGAAAGAATATTTTTGGTATGCATGGTACGCAGATGTATTTAAAAATTGTTTGATGCGCATTGAAAACATTTAAAAGAATGCAAGGAAATATGCACATGGGTGAAAGTATGGAAGGTGTTACTCAGCCATACACTAGTCTGTATATCATAAATGAATGTCAGCATCACAGCTGTTATTCAAATTTATATTTTGCTGAGTTGTGTCCTTAACTCGTTTTATGTAATGTTTCTAATCACAAAAGAAATTACAGCAACATTAGTTAACTTTTATACATTAATATTCGCTTTTTGTTAATCAATTAGAAAATATTTTATGTGATCGATTTAATAACTAATTTTTCAATCTCAGGCAAAATACTTTTTTTTTTACTTCTTTTACTATAAAATAAAATTTGAGTGTCAAAAATAATTTAATTACTCATTATGTGATTTTATGGCATATATAGTCTCAATTTAGTCTCAATTCTTTTAGCATGAGTTTAAAATGTATCCCGATTTTTCTACGATATTCGAAATGTAAATATGTAGGAATTTTGTTACCTCTTCTGATTAATATTCGTTTTCAGTAATTAATATCAAAGGTATAGAACAAAACAATGTTAAGAACATAATTACTTTAAATAAAAATTAAAATTGAACCGCAAGGAAGTAAAACAATCATAGCATAAAATTTAAAATTCTATAAATGTCTTTTAATTTCATTTAAATGGGAATTATCTCGATTTTTATAAGCTTTTGATATTTGTATAATGTAAATTTACAATAAAAAACACAAAGCAGTGTTTAAAATGAAAATAAAATAAATAATAAACTTTTTCTTGATGTTCATTTCTTATTTTAAACAAAAAAAAAAAACGTTATAATAAGAAGGATGTGTCTATAAGGTACTCCTAGTGAAATATACCTTACGTAGAAACAGGAAAACATGGATAATTATTATCCAAGAGTATCCTGGTGTACCTGACGGTTATATCTTTAAACTTTTGATAACCAAACGTGATATTAAATCTCTTATACATATCAATAACAAAAGCTTTCTTTTTCTTCAAAACCTTAAACTGAATTGATGTGACCATTAAAATGAGCCTACATCGGAAAATGACTATAAAGCCGACTCTGGCATGAAATTGTAGACTATGGAATTTTCTCATTTTCATTTATCATGAAATAAATATATGACTATTTCAGGTATAGGTTTAAAACTCGCAGTCGAAAGCACAAGGTTTCAATCACAAAAGTTCATTTTAGGAGTTCGTTTTTAATGAATTGATATTATCAGGATATGTGTACCACGTGAAAAAATGGGCGGCTCTGAATAACGTCAAAACATCTAATATTTAAAAAAAGGAGCTAAAAAATAAAGTTTTAGTAGGAGGACCATACTCACGATATAACACACCGCCTTGGTAACGCCAATTGTGTAAAATACAAGAAAAATGCCCATTGTATACAGTAAAAGGATTTAAACAAATATTAAAAACCAATGGAGTTAAAGGGGAGGCGAGACTTTTCTGAGGATGTATCGCATCACCTTGCTAATGTGAGACTATGAAATCGTAGTAATACGCCTTCTATAGTCACCAAAGGGAATGCATTTTGATAAGGACGCTGAAAATGGGAACTACTGTACGAGAACTTGCCAACGATGCATGACAAGCTCCAATTGAAAAAAAGAAAAGATAAGCTCCCCTGCCCCCTACCTTCCCCTCCCAATCATTCTAAGGCAAAATTAATCCCTTGACTAAAAATCATACCCTAAATTTAGTCCGAATAGCGAAATCGAGCTTTAAATTTTAAAATTTATGGTAGAAAATCCCTTAGAAAGTTCTTGCGTAAAAATAAAAGAAGTCACATAATGGGTTCAATCCAAAATGTTCTGTTGTTGAGAATCGTTTCAAAATTAAAAATAAATTAATTTAATCGTAATCACTCGAGTATTTAAGAAGTTATTGTTGTTTTTGCTGAAACGTCCAATTTTCGAAGATTAAAAGTTGTTGGACTCTTCTAACTTATGTGATGTTCTTGCACACTTTTATGACATACATAAATTAAAGTATATATAAGCACGTGTATAAGTTTTCGTTACAGAGTAGTAGAGTCGTAAGAGTAAGAGTCTAAAATTTCGTAAAGAGTCTAAAATGCTAAAATAAATTTAATATGAGTTGGCATTTCGTCACTTAAACGGAACTTCAACATGTTGTATTAACATTTCATAATTAATATATGTTCTTTTATGTTATATGGTCTTTTTGCTCACAGAGAAAACATCCATTTGGTTCCATGAATCACATTTGTAAAGACACTCAAGATACATTGCGCACTTCAATTCATTAATAGTTCTTTGCCAATTACAGTTAGTCGCAGAGTTGACTAGAACAGACATTATTCCTTACAAAATAACCACAATCTGCCATGTGAAAATCTTTCACAAAGTACGGAAGAGAAAGGTTTACAATTTAAATATTTTATGTCACTAAAAGGAATCAGACATAACAGTTATGAATTGCAGAAATAATCTTTTGAGCATCTTTCTGCATTGTTATTCATCAGTTTCTTACAAATGTTTCCTACAATGAAGCTATCATCATGATTAGTAAGATAAATAATTTTGACTCACCCTGTAATTGTAATATACTTGAGTGTAAGAATTCGTATTCAGATTCTGTACAAACATTTTCACTTGAGAATTCAACTTATAAAGCGATCCGTGTTTAGTGAAAAATATAAAAATTGCTTATTGTTTTCTATTTTATATTATATTTATGTGTATGTAAAAATAATAATTTAAAACTAATAAGTACTAAATAACTACTTATCTTATGAATTTTATCTCTTTACCTCGATAATATTTTTTAAAAGTTTTTGCACTTACTTACCGACCCCTGTTCTATATAATTCAACATCAAACGCAAAATATTATTCAAATGGATTGTTTTTTAAAACTCAAGCAACAATTTATTCATTATGCTTCTCTTCTTGAGAACAATAGAAAGGGAAAGGATTTTTTTTAACTTGATAAATGAAATATTTTACATAATGATACATTTCTGTTATTTTTATTAAGTTATATTTCGATAATATTGTAGTATCACAAACACAAATGAGATAAAGCACATATTTTATTTGATAAGAATGTAAAGAAAAATTCGTATTATTATAAATTATTTATAAAACTACATAAACTGGATTTAACTTTTTATATCAAGATGTAGATAATTGTTTATTTTATCAAGACTTTGTTATTTCGAATAGCATATTTTTTTCATAATCTCTCTCTTTATATGTATATACATATAATTTTCTAATATAATTTATTAATCTAAATCTTGTTTATTTATTATAAATTAAGGTACGAAATACAAAATATTCAGCAATTTTGTATTAAAAAGCATGTTTGAAGTAGATAAACAAACAATCATTTAAGAAGTAAACAAGAGCATACGGAATTTTACAAAAATCAATAAATAAATAAATAAATAAATAAATAAATTGAATTGATGGGATAAAATTTAAATTACTAGAAATTGAATCTCTCTTTTTCATTTTTTGAAAAATTTAGCATACTTGTATAATTTATAAATATATGTTTAAATATTGTTTCAAATATATATGATTATTTAAAAAAATATATTCTTAAACCATAGAAAATTGGTAAAATGATACAATAAAAAAAAATAATCCATTAATATTATGCGTAGAAAAAGAAATATAAAAAGTTAAATTACCCCAGAATTGAAATATCTAAAAGTAACTCTGAATTAGTATTGTTTGAATCCGTTAGGAATGTAGGTGTTGCCACAATACTTCTAATGGATTCTGAAAAGAGTGGGAGGTGATTTAAGAGCGACATTTTCTACTCTCATCCAACAGAATATTACTAATCATTCAATATTGGGAAATTTCATTTCTTTTCGAAATTCATAAGGATCTTTTATAACTTAAAGCACAGTCTTTCGTAAGGTGTGTGAATATAATAACATCAAGTGTTAATATCAGTATTACGCGCAGTTATGAAGGAATCGAAAAAATGGAACTATGGATTCGGCGCTGAAAGACTCTCAGTCATATGAATCACAAACAACAACTTAAAGTTAATTTGTTACATTTGTAAACCTTTTCACTATAATAAACACGTAAAAAGAAACATCCGATCTAAATTTTTTAATAAGTTCTGTGATGTGAAGACAATATAATTATAAGGAAATACTTTGTTTATTAATTAAATTTGCAGTGTATTTCACGTACTTTCAAAATGCTTTGGGATATTTTGAATGCGTCAGCGAGGTAGCTTTTGCTTTAAAACATACTGCACGAAATGCATACTAGGATAATAACGCCATCCACAGGCAATAATTACCGTGGTTGATTCTTTTCAGAAGCAAAACAACTATATTTATTTTTTATGCACGAGATTATTATTGTTGAATATTTAAACGGATATAAAGAATAAATAGAAATATTTATGTCCTAAATGCTGCTATTTTTTTCTTGACAAAAAAATGAAATATAAAATGATTATTGCTACATATGATTACCAAAATTGAGGACAAGTGAAATAAATTTGTCTATTTCTAAAGCTGTAGAGGTTATATCTCCAGAAATTTCCAATTTAGATGCCATTGTCCCATCTTATTTTATACTTTGGTTTAATATATTATAGTATTGTATGTTAATATTGTATGTTATTGCTTAATTGTATCATCCACATAAATGAGTAATACTGTCAAATAGAATTAGTCCAAAAATCACGCCTTTGCATTTTATGAGGACATATCTACCAAAATATACTTTCTAGTATATATAGTCAATAAATTGCTGTATCGATTCTTACACTTGTTTGCAAAACAAAATATGTATATAAAACTAAGCCATTAAATGTTTTAGAAACTTAATGAGGCTATTACATGTCTATAAGCCCAGGACATATTATATACAAAATATCACTTATGTATACAATCATATATACAGGGTGAGTCATAAATTTCGAAACAATAGGCTATCTTCTCAAATATTGCCCCTAGACCCATACTTCCAATTGCAAAAATTCATAAAAAAGGTGAAATTTCTGATAAGATAAGTTGCAACTCCATGGGGGGTCTATTTGAAAAAATACGAAAATTAAATTTTTATACGGCCTCCGTAGGGCAAAATTCCCAATTAGGAAATTATTCCTTATCCATTCCTAAATTGAACAGAACAAATTTTATCTCCGTATCTAAAAATCCCACTGAGATATTAAATCCCAAAATCCTCAAAAATTCCTGACTTACACCACTTTTCCCTGCCTCTAAACTCACTCTATTTCAACGCTTGTTAGGGAACATTCACAAATTGCAATTTAATAAAAATCGGTTTAAGATAGCGCTTTTTCTTTGGACATAAAATAGCAGCGTATAGTTTTTACGCTAAATTGGTATACCAGACGTCTGCTCGGGTCAAAATATCTAGGTCAGGTCCCAAACCGACCCATAGGGGGAAAAGTTCGGCGTGGCCTGAAAAAATGTCAACATCATAACCCGAACCGGTCTGGAAAATAGTTTAAATCATAGCCCGGTTCAGTCGCAAATTTCTACGTAGTTTTTTAATTCGGCGTGGGAAAAAATGTTTCATATAGAGGAGTTCGGATCATAAAATTCTTTTATAGCTTTTCGTTTTTTATATTTATACTTTTTATTATTAAAGAAGCGCCAAAGGTTATAATATATTTATTTTATCAATGAATCTTTATTTATATGTAAATGTTTCACTTATATTTTACTATCGTTAATCCATATCCCATGCGTTGGAGACTCTGAAAAATGTTATACACTAAAATTTTTTAAGACGGAATCACATAGGAAAGAAAAAATACGTTATAGACAGATGCTCTCCCTAGAAGATGTAATTGGAGCTTATTTTCTTTTCAGGTACGATTGAATTTATTTAGCATGGATCAACATATTTTCCGTTTGAGACAGAATTCCGTCATAGGCAGATTTTTTTTTTCACTGGTTTTATTTTTTTAGCCTTTGAATAATCTATTTAAAAAAATGAATTTTAAAGGTTTTTTTTTTTTTTTTTTTTGGAAAATAAAGATTTTTAAATCTATTTGTTTTTCGTAAAAAAATCGATTGAGCCGAATTTTATTTATTTTATGCACGTCAGTCAGAGACAGTGATTTTAATACGGGTTTTGTCAAGACCGGGTTTGAAAATTTCATCCAGAGTGCACCTAAGTTGAAGGAAGTAGTCCCCTCCTTTATGAAAAGGTACGATAGGCCCGGCCTGGCGGGTCTTCAGAAAAAAGTAACATCTCGGTCCTGGCCCAACCTGGGTCCAGAATACAGAATTTTTAACATGCTCTGGAGGACGATAAAAAGCCTGAAGTTGTCAGAGGTAAATTTAAAAAGAAAAAAAGTCTTAATCTGCAATTTAGAAAAAGCATTTGTTAAAATAACTGACGGACTTTTAAACAATACACTTCGCTTTTTCTGCATAATGAATTTTTTATCCTCTATTTCTTGTCTTTAAATTATTAAATGTTAAGAATTTTTTTTAAAAAAAAGAACTTGAAACACGTCATTTTTGATTTTTTTTAAATTAGTTTTGTTTCGGCAAATTTGAAAAAAAATGTTTACTTTTGAAAAACTGTTTCCTTTTGAAAATACGATTTTTTTTTAAGTTATATTATTTTTCAATAAACATTTTTAATAGTTTTAAAATTAATATAAAAAACCTTGGAACAAAACTAAAATCAGATTTTCATCTTTAATTAAATGGAAAGAAATTAAATCTGATAAATAATGTTACGAGTTATAACGATTTTTGATTGTCCATTTAAACCAGTACTACCCATATGAAACTTTTAGAAATTGTATGAGAAATTTTAGAATGTGATTTTCTTAGCAAATTATAAGGCTAACCATCACAAAAAAAGAAAAAAAAATCAAAATTCTAACTCAAGAAATAGATTTTTTACGCGTTTTCTAGAACTGTTAAAGTAACATTGTTTTTTGAATTGCGCGCATTTCAATTTGTGTCTAATCCCTTAAAAGCTGATGAATTTTTTAAAAGGCTATAACTTTGCGAATTTTGGCGATATGAAGATGCAACTTTTTGTGTCTTATTCAGGACTGAATAAGGAAAGTTTTCCTAATTAGAATTTTTGTCCTACGGGGGCCGTATAAAAATTTAATTTTTGTAACTTTTCAACTAGACCCCCCAGGGAGTCGCAATTTATCTTATCAAAAATTTCACATTTTTTTATGAATTTTTGCAATTGGAAGTAGGGGTCTAAGGGCAATATTTAAGGAGATAGCCTATTGTTTCGATATTTATGACTCACCCTGTATAATTTTATATATGTATATGATTCTCATATGATACTCATATATATAATCAAAAATAATTTAATTTTTTTTTCAAAATTTAACATTAAAAATATAAAACAAATTTTCAATATAGAATATTAATAAATATGTTTTAAATAGAAGAAATATTATGTTATCTATATTAAAAATTTTATTGCTCTACGTTTAATAGGAACTGAGAAAAAATAAATAAAATGTGACATGGTACTAAATTGCACTACCAAGTAAAATGTAAGACTCCTGAGACCCCTTAATAAATTTTTGAAGGATTTTAGAAGGATTGGAGGATTTAGAAGGTTTAATTAAATTTGACGGTTTTGTGCAATATTTGTAACCCCACTCATTTTTTTTTAAAATTGCTTTCTAAGTATTTTGTAGAATTATAAGATATACAAGTATGATATTCTTACAATATAAATATAGAGATATTTCCGAATTGAAATATCCGAGCTAGGAAAGCTGAAAAAATACAAAAGCAAAATAAATCATCCTTTTAAAAATATTTTTATTTTGTGTAACCAGTTACGCTTTTGGAACAAAATAAAGTAATGTATCTAACTAATTTTAAACAGCATTACAGCTAATCGGCGTATTAAACGAAATTTACAATACGAAATTTTAATGGTAACTTATAAGTACCATCGATAGATAAAGTGTTAAACCAGTAAATCTGTGCATTCAAAGTTAAAAATGTTTCCAAAATTTTTCTTGTGTCCCTGTAAATGAATGATAATTGCTATGCGCGTCATATTCTAAAGTAATGTTTTATATTAGAGCTTATGTTTGAAATAGCGTAACGTTAGGTAAAATTTTAACAAATTAACATCTTAATACTAAATATACTAATTTTTATTGCTAAAAGATAGAAAAGAAACATTTAAATGAGTAAAACTATGTTTATACGACTGTTTTCGTATTTTGAGACTACTTGAGAAACTTTCAAATCAAATAACTAAATATATAATAGATTAGCACAGTCTAGTGGAAGACATCAATGAAATTTTCTTATTAATGTAACGTTAGGTAAAATTTTAACAAACTAAAGTTTTTTGCTACATAATCTGCCCAAAGTTGTGGTTTTGTTGTTGTATTTGATGTCTGCTATATATTCTTAGTTTCTGTTTTTAAATATTCTGCTTGTAATACTTATATAAAACTGCATTCTTCCATCTTGTTTGGGGAAATGTATACCATATATTTCTAATAACTGGTTTAATTTAACCCTCTAAGCGTTTGTCCCGTAATATTCCGTACACTAAGCTCCAGGTTTCACTGCAATATAAG
The DNA here is from genome assembly GCA_964019185.1 of Maratus speculifer. Taxonomy (NCBI): domain Eukaryota; kingdom Metazoa; phylum Arthropoda; class Arachnida; order Araneae; family Salticidae; genus Maratus; species Maratus speculifer. Next base: position 389,959,888 of record OZ025290.1, read on the forward strand.
CAATGTTTAAGATATTATAATTCTATAAATTTAATGAATTTTCAAAGTATTGAAGAATGATTAAGACTCTCAAGGATTACATCTATATTCCTAAATAAGATTTTTTATGTAATATTCAAAGAATCATATTTTATTTGCATTTAATACAAAATGCAGAGAAAACAACATTACAATTTTACCCATTTGCAAGACGCTTGGAGGGTTAATCGGATGTATGCAAGAAATTTTTAGTATGTAAGGAAACAGATCCAACAGAAATTTAATAAGAAATTTTCTCAAAGATACATCGCTTTTATTAAAAAATGATTAACGCTATTCGATTACATATTTCCTGAGTAAGAATACCGGTTAATCTTATGCATTTCCGAAAAGGAATGAGTTCATGGATGCGTTAGGATGCAACTTTTTTGGATTTGAGAAAAGCCTTAAGTAATGTCGGAGAAATATATTCACAAATCTACTTTTTACTAAACAGATTCAAAAGTTATGATGCTTATAAATCTCCTTTTTTTTTCTTTTGTTCTAAACTACATTAATTATTTAATAAATCCCTATTTGAATATTGAAATGTCTAAGAATCTAAATAATCAAAAATACATTGTGTATTTTCTATTCTGCGAACACATCGTAATTTAAAAATACATTGCAAAATTATCCAATAAATATGTAAACAGTATTTTTTAAAGAAATCTTAATTGCATGTGAAGTAAAATCTGAATTTTTTGCTGAAATTGAGTAGGGCCAGTTCGAGCCGGACTGTGTCTCTTTTCACTGATTTTTGTACACGCTTGGCTTGGGGTGGACTTTTAATTTTTACTCCGGATCAGGGCAAAATAACTTTCCTTCGGGAAGGGCGGGGGCCCGTGCAAACCTCTAACAGTATTCTACTACTCTTCGAATAAAATACATTATACATGGGTGATGGCAAAACCACTTTTCACAAGGTTAGCAATAGACCAGTAGTTGGGATCAATATTAAAAAGAATATTGCCCAGTTAAACTGATGGCTTTGCATTCACAGGCTGTTTACACTAATTGTGTATCACAGCCTTATTTTTTTTAAAGAATAACACCCTCGAAAAATAAACTAAGGGGGAATTACTTTTTCTCATTTTTCCCAAATATACTTAACCATTGAATCACCAAAACTAATAACAGATACGATCTATAAAATTTAACAATTATCCAAAATTGAAGCAAATCAGATAATTCTGCTCAAAACCATTCATCTGATTTAATGAGGGTAATCCCCCATAACCCTCCTTTTATGCTTAATCATTAAACACTCAAAATTATTCAGGGATTCGCCTTATAAAAAACTATATTCAAAATTTCCGGCGAATTGGATAGATTGGCGTAAAAACTAATTTATTTAACCCGCGAGTAGTCGCGACTTTTTCCACAACGTCATTAGTCGCGCTCGGTCTTTTCGCCGCTGCCTCCCCGCATACCAAATATGTAAAATAAGAAATATTTTTCACCTAATATATGAAGATAACTTTTCAATGAATATATAAATTTGCAGTTTTCTTAAATTATGCATTTTATTCATGAGATATGGAGTAATTTGAAAAAGTAAAAATGAACTGACATTAGTGATTGTTACGTAGGCTTTTTCGCCAATTTCAAGTTTGTTTCTAAAAATGTACCTGAAAGAAAAACAGAGGTGTCCTGTTACTTCACTAAGGTGTTCGAGAAACCTTCAAAGTCAGTTACATGGTAGATCTCCGTTGTATTTGTAATCTGATACAAGTTAGGAGAAGATAAGTTATACGGGCGGCGAAAAGACCGACACGCGACTACTGACGGGTTAACATATAAAACAATAATTTGTCCAGTACCCCATTATACTTAGCCAAATATATATATATATATATATATATATATATATATATATATTAAAGAAGCGCCTGATCAAAACGAATTCATGTCCAAAATTTTAAGCATATTGGAAAATTCTGTATTATAAGCAATTTGTCTAATTTAAGGCAGGAAATAAATAGTACGTTTCCTCTTTATACTTAACCAAAGAACCACCAAAATTAATCAGTAAAGCGCTTTATTAGAATAAACAAATCCAAGATCTGCAGCAAATCGGTTAATTCTGCAAGAAAAACCCATTTGCCAAAAATAGGCGGGGAGCCCCTTGTTTTTAACCAATTAACCCCCAAAACTAAATAGGGAAGCGCCTTACCAGAATGAATCTATTTCTAAAATTTGAAGCAAACCAGTAAATTCTGCGTGAAAAAAGCATTTACATAAATTATGGGGAGTTACCCCTATCCCCACTCCATTTATACCAAACAATGAACACCCAAAACCAATTATGGAGGTGCCTCATTAGAATGCTCATATATCTAAAATTTGAATAAAATATGCTAATAATGCATGGAAACTCATTCATTTGAATTAAGGAAATGTGCGAACCAGCCTCCCGTTCTTCCTCTCCCTTATTCTTCTCCAATAACCTCCATAAGAAAGGCTCCTCATAGGAATAAATCTATATTGAAAGTTTGATTCAAATCGAGTATTTCTATCATTAATTATTGCGTTACGTACTTACGTACATACATAGATACAGAACCCACGGGCACATTAGTTCTCAGGCTTTGGTAGCCTAATGAGATAAAAACACATCAAATTACATTATTTCTATCTAGAGTTATCGCGTTACATACATACCTACGTACATGCATGCGTACATACATGCGTACATAAATGCGTGCATACAGAACCTGCGAGCCCATTATTTCTCAGGTTTTGACGCCTGTGAGCTAAGAATACGTAAAATTACATTGGATAAGAAATTATAAGAAGTTTTTCAATGCGATTTTGTTTACAAAATATATGGTTAATCTTCACATAAAATTTAAAAAATGTTTACTTAATAAATAAAAAGTACTTTCAAATGTGTCTCGGGCCCCTTTAAAAAGGGGTTTTTTTTAATTATCAAATCATACTACATTTATACATTTAAACAAATCTAAAAGAGGTCTTAAACATTAAAGCAAAAAACTATTTTCGTTTTAAATATATATATATATATATATATATATATATATATATATATATATATATATATATATATATATATATATATATATATATATGTATAATCACTTTTTTACCTAATAAAGAAACTTAAAAAAATAGATTTTTTCTCTTGTAGATTACTTATAGTCAGCAATAGCAAGCTATATTTTTTTCTATTTCTTTTTTAATATTCCTTAATAATTCTTTTCATTAAAAGTAGTTTTTATGTGCCTTTATTTCAAGTTGGATAAATTCAAAAGTGACCTTCTATTAAACAATAAAGGACATTGAAATTAGAGATATTCTAAACAGGTCAGGTTTCAAGTCACGTTTCTCTCTGCACTAATTGAAATGGTTTTAAATTTCTCGGACACTTTAGTCATTGAAAGAGCTTTCAAATCAGTTAATTAAAAACGAAATACCTTACGAAACATAATGAGTGGAAATGGGATTTTAAAGCTTCAAGCATGTTGATTTAAATTTCCATATCATTTAATTGTGAATTCCTTTTATAACTTTCTAGCATTTCAGATATACAATTATGAAAAATTGTGCAATGTTTGGATAGTTTCTAGGTATTTGATTTTAAATCCATACTTCAAAAAAATTCGTAATCATATATATTTAATCATAAGATAGGAATGGACATATCTGCGTATAAATATAAGGGTATAATGGGTATACTGGGCACATCTACGTACATAAAATGAAAAATGAAAATTCATTATTTTCAGGGGAGTTTAACGCGACGTTACCTACGTCCTGTAAGACGAAAAATTAAACCTTCTTTTACTAAAGTGAGTGTAAGTTGGAATCCCACTCCAGACAGAGTATGTACCTGGGTATTGGGGTTTAGATAATTAAATAATTTTATTCATAAAAGGAAGTCATATGATACCTATTTTTAAATTCACATTATAATATTTATGAAGTAAATAAATCTGAATTACATTAAATAATTTAAAAACCAGCAACAAATTTTTTTAAATACGGATTTTGTATTAAAAATATTTAAATTAAAAATTTCATATGTAATCACCGAATAACAAGATTAACTTATCTAGACTTTTTGGTATGTTCTGCATGGCATTGATGCAAAAAGCAGATATGGAAAGTACAGTAGTAAATAAAGAAAAAATAGTAAAAAAGTATGTGAATGTTTTATTTGAAATAAGAGAAAAAAAGAAAATATGTCTATGTAAGATACTTTTCATGTAAGATCTTGAAGTCATTTTATAATTAAATAACATGCCAAAACTCAAAACAAAATCAAGTTAGTTTTAAAAAAATATATATTTTACAAAATTACTTGCAAGTAGTAAATTTTTAGGGTCAGGGTTCTTAGACCCATAGAAATAAAATTATTGAAAAAAAAAGATGTTTAGCGATCGTATAATTTCAGTTAGGTAAAAAATTATAAAATATTTTTGCGCTTTTTAATGGGGCTGAAGTAAATAACAATATGTAAGCTATATATTGAATTTATATCCTTATATAAACTCTTGCTAAAAAAAGTTAATTAGTCTTGAATTACATGTTTATTTTTTTTTTCAAAGTGCAAATTGAGACATTCGGACTGGAATCACCACATTTGACATTTTATCTGTGATAATTGATTATATTAAATTAAATATTGTGATTTATCTAGTTTTCAATATTCCATAAAATTTACCGTCGAATTTTCATAAATACTGTCTAGTTCATAAAAATACTCAATCTATGTCTTCTTAATGTGCAGATGAATAAATTAAAATTACATTTCTGTACAAAATAGAAAATAAAATAAACTTTTATTGTTTTCTAATAAGCAAATTTTTAAAAATATTTTTTTTTTTATAAAATATAAGTTTTTATAAATGTAAATCATATAATCTGAAAAAAAACTAAATTAATTTTCTTTTTATTTTATGAAAGATGTTTTATTGTTTATTCATTTTTATAAATGAAGAAATTTACAACAAGAGCAGAAACATGAAAATTGCACTTTTACTCATATAAAATAAATTTTGTATGCACATCAACGTATTTAGATTATGGGTTTGTTTAGGTGAAGAATGTTTTCCGACTCACATCGGAAGACGTCGTATTTAGAAACATTTCGCGTATGGTTTGCTGAATTGTGACTGAATTTTTTATGGACATCAAATTACTTAAAGTATGGGTTTTTTAAGATAAAGAATGTTTTCAGACTCATCACAAGACATCGTATTTATAAGCATTTCAGGTATGGTATATCACAACTGTTCCTTCACATATTCATTTTCAATACCTAATATTGTATAAATTATTCATTCAGGTATATTAGAATCTAATAAATTGTCTTTGGGTTTTTGTTAAATTTACTCTTTCCATGTAGAAATCTGGTTTGTCACGTAGAAAAATAGAAAGTTTGTGTTATAATCAAAAGCAGGTAGAGGACTGTATATCACTCTTCCGATAACTTTTTATAAGAAATAACTGTGGATGAATAATAAGATTTAATGCCGAAGCGGCTTTTACATTGCATTTACTTGATGCCACATTCATTGCACGCTGGCGGTTTTAGGCCAATATCCATAATCGTTTACATCGTCCTTTCAACCTGCATACGGTACACTGTCGGGAAGGAATTTTTATGAAATGTTCTTATAAATGAATAACAGTTATTTCAAAGGAACAGATTGCTCTTTATTAAGTACGAAAACGTATACATTAATAGTAGACCGTTATGCGGCAGCACAGACAATCACCTAAAAATCTAGAATTAGTTAAACCTATAATAATGAATTAAGTAGTGTTTAGCATTTAATTACAAATTTTGGTAAGAGATGATCAGATATTCACCTTATTCTGATTTTCATAAACACTACTGTTTTTAAACTTAGTGTTTCTTTTTCTATCTTTTTTTTTAACTGAAGTTGGGACTATATGTCTGAAATCTGTGCTAGTTTTAGCTCTACGGAAACGGAAGAATATCATGGGTGAAAATCTAGAATTTGTTAAATCTCAAACAGTATATTAAAATGCAATTGGTCTGCCAAATCATACCTGGGTGAAAAATACCTAAAATCCTGATTTTGGGGGAAGACTATACCATAGTGTTTTCTTACTCCCAAACATCCATTTCTTCATGCTTTCATGTTTATTATGTACATTAAAATATTAATTATTTCACAAAATTGATATGAATTAGATTAAATCCCGTCTTATCATGACATAAAAGTTAATTTTATGTTACTCTATTTTTAAAATTATTAAGCGTCTGTTACCCCGTTTTTTTTCTCTTCTAATAAACAAAGAATCCTGATCACTTTACCTCCCCTATTTAGACATTGCATTTGAAAACTGCATTTTAGGTCAGAAGCATCGTCTTAACATTCATACTTTATTTAAAAAAAATGTTTTGAGGTGATTTCTAACCTGGCAAGTGTGCCGATGGGTGTTAAAAATGTTCATTTTAAAAATAGAATTTTTTAGTAATAAAATTAATAAATTACCAAAAACGTATTCAGAAATAATTTTGCAGCAACGTAATTTTCATATGGGCCTGCTTACTACAACTTTAACCCGTACTGGTGATATAGAGCAATTTTTTTTTTTAAAGTATTAAAAATAAATTTAGCTTCTGAGGATAATCAAAAATTATAGAACTAATTTAAATATTAAGAAAAAAAGTGGTCGAACAGTAAAATAATAATTCCCACTGAATGTGAATACTTTCTATTAAAATAATCACTGTACTAATGTATTATTACAGTAATGACATTACTATAGTAATAGATGAAATATTGTTAAGTATTTAAGTACAATATTTGACAAGAGCTGACCATGTAAACACATTATTCTAATTTTGAGTTGAAATATTGTTTTTAATTTAATGTTTTAATTCATTTATTTATTTATTTATTTTTAACTGAAGTTAGGAGAATGTTTCTAAAATATGTCCTAGTTTAGAATCTATAATTACGTAGGATACATTTATGGCGCAATTGCTTACTTAGCGTAAATGGGTATTTAGCAAGATATTAAAAATAATAATTAAAACATTCCATCGCATATGCATTGGTATACTTTCGATTTTAAATTTGAAAATAATACAAAGTTCAGACAAAATTTCTAAAAAATAATTTTCTTATAAAACCTGGAATTATTTGTATGCATTTCAACTGTAAAGAAAGACAAAAACAGCAAGAATCAGTTAATTTTGTAACATTTTTAGTCGGTTAGATATAAGTTTGTGCACGTCGTTCCTTATTTTGCAGTGTTGTATAGATTAGTACACATAATTAACGTTATAGAATATTCTGATGTAATACCTATGCAACATATTGCCTTGCATACACGAACACCATATATTGATTATTTGTGTGCTATTTGACTTTTCTAAATTAATTCAATTCAATTTACTCAGTGTAAATTAACATAGATAAAAAAATGATTAAAAATGATATTTTAAGTTAAACTAATTATATCAAAAGTGTTGAATTCGTTATTTTTAAAAAATAGTAAGAACTTAACTTTACATTTATTATTGAATAAAAAATAAAATTAGAATTGAAAACAAAAATTCACAGAAAAGATTTATGTAACGTTACTCCATAAAATTGTTGGCAGCAAGTACCTCTAATTTTATTCAGTAATTTTTTTAACTTATATAATGGTGTAATTTAAACATATATTACTGGTGTAACATTATAATGTAACATATCGGTTAAAATACTTCATAGAATTGAGGAAGCTAGGGTGCCACCAGTTTCATGTAGTAACGTACACAAATGTCTTACAGTGTTGTTTCAAATAAATGCTTTTTTATATATGCTAAAACTCATGTAAATAATTTAAATGTACACACACACATACGCATTAATACATACAGGGTGTCCCAAAAGGTCATGTCCAAACGGAACACATGGTTGTGTCAGGTCATGAGGAAACAGAATTACATAGGAAAGGGGGGTCGGAAACGCGATCTAAACAGTGAAATTGCATCGTAACCGTCACGCAAAGAAAAGATAACAAACGGTGTAAAATATCTTTATTTTACAACAAAACAGTACCAAATAAAAAAGAAAAATGCTACAACTCATAGTAAGTGCTCATCCAAGTGCTCATCAACTGGTTCATCCTTTCTCTGCAACGTCCGCGCTTCGAATGATCCGACTGCCCGCGCTTTCGTCTGACATCGCTTATCGCCCTCTAGCGGATTACAATCGCGTTTCCGACCCCCCTTTCCTATGTAATTCTGTTTCCTAATGACCTGACACAACCATGTGTGCCGTTTGGACATGACCTTTTGGGACACCCTGTATATATATATATATATATATATATATATATATATATATATATATATATATATATATATATATATATATATGTATACTAATGTTTAAATATAAACTAATTTGAAATGCTAATAAACACACATAATTTCTTCTTATAAAAATCAACACTAAGGAGTTCTTATAAAGGCATAAACATACCAACATAAAAATACCTACCATACCATACAATAAACACACCTACATACATAGACATGACCATACCACAAATTTTGCAAACAGTTTCAAAGGTTTTTGTTTTGTTTATTATTATTTTTTTAAGAGTTACATTTTAGCATCTTGTTTATAATTATGCCTCTAAGAAATGTTTCTACATTGTCGTGTATTTTAAAAGCATAATAATTTATATTTTGTGTTTCCATTTTTAATTATATTATAAAAAAAACGATTTTTTTCCTTTTCATACGCTGAAAATGGTAAACAAAGTAATGTAAAGCGATGTTCTTTAGGTTTTTATTCAAGATTTTTATAATTTGAAAGAATAATTAATGTTGCACTTAATTAACATTCAGATTTTAAACTAGGGAAATATTATATTTCTTGTTTATGCTATTAAAAATTCATTTTAAAAAATTAAATATTTTTGAAAAGCAAACATTATCTAGCAAGACATTTTTAAATGATAATGTGGAAGTTAGAGTAATTAATAAGGAAAAAAGGATTTCTTGCCTAAACAACATTAGAGTTTAAAGGTGTTATTTATGACGTTCGATCACCCGCACGACATAGGTTTAGGGCGGAGCGTGCCTTCCATGAGGTTTCTTTCTCAGGGAACATAAACAGTATTTACGCGTATAATTCAAATGTTCGAGGAGAAACATGGGAAACTCCGGAAGATTAGCGCGATTAGTTTCGAACCCAACATCTCCCACCTATCAGCTCTCAGAGCAGAACCTCCCGGTCATTGGTGGGATATGATTTTATGAAAATAAAATGTTTAAAAAATTTAAGAAATGTTGCATGCTGTCAAATTTGCATACAGGAGATGCAAAATTTCATTTTGCATTTTATTCCACTGATAGCTCTGTTATAGGAATGTCTTTCTACACAAAAATTTCATAACTATAGTTACACGGAAATTCACTTTATTATGCTCTTTGCTCATACGTGGCCATGGAACAGTGTATAGCATGGGGATGTAAATTTATCCCACCCTTAAAACCATATGTCATATGTCTTCATTGTTAAAGATTTTGCAATTTTATGGATTTTTTACTCCTGCATTCAGAGCTAAGTTCTATAATTTCATGACACTAAAAAACCATGCTTTTTTTTCCTCTTCTGTATTTTTTTTTAATGTATCAATTTTCTTGTGAGTGAGGAATATGAATACATAAATTTGCGGGTCGTTTTTGCAGAATCCAATAAATTAAATTACAAAAAATATAAAACCAGTCGGGTTTTCAAAAAATGCATATTTCACTGCCTTGTATGTGCACAGATACACGTGTATACATAAACTTGTGAAGTTGCTCTGTTACATAAAAAGCAGTGAAATATGTATTTCTAATAACGAATATAATCTGGTTTTACATATTATCTTATTTACTTTATAGTGTGCATAAGAAAGGTCCAGAAAATGTATCTGTGCATATGTTCGCGCATTCTCTTGCTTTATTCAGATGTGGTATCGAAGAATGCAAAGTAAAATTTAAGTGTCCTAATAACTAAACTTTTTTAAAAGACATATAACTATCAATTGCAATCAAGTAAGACTTAAATGAAGATAGACAATGAAACAATCATTTAATTTATTTTTTATTTAAATATAAGATAAAATTAAAACTACCCTATTATTGACATTCACTACATTTGTAAGTTTGGATAGTTAAAAAATAAATAAATGTAGGCAAATAAACGACGTGGTAATTCCCAAAACTTCAACCGTAAATATTTTTTATATTTGTGTTTACTTTTTATTTTGTGTCATTATCTTACCAATACAACAAGTAAACTGGTGTATAATTTAATGTTAGTTGTTTGAACGGATATTCTAAACTGAGACAAGAAATTCCGCTTCTTTTTTCAGATGACATACAATTTTTCGTCTAAAAATAAAATTTAAAAGAATATATGAACATACATTTACTAAATTTCAATCATTCACATAAAAAGTAGTTTTTTAAAATAAATATTAAAATAAATATTTCGTTTTAGTGTTTTTTAAAGTTTAACTCTTTCCGGCGCGGACAATATCTGTTAGTGAAATGAGAAATTATCGACTGACACCGGAATTTACAAAGGACTTTATAAGAAATCAAAAACTTCTTAATGTAAGCTTTTATTGTAAAAGCAAGATTTTATTAAAATATTATTGGTTCCAGTTGGCAAGTTTGGAATTAAAATTAGGTATGTCCAGACCAGACACAATGCGCCAAAAAGTGTTAATCCTTTCGTGTGCATTTTTTTTTTTTATTTTTAGAAAAAAATTACAATTACGTTAATAACATTAACACAAGCTATTCAAAAAAGATTAATTCAAGTTTAACGAGCATTTCATTGCTTGAAACGTAACGAATGTTGTTGTTTCGCTTACTATTCAATTCGTATTATTATGACAATAGGCTAAGGAAGAGTTTTTAGAAATGTTCAGAAAATATTATATTGCAAAAATATTTAACTGATATCACCGATTTTTAATACCTTTAGCTCTTGGTTACACCATTTGTTTTCATAAAAGTAAGCTTTTTTATATTTAAAATGAAAATGAAGTGAAATATATAGTTAAAAAAGAATTGCGAGCACTGAAAACTGAATAAAAAAATATATATTACTATTAATATTATTAAATGTATATACATTATTAATGTCATATAGTAAATGTATAGGTACTTGCTAATATTACTTATAGATCGACATTAAGAAAAGTATTTCTTAAAACAAAATAATACTCAATTAAATAACATGTACTATTATTAGTAAACCATACCAGAAAGGTTTAATATCTTAATTTAATTATGAATGTTATTTCTTTTAAGCACGATAAATGTTATTACTAAGGTAAAAAATGATTAGATTTGAATCTCATAAAAAACATACATTGACTGCTAAGATTAGAAAGATTGATCCAAGAAATTGATGACCGTTGCTTTATAGATAAAAGTGTATGGACTTGACGTAAATGAATGTGATTGATTAACCTAAAGTAACATAAAATATTCTATAAGTATCGAGTTCAAAAATTTCCCGAAATCTACAAATTTTTGCATAGATTGAACATTATCGCCCAAAATAGAAATTTTCTACATTTTCAATTAGTGCCATTACTGCATGTATCTTAATTCTTTACTCTAATGATAAGAATGTATGGAATTTTTTAATGTTCTAATATCGATATAAAAAGTATTGACGTGGTAAAGCGTTTGTATCTAATTTGCTATATATAAGGTAACTATCATGTTAGGTTGAACATGATGGCGATCCAATTATGTGAAATTTTCGATCTCAGCGCCAGTTGTTAGCTTGAGTAGCGTAATAATTTATTAAATCCTTCCATCAAAGATGACATTAAAGGTGTTCTCAACTGCTACGCTTAACAAGATAAAAACGTTTTGACGCATTTACAAATTCATTTTTTAATAGAACGGTATGAAATTGGAATGCCTGACTATGGAAGCGATTTTGAATCGAACTTAGTTTTCCATTTTATTAGGATGAGCGAAGCGAATCCTCTACTAGTCCACTCAAATTACAATTTGTCGTACGCTTTACAAAAAAACTATTCAATATTTTAACTTCAAATTAAACACAAAAATAAATTATGATCTGTAGATTTGCAGAATATAATTTTTTTTACAGTAAAACGTTAAAAAAATTATTATTTTAATTAATTTATTTTACATGCATTTCCAATACGGACGCATTTTAGCAAATAAATAAAAAATTAAACGTGTATATTTTCAGAAAAAAAAGTTTAAATCATGGAGTAAATAATTATAGATAGAATCATGATTAATTTATTAAATAAAACATGTTTTCATTATCCCGCAAAATCGTTTGCACAGATGACACTTAAACATTTTAAAAGAATTGTATTATGGATTATTTTTTTTTATTTTTATTTTTTGTAAACTGGCAACAAAATAATTGTAAACAAATAAAATTAATTCTTAAGTTTGTTATATAAATGAAAAATTAAAAGATCTGCGTGAAGTTGTTGGTTCAAGCTCTTTATAAATATTTTTGCGAAGGTCGTATTGTGGCTAAATAATATCGACTCATTAATCAGAAGGATTTATAGAAAAATAAGACTTTAATAAGTTCGCAAACACAACAATAATTATTCGTGAAAACGTCACTGCGAGAATGAGAGAGCGCTTCGTTAAAAGGTAATTCCATTAATTGAGTTGCCATTCGCAGAAAGTAAAAAGTTCTCCCACGCGGAGAGAATTACAGCAATTCTCATACGCTAACATGTATAAAAACGAAGAAATTAAAATAAAATGTTTTACAGTTAAAAATTCATAGTATCAACGAAAGCAGATTTCAAATGTTTTTTCCAGAAAATAGGATTTTGAAGAAGTAACTTTCTTCAAGCTTTCTTCAAATATATTATTCTAAAATAGCTATCAAAGATTATCGGATGTTGATTACAAAGATTGGAAACATGCATATTTCAAACAATTAAAAAACACCAGTGGCTACTTGAAATTGTAAAAACATCTTTAAAAGAGCTTTTAGTTGAAAATTTAAAAAAAAAATTGTAAAAGTTCGAAAATATCTTATTATGCCAGCTTTACATCATAAATAAAAAATTAAAATGCGCCAAAACATAAAATAACGTTTTTGTTTAATAAAGATGCAAAAATAATAATAATAAAAAAAATATTGTTACTTTCAAATATCTGTTTTATAAAATAATGCTTCGCGAATCCAAACAAAGCATGGCTTTTGCTAGTGATAATTAAACTATCAATCCTGTTCTAAGCTATTACGATCACGTGATCACCCGTTTTTCTCCTGCTTTTCGATCGGTTTTTCTGCTTTGGTCGGAAAATGTGCTCAAAAACGTCAACTTTGAAGGCTTCTTATGAAAAATCTATTCTTCTATAGTAAAAAAAAAATCTCCAGGAATGACTCCTGGAATGATGCTGATATGTAAGGTTTCCGGAAATAACGCGTCCAGGTGGACCACACCTTCCATGAGTCAAATAGACCAATCGGGAAAGAGCTCCGTCTATGCTTCGACCAATGAGGAGAGGGATGAATTCCAAAATTGAGTGTACACTGTTAAAAATCTGCTGCATTTTGTTGCAACGCACTCCACCGCTTGTATATAATATCTTTATTCCAACCAATGGGAAAGCTCCATTTTAGGCCAAGTAACCGTTTTCTATACAAACAGGGGAGTGCGTTGCAACAAAATACAGCAGATTTTTAACAGTGTATGGAAAAAAGGGTATCGTGAACCGATTCCATGGGGTATTGGCGAGAGCAGCAAGTAGGGGTAGTCTACAACTTGGAATCGCGAAGCGATTCCAGACGGGATCACGAAGCGATTACGTGGGGGGTTGGCGAACGTAGCGAGCAAGGGGGCGGAGCCCCCTTAGCGTTTAAAAAAAAAACCCAGAAAATTGAGTTCAATTAGACAGTTTCTGAATAACAACACTTGCTATTTTTTTGCATATCCGAACAAAAATAAAACGTCACAAAGTTGCTCTTTTTGATTTAAAAACACCCTTAAAGAACGAATGTGTTGAGATATTTTGTGGGGAATACACACTTCACATAGATTTATCTCATATTCTAATGAATTATTTAGTACGTGAAATTTCTATTATAGGACATATTTCATAATTTCATTGATAGAAAATACAACATTTTCAAATTTTAGTAAGAATATTTAAAATATTTATTTTAACGTAACAATGTTTTAAAAATGAAATAATTCTAAAAAAATATTGCTACAAGGATATGATGAATAAATTTTAAAAATATAAAATATTCTAAAATGCGAGTTTGAGGGGAAATTGAATGTATTTCTTTATTAATTTTCTATCATTGTTTTAATTCAAGCATATTATATGTAAAGCATTTATTTATAAATTCGTATTGTGCATGTTATGAATTATGATGAGCTGAGTAGATATTGATTTGCATATAAATATTTAAACTACTTCTTACTTTCAAAGAATATAATAAATTGTAATATATATTTTTAAAAAATTACTCTCTCGGCAAGAATTTCATAAGTATTGGTTAATGTTTAGTTACAATTAAAAAGTTTTCTTCTTAATGGGAAATAGCAGTCTATACAATATACGGTCTTAAATACGATATTTATTTAAGTGCCCATTATTTTAAAGCATCAATTTATTTAACTCATGCAAATTTAAAACACAGGAAATGTGTAAAAAACATCTGATTAAGAGTACTTTACCATCGTTAACAATCCAATTATTTTTTTGTTGCTATAACAATTCATAAAAAACATTCTATACATTTAAAAATATATTAAGAACTCAATTTTTTAAATCGTTAAGATTGAATAAGTAAAATAATTATTAGTGTCAATGATTTAAGTGGTTTGAGCTAAATCATACTTTAATTGGCGACTGGAAAAAAGCAAACAACATAAATATTTAAAATGCAGGAATGGCAAAGGATTATTATGGGGAACATGAATTCATGTTATTTCAAATAATTAATAGTCAATCGAAGCTAAATTTTTAATGAATACTGTCATTCTTGATTCCGAGTTTATATAAATTAATGTCTCAAGTATACACAGCCCACATTCTCTTTTATCTATATTTTCTTCTGTTATTTTCCCCCACTGATACGTATAACAAAGACTTCAAATTAAAATTCAAGTGTCATAGAAACCAGGCTGTATGTAAAGTATTGAAGATCAATTAAAAGCAAATTATATTTAAACAGAAATAAATAGGAAATGATTATCCCAATAAATTAATTTGATTTTTATATAGAAAATAGTAAACGTCTAATTGAAAATTGCATTTAAAAGTATCAACAAATTTAAAGAATAAATAAAAGACGCCACATAAACGACATAATCATTCATTAATTAAAGATATTATTGATTACATCATTAAATACTTTGTATCTTTCTTATTATTTGTATCTCTGTAATTATATTTCCCTTTGCTTAATTATTTTACTAATACGCTAAGTATTGTTGTACTTAACATTAAAGGATTAAGATAAGAATTCATACAGAGATAAGCTTTTTAATTCTCTGGTATATGGCATTTTTTTAATACAAATCGTCAGAAATATCAGTTTTATAAGATTTTAAATTTAATAATTTATTAATTAATGTCTTCAAAAATATTTGATTTCAATACGTTTTCAACTCGAAGTATATATTGCAGTTATCTACGATTAAGAAAATAATCCACGCATTAAAAATGGCTATATTAACAATTCTATAATACCACAAATTAGAAATACATAGTCAAATATTCAACTTAATGTAGAGACATAGATACTGTATGTAAGAAGCACGGAATTGGATCATTCCATGGTAACTTACGTTACATTTAAAGCAGGCTAATTTCAGTAATTTTAGTATTATAACACATAAAAAAATATTCAAAATGTAAATTTGACATGGTTTGCTAATTAAACTTATTCAAAGCCCAAATAAGGTCTTTTATTTTATTCTTTCATTTAACACAAAAATCCAAATTGATCGGTTAGATGGTTTCGGAGTAATCGGTGAATATACATAAAAAAATACATACGTGTCGAATTGATAACCTCCTCCTCCTTTTTTGAGGTCAATTAAAAACTATAATACGGAAGAAATATTGTATATCATACACGTATGTCAAAAGTGCGGTTCGAACACACACTCTCTTTGGAGAAACATAGCTTAAATCTGGCACCTTAGACCGCTTAGCCATCCTGACTTTACGCCAACGCGGCGAACATATTCAAGGTCCATGTTACTTTTAATTTGTGAGGAATCAGTAATTTTATTAGTTTTTGCCTAATTACTAAAAAGGTACTGAAGAAAATTTGATGAAATGGAAGTGGTACAAATTCGAGAGTAACTTCTTTCATTTTACACAAAAAACAAATTAATCAGTTGGATAGTTTCGGAGTAATCGGAGAAGATGCATAAAAAGAAAAAATACATGCGTGTCGAAGTGATAACCCCTTCTTTTTTTGAAGTCGGTTAAGAATAATTTTTTATTTCATACCATGTTATATTTCATTTCGTCTTTTAAATAAGTCCGACACTGTAAAAGGTTTTAAACACAGTAACAACATGTTCTTCTAGTGGAAAAAAAGTTTTTTTCTGATAAATTCTAATTAAAAAAAATCTGTTATTGATTACACATAGTCAGCAAAAGCAAGCAAACCAGAACTACTTTTTTTCGTTTTACAATTTTTAAAATCCCTTTTTAACTCTTTTCATTAAAAGAATATTTTAAGTGACTATATTTTAATTTGGATACATTCAAAAATGACCTTCTATTGAACAATACACGACAAAAAAATTAGAGATGCTCTAAAGTGATCATTTTTCAAGTCACGTTTCTGCCTGCACTAATTAAAATGGTTTAAATTTCTCGGACGCTTTAGTCATTGAGCTAGATTTAAAATTAAAAACTGAATACCTTACGAAACTTAATGAGTTGAAATGGAAGCTTAAAGATTTAAATGTGCAGATTTAAATTTCCATATCATTTTATAATGAATTCTTTTTATATTTTTTTAACATTTCAGCTATTCATTTTTTAAAAAATGTGCAATGTTTGGATAGTTTCTAAGCATTTGATTTTACATTCATACTACAAAGTAATTCGTAATTTTATATATTGAATCATAAATATGTTATTTAAGATATGAATGGAAATATCTGCGTATTTTCATAATGGTATAATGTGTATAATGGACATATCGAGTGTCCCAAAAATGACTGATGGATTTTAAAATTCAATAACTTGCAAACGGTGACAGCTATTAAAAAAATTTGCAGGAGGGTTATGTATAATGTCAGGAGTTTTTTTAACGTAATTTTTTATTTTAGTTCGAATTTCAAACAATAGGTGGCGCTGACGGCGATTGAAGGCCAGGTCGACGATTCACTCAGCACTGATCACCTGGCCTTCACTAGCCGTCAGCGCCACTCATTGTTTCAAACTGGAACAAAAATAAAAAATTACGGTAAAAAAAACTCCTGACATTATACAGCTCATATTCAAAATATTAGAATAATTGAGAAAAAGTAATAAGAAAAAATTATTTGTCATATATTTATTTTTTATACTAAGTAAATGCAATTAAATTTCTTATAAATTAAATCTGGAATGTTTAGATAAGATTTTAACATTTATAAAATACAAAATACAGCACAATAAATTAGGTATACAGCTTCCTTAAACACACCAGAATATTAGAATAAAATTTAGATTGGTTCAAAATATTAGAATATTTTATTTTACGCAACAATATTACCTTATGAATATGAAGTAAATGGTAGTTAATATTTTGTGGCATCCCCTTTAGCTTTCATAACAGCGTACAATCGATCTTGCATACTATATACAAGGTGTTTACAAACATTTCTACCAATATTAGCCCAAATAGACTTTATACGTGCCACTAACTCAGTTTTACTTGAAGGAAGATTTTCTTGAAGTTTTCTCTTCATTATACACCATAAGTTTTCGATGGGATTAAGATCTGGTGAATTTGGTGGCCAAGGAAGTACCTTAATGTTGCGTTGGCAGAACCAATTCTTAGTTGACACCGAGGTATGCGGGGACGCTAAATCTTGTTGAAAGATGAAATCATCTTCAAATAAATCTTCTGATGATGGAATCATGTAATATTCTACAATTTCTTGATATATCAGAGAGTTAACCTTTTCGTAGACGATGCATAACTTTCCAGGTCCTTCTGCACTCATACAACCCCAAACCATGACACTAGCAGCAAATTTTACGGAACGTTCAAGGCATTCTTTATCAAATGCTTCTTGCTTCATTCTCCAAACTCGAATACCTTGATTACCATATGAAACACAAAACATACTTTCATAACTAAATAATATATTTTTCCAATCTTCATTGCTCCATAAACGTCTTGATTTACACCAATTCAATCTTATACGCTTTTGTCTTGCAATCATGAGAGGTTTTGTTTTCGGTACACGAGATTCAAATTTAAATTTATGGAGACGTCTTAATGTTGTCGATGCAGAAACTTCAACTCATTCTTCTTTCCATTTTCGGTGCAAGAATCGCACACTTTTAAAACTGTTTTTCTTAACTATACGCTTCAGTTTCCTGTCATCTCTAGCAGATGTTTTTGGTTTTCGTCCACCATTTCGGCGATTATTTTGAAAATTTCCAATTTTTGAATATTGTGTTAGTATTTTACTAACGCTCGATTGCGAACAATGTAAATAATTCGCTATAAAACATTGATTTTTACCGTGCCGATACAAATCAACCATACGAAGTTTAGTAGATTCAGGAATATCACTCACACGGCACATTTTAAGACGAAAAAGAAACAAACTGCAAAAAAGAATACTGATTTTAAATAAAATAGTCTGAATTTAATGAATGATGCCACCAGTTAAGAATAGGTAATAATTAAAGGAGAAATAATGTGAAATATTCTAATATTTTGAACCACTTGAATAAATATTCTAATATTTTGACTTTTCAAAATAATTTTTTTTGCAATTAATCTTTTCAAAAATGATATTAAATTTAAGATAACAAGTAAGTTTAATCAACAATAAGTTCTTAATAAAAATATCGTTTGCATATTTTCATTAAAAGACATTAAATTACCAAACGATATTTTCAATTTCTAAAAAAAAGTAATTATTCTAATATTTTGAATATGAGCTGTACATAACCCTCCTACTAAAAATTTTAACTAGCCATCACCGTTTGCAAGTTATTGAATTTTAAAATCCATCAGTCATTTTTGGGACACCCGGTATCTGCGTACATAAAATTAAATCTGAAAGTTCATTATTTTCAGGAGTTTTTAAACGACGTTAGCGTAAGTCCTGTAAGACGAAAAACACTTCATTATTTTCAGGCTACATTTAAGCTAAAATTGCGTAACTAACCTATGCAAGGCGCTAAACTCAACCTTTTTTTCGAAGAAGATTGTGAGTTTGGATCCCACTCCAGACAGCGTACTCTCCTGGATATATATGTTCATATTACTGGTCTTTAGGTAATTAAATATTTTAATTCATATAATATTTTAATATCTTATTAATTATATTAATATATTAAATTAATAATAATAATTATATTAAGTTAATAATAATAATAATAATAATGTAATATTAATATTATAATAATTTAAGTATTTTAATTTATAAGATTTTTATATTTAAATATTGGTGCTTTATAATAAATCTAAAATAAATATATTTAAATTTATTTATATAATTTTAAACTCAGCAGCGCAGTTTCTTTAATTAAGGATTTTCTATTAAATATATTTAAATTAAATTCTTTGGCATGTAATTATCAAATAATAAGCTTAATTTACCTAGAATTTTTGGTATATTTCGTGTTGCATAGCTACAAAATGCAGATATGAAATGTCTAGCGGTAAATAAAGCAACAGTATTTTTAAAAAAGTATGCGAATATTTTCTTTGAATTTAGAGGAAAAAAGGAAAGATGTCAGTAAAGATGTTAAATTGTATGCCATTTTATTATTAAATAATGTGTGTAAACTAAAAAAAAATCACGTAAGTTAAACCATTTTGTAAAATATCTTGCTAGCAGCAATTTTATAGTTTTAGGGTTCTTAGACTCAACAAAAAAATATTGAAAAAGAAATATATTTAGCGATCGTAGACTATCAGTCAACCCTTGCGGTTCCGAATTTTTTTCAGTCCGATTTTTTTAGGAAAAATTACTTTTACTTTAATATTATTGATATTAGCTATCCAAGTAGATTAATTAGTGTTTAACGACTATTTTTCTGCCAGAAAGATAATTAATGTTTTTGTTTGGCGTAATATTCAATTAATATTCATATGACAATAGGCTGGGGAAGACCTTTTCGAGAGGTTTAGAAAATATATTACAGTAAGAATAAACTTACATTACAACTTTCAAATATTTTTTGCGTTTTATTACATATTATTTTTTTTTTCAGTAAAGTAACTTTAAATTTTAAGCGCGAAATATGTGTTTAAAGTAAAAGAATCGCAAAGAGTGCAAAGAAAATAAAGTAAATACTGATTATTATTATTATTACTAAATGCCTAAACATAAATGAAATCAAACAGTAAATGCGTAGACATATACTAATATTCCTATATATAAATTGTAAACTACGTACAATGCAATATAAAGTAGAAATATGATTATTAGTAGTATAAGCAGTAGAAAAGTATTTTTTAAAACAATATAATATTCCACTGAAAAACATGTAGTACTATTTATTTTACACGAGACCGAAAAGGATTAACTTAAAAGAGATATAATATTGTTGTATTTTTTAAGGGGCTGTAGTAAGTAAAAAGAAACGAGCTATTCTTTCAATTAGTGTTACTGTTAAAGTAAAATTAAGTGTTATACATCTGTAAAGCACTCGTCTATTTTGCTATTGTTACTTACATTTATTTCCTTATCTCAATTACTTTTTGTTACCTACCTTTATTTTATCAGTGTATAATTGTTCTGTATTTTTTTAAATAAACATTGCTGGGTGGGTCTAGTTGAGCTCAAACCAATTAGGTCTCCACACCTGGCTGAAAGTGAATGTGAATCTGATTGCATTTTAATATGCGGTTTGAGATTTAACTAATTCTAGATTCCCTCCATGATATTCTTACGTTCCATAGATCTAAACTAGCAGAGATTTTAAACATATAGTCCCGACTTCAGTTTAAAAAAAAGGAAGAAAAGGAAACACTAAGTTTAAAAAGAGTAGTTCAAACGAGTATCAGAATAAGGTAAATTGATGATCATCTCTTGCGAAAATTTGTAATTAAATGCTAAACACTACTTAATGCATTACTATAGGTTTGACCATTTCTAGATTTTTACCCATGAACTCGATGAGGGGTCATCCCATGTCAATTCAACCAATTTTTCCCCCATTTGTAACCCGACCAACAGGGATTTGGATGAAACTTTGTGTACACACTAATTCTATCATGAAATGATTCCATCAGAAATTTTTCTTTCCTAGACCTCATGGTTTGTGAGATATGCGGGGTCCAATTCTTTGGGGTTTCTCAAATCTGACGTTTCTTAGTCTGTATTCTGAGATTGCAGTTCCATCTTCAAAAAATTGTTTCTCTGGATCTAAAACATGAATCATCTTAAAAATATCACTGTAAGAAGATAAAAAGATGCAGATTTTAATAAAAAATATTTAAAAAATTTAATTTAATTTAATTTAATTTTGTAATATTTAGGATAAAAAAAGTCAGCCAAAGTTGAGAGTTATGGTTATTTTTCCAAATTTTTGTGACTTCACGAAAAAGGCTGTACACAAAAAGGCAAATTAAATTTCCAATTTCTTTTTGTTTTAAATAAAAGTTTATACTTTGGGCTTTCTATATATGAAATAAAAATGATGTGTTTCGGATGGCTTGTGCAAAAATTTTGGGTACTTTCCAATTAGCCGGATAAGTGCTTTAATTATATATATTACATATGCACACAAAAAAGCAAATGAAATTTCCCATTTCTTTTTGTTTTAAATAAAAGTTTACACTTTGGGCTTTCTATCTATGAAATAAAAATGATGTCTTTCGCATGGCTTATGCAAAAATTTTGGGTACTTTCAAATAAGCCGGATAAGTGCTTTATTTTTACATATTTCATATGCACACAAAAACGCAAATGAAATTACCAATTTCTTTTTGTTTTAAATAAAAGTTTACACTTTGGGCTTTCTATCTGTGAAGTAAAAATGATGTCTTTCACATGGCTTATACAAACATTTTGGGTACTTTCCAATTAGCCGGATGCGTGTTTTATTTTTACATATGTATAATACATATGTATAGATCGATATAAATACAGATGTATTATACATGTACATATGTATGTATATATACAGTATACTAATATATATATATATATGTATAACACTGGTGCCCGTCTAATAGAAAAGTACCAAATTTTAGCTTGTTTTGAAAATCTGCACTAATAAAGGGGAAAAAAATCTGACTAAGTTTAGCTGTGGTACTTAAATAATTACTGGAGTTTCTATGAGTTACTGAATTTAATGTTATTTGATACAAAAACAAATTGGAAATTTCATTTGCCTTTTTGTGTCGAGACTTTTTCATAAAGTCACAAAATTTCGGAATAATAATCGTAACTTTCAACATTGGTTTACTTTTTTGGCCGTATATAAATCTCTATTAACAGCCCTAATTGCTTTTTTCACTTGCTTTTTATGCCGCTTAAATGGATCTCCACATTTATAAAATTCACATTTCATTAAGAGCGAAATTCTGTGATATATTAATCAAACGGTTTTTACTTAATTTTTGTTTTATAAATGCAATAGTCCTAACTAATAAAAGTTATTTTTCTGAATCACAGAGATTATCAATGTAGTCTATTTCTCTGTTATTTCTATAGCTAGTTTTGTGACATTCTAAACCAGTTAATATTACAATATTGCAAGCCTGAATTCTGGTAGAAGGTTTAATATCAGGCTCCATATTAAAACAATAATGCAAAAAAAATATTTATACATATCATAAACTATAAAGTATGTAACAATCAGATTATATATTTAGTAGCACAGTAAAAGTTAGATCATTCTTCTATGATGAGAAACAACAGAATGACAATAATTTTATTAAATTGATTTCAAAACATCTGCTTTCATACTAACGAACATTACCCTGCCTTTATCAGAAGGTGTTTGTACAAGGCAGGTGCAATTAAATATTTCAGACGATAGAAACAAATTTAAGTTCTGTTAAACATTTGTGTATTTAAACTTGCCAATATAAATATTTAAACTGATTAAAATTAACCAAGGACAGAAAATAAAAGGTTTTGAACATTTTTTAAACACAAATAATTAATATATAAGCATTCGAAAGAAAGAATGGAAATGTGAGGAGAAAAAATTATCTATTTTATACTGTACAAAAAAAAAAAAAAAAAAAAAAAAAAAAAATCTGTTTTGAGTTTAATTATTAAAAATAAAAGTAATAGATTCTTTAGATTAGCAAAAAATGCCCATTATTAAATAACTAAATGAAATATATGGACCATTCACGAAATTTAATGGGGAAACATATTACAATCAGATTTTTTTTTAATCAGAAAAAACAAAGCCTAAATTTTACTTTGCAAATTAAAAAACATGCATCAAATAACATTAAATTCAATAACTCATAGAAATTCCAGTAATTATTTAAGTACCACAGCTAAACTTAGTCAGATTTTTTTTCCTCTTAATTGGTGCAGATTCTCAAAACAAGGCAAAATTTGGTACTTTTCGGTTAGACGGGCACCAGTGTTATACATATATGTATCAATATACTGTATATATACATACATATGTACATGTGTAAAAATAAAGCACTTATCCGGCTAATTTGAAAGTACCCAAAATTTTTGCATAAGCCATGCGAAAGACATCATTTTTATTTCATAGATAGAAAGCCCAAAGTGTAAACTTTTATTTAAAACAAAAAGAAATGGGAAATTTCATTTGCTTTTTTGTGTGCATCTGTAATATATATAATTACTTATCCGGCTAATTGGAAAGTACCCAAAATTTTTCCACAAGCCATGCGAAACACATCATTTTTATTTCATTGATAGAAAGCCCAAAGTGTAAACTTTTATTTAAAATAAAAAGAAATTGGAAATTTAATTTGCCTTCTTGTGTACAGCCTTTTTCGTGAAGAAAAATAACCATAACTCTCAACTTTGGCTGACTTTTTTTATCCTAAATATTACAAGTAAATTTTTTTAATATTTTTTATTAAAATCTGCATCTTTTTATCTTCTTACAGTGATATTTTTAGGATGATTCATGTTTTAGATCGAGAGAAACAATTTTTTGAAGATGGAACTGCAATCTCAGAATACAGTCTAAGAAACGTGATATTTGAGAAACCCCCAAGAATTGGACCCCCCATATCTCACAAAGTATGAGGTCTAGGAAGGAAAAATTTCTGATGGAATCATTTCATGATAGAATTAGTGTGTACACAAAGTTTCATCAAAATCCCTTGGGGTCGGGTTACAAGGTCTGGTTGAATTGACATGGAATGACCCTGAGGTGATTGACTGTGCTGCCGCATCACAGGATATTGGCCTAAAACCGCTTGCCTGCAATGAATGTGGCATCAAGTAAATGCAATGTAAAGGCCGTTTTGGCATTAAATCCCATTATTTAACCCACAGTTATTTTTTACAGAAAGTTTTCGGTGGAATAATGCTCATTCCTCTACCTGCTTTTGTTTGTAAGACAACTATTTTTATTTATCTACGTAACAAAATGTGATTTCCCCATCAAAACTTAGAAATTTTTTTCATTATGAAATTATGCAACTAAATGATAAATTTATAAAATGTTAGACATTGAAAATGAATATTTGAACGAACAATTCTGACGTACCATACGTGAAATGCTTGCAAATACGATGTCTTGTGATGTCAGTCAGAAAGTCTTCTTTACCTAAACAAACCCATACTTTAGATAATTTTATGTCCATACAAAATTTATTTTATATGAGTAAACGTACATTTTTTCATATTTTTGCTCTTGTTTTAAATTTCTTGATTTATAAAAATGAATAAACAATAAAACATCTCTGATAAAATTTTAAAAAGTTTCATTTCAGTTTTTTTTTCAGTTTGTGTGATTTATACTTTTAAAAACAAATATTTTATGATAAATAATTCATTTTTAATGGACTTTAAAATACATATATTGAGTTTTTTTTATAAATTAGATAGTATTTATGAAAGTTTGGGAATAAAATTTATATAGTATTGAAAACTAGATAAGTCGCCATATTTCATTGAATATAATCAAATTTCGCAAATTTAAAAGCGAAGGTGTCGCAGCCAATCCGAATGTCTCAATTTGAAATTTTTATTAAATATAAATACCTTTGTTTTTTAGCAAGAGTTTATATAAAAATGTAAGTCGAATGGATTGCTCATTTATTTTTGCTTACTACAGCCTCAATGAAAAAACACAACAATGTTTGATATTTTTAAACTTAACTGAAATTGTACTATCGCTAACAATATTTTCCCAATAATTTTATTTTTATGAGTCTAAGAACCTGACCCTAAGTATTTTCTGAAAACAAATATTTGTAGAAAATGCTTTTTTTTTACTTACTTGATTTTGTTTTGAGTTTTCAAACATTATTTAATTATAAAATGGCATAAAGACCTTACATAGGCATATTTTATTTATTTCTCTCGTCAAAGGAAAATTTCATATACAGTTTTTACTGCTGTTTCTTTATTAACCCCCTTACTTTTCACATCTGCCTTTTGCATTAATGTCATACAGAACATACCATAAATTCTACATCAGTTCAATTTATTATTCGATAAATACACACCATAGCTTTTTATTGAAATATCTCTGATACAAAATATGTAATTAAAGAAAATGAGGGATTTAAAATTATTTAACTAAATTTATTTACTTCATAATCATTATAAAGCATCTGTATTAAAAAATAAGATCATACCTTTCAAATTTAAAATATTTAATAATGTGAAAATCAATAATATGAACACTAAAACGCTGGTCTGTATTTTGTCTGGAGTAGGGTTCGAACCCACACACTCTTTCGTAAAAAAAGTCTAAGTTTAGCGCCTTACTCTGATCAGTTAAACAAAAGTAGCTTAAAAATAATCTTAATATAATGAAGCATTAGATTTAATTTTACGCATGCGGATATTTTTCCATTCCTACCTTAAATTATGTTTATATGTTTGAATATATATGATTGAAAATTATATTGAAGTATGAATTTAAAATGGAGTATTCAGAAACTATCCAAATATTGCACATTTTTTCAAAAATGAATATTTAAAATGCAAAAAAGTTTTTTAAAAAATTCCCAATCAAATGGTATGGAAATTTAAAACAGCATACTTGAAGCTCTAATCTGCCATTTCTACTCATTAAGTTTCATTAGGGATTCCGTTTTTAATTAACTGATTTGAAAGCTCTTTCAATGACTAAAGCATCCGAGAAATTTAAAACTATTTCAATTAGTGCAGACGGAAACGTGACTTGAAACCTGATAAATTAAGAGAATTTGTAATTTCAGTGTCGTGTATTGTGCAATAGAAGGTCATTTTTGAATTTATCCGAAATAAAATATAGGTGCTTAAAATCTTTTAATGAAAAGAGTTATTAAGAAATATTTAAACAGCACATGAAAAAAGTAGCTCTGGTTTGCTTGCTGTTGCTGACTATGAGAAATCTATTAAGAGAAAAAAAACTCTTTTTTATTTCTTTATTGGAATTTATCAGAAAGAAAAAAAAGTATTTTATTTTCACGAGATGGATTTTTTTTTTATTTAAAAGAGTTTTCAATGTTGAAATGAAGTATAACATGGTAATGAATGAACAAAATAATTTTTAAAAGATGTAAAATTTTATAAGATATAAATTGACCCATGATAATTTTTATACATACATTTAGTTGGAGAATTAACTCAAGAGCCGTAAAAGTAATCAAAATTGAATAAACTGACAAATATGAACAGATATGAATCTACTATTACAACACTACGAATTTATGAATCTATGAATCTATAGTTACACGATGTAGGTTTTACAGAAAAGTGTTAACTGTTCCTTTATAATAATGGAATTTGTAGAAGCGGGTGCCAAGAACGGTTTATTTTGGTTTGTACTGTTAAAATCATTCTAATTAATTCAATCTAATAAATATTCAAGACTATAGTATAACAATTTTAATTTTTCCACCAATGACAATTCAATTGCCGTACATACTCGTGTATAAAGATAAAATACTAACGATTATAAATGCACAAATAAAGTAAGAAAAGGTAGCAAACAGCCGTTTCGAATCTACTATGGAGATTCTTCATCAGTGCAAAACTCAGCGAGCTAGAAAAAGCAAAACTGAGCTAAGAGACAGAGAGACGCAGGCTTATATACCCGCTACGGAAACGATCCCGCCTAAAGGAAAGCAACCAATGAGAAGAGAGCAAGCTAACAACTGGCTGGACAACTAGCGACATCTACCGGAGAATAAACAAAACAAAAACTAAAAAGCGAGGAAAAAAAAACGTTTAAATTAAATTAAAGATTTCCAAATGCTAGGAAAATAAGGCGTACTTGATAAGTCATTGACTAAGGAGTGAGAATTTTTAATGATGTGGTAAGCTTCCCAAAAACCAAGATCAAGAATGGAAGGACACTTTTGGATGATGGTAGCTGAAGAAAAGTTAAACTTTTTAGTTTTCGTTTTGTTTATTCTCCGGTAGATGTCGCTAGTTGTCCAGCCAGTTGTTAGCTTGCTCTCTTCTCATTGGTTGCTTTCCTTTAGGCGGGATCGTTTCCGTAGCGGGTATATAAAACTGCGTCTCTCTGTCTCTTAGCTCAGTTTTGCTTTTTCTAGCTCGCTGAGTTTTGCACTGATGAAGAATCTCCATAGTAGATTCGAAACGGCTGTTTGCTACCTTTTCTTACTTTATTTGTGCATTTATAATCGTTGGTTTTTTATCTTTAAACATTTTTGCACAAAGGCTTTATTTGCTAATTTAATATACTCGTGTATAATTCGTCTCGTCTATGGGTATAAAAAGACAAAAAATATTTGAAAAATCTACACAACCCGTATTTACAAAGGGGGAAAGTTTCGTAGAATGTTAAAATACAGTATTTCCTTGTATTGTAATAATTTTAAGGTGAAATCCAGAATTATTCTCATGTTAAACTCTTTTTTAAAAAGGGATTAAGATGTTGAAAGAAATGTCCCTGTATTGGAGGGAATTCTGTCTCAAGAGGAAATGAGTGCCTAACAGTTACGGGAAAATTATTATTAATATTTTTATTCTCCCATTCATAGAGAAATGATCATTGTCATTGAAAATTTTTCATCTTCAAATGAAAAGAAAAATAGAATCATTTTGCCTATAAAAAACAGAATTATGTTTCCTATAAAGTATTCTTTCTGGCTCTAAATATCTTGAATAACCGCCTTTGTGAAAACATTTCTTTGTTTTTTTAATTGATATATAAATATACTTATATATACTTATATATACTACCGAACTTTGTCTCAATTTCTCTAGTAAGAGTAGAAAAATTTAAAAGAAATTTTATAACAAAAGTAAACCTAATTTTCTTTTTCCAATGTATAATATTAAAAATGTTAAGTAAAAAAATTTCACTTATGAGCTGATTTCATTCTTTTTAATTTTCAACACTATTCAAAAACGTTTAAAGTGTTAATGAATTAGGTACGTCTTTTTTACGGTCTGTTCGTTCTATAAGGCAAATCACACACTAATCAGACAAGAGATAAAAAAGCGTGGGTCAAGAAACATTTCACGCTGTTAAAGAATAAATCGGTTTGAAGACTACAATTCATCTTCTTTCTCACGTTATTTGTTGCTTGCATATTTAATGTGCTATTAACTCTCATAAATCTACTCAGTCTATGATAAAAATGTGGAAAATTTAAATCTATTGAAGCTCCATTCCGTCATATGCGTAAGACAGATTTTCAACAGATGCTCTTTTATCCATTCTGCTCCATCCTCAAATTAAAACAACTAAACTAAAATGAAAATCTAAAGATGTTCGTTATTCATACGTTTAGTTTACATTCTAATAACTCATCAGTTAATTATGGCAAGTATTGAAATTTTTAATAAGTGTTGTGAACCGCTTTTTTCCGTACTCACTTGAGGAAACAAGTATTTAATGTAAAATAATTTATATGAAATAGGAAAAAAAAGTTTGTCATGCATTTAAAAAGCTAGAGGATTATAAATATAAAATTCAGTACATATATTATCTAAGTCCCAATACTAAGTTGAGTGTTTGACTATGTAAG
Source organism: Maratus speculifer (assembly GCA_964019185.1). Taxonomy (NCBI): domain Eukaryota; kingdom Metazoa; phylum Arthropoda; class Arachnida; order Araneae; family Salticidae; genus Maratus; species Maratus speculifer. The sequence goes on from OZ025290.1 coordinate 389,989,263, forward strand.
GTACCCTGGGGTAATAACGCCACGTTAAGGTTCTACCAATTTTCACGGCTCAGTTTTACTTTGTATTTTTCAAACAAATATATGATTTGATACAGCAACTCATTGACTATCTATATAAAAAAATAATTTAACAGATATGTATTCATAAAATGTAATGGCGGAATTTCTTGACCAATGCTATTTGGCGTTATTACCCACCTATATGGGTAATAACGCCATGCAAACAAAACTATGAAATAAGATGGAATAATTGCATGTAGATTGCCTAATTCTAAAAATACAAACTCTACAAACTTTGAAATTGACAAATTGCATTCTAAGCTATTGAAAATGTTCAATTTTTTTGTAAAAGTGTAAGAAAAATAAAGGTGTGGTGTGGGGGGGATGAGGCAAAAGAATATCATACCGTGAGCTTCTTTTTGCTTAAAAAGGGCCGCTTAAATAGCATTATTAGAAACATTCCACAGTTTTAACTGTGTTTATTTAAAGCAGTATTTAGGATGTAGCTCGGCCACTGTAGGGAATCATCCGGGGTGTTAATGCCAAGGATTGGCGTTATTACCCCGTTATAGTTATTGCGCTGTACATTTTAAATTACGAATTATCTTGAGAAGATAGCCAAAATCTTCAACAATATTTTGAAAGTCCATGAAATGTACTACAAATTTAAGTAATTAACAAAGTATTTCCGGATAAAAAAAATAGTCTTCACATCACAAAACGTATCTCGCAAATTTTAGATCAAGCGTTAATTTTAGCTGCATGTAAAAACAATGAGACCTAAAAATAAAACAAATTAACTTGAAGCTGTTTTTTTGCGATTTATATGACTCAAAACCCTTCTGCGCAGAGCACATGGGTGTCATTTACCAGATTTTTTCATAATTATGCATAATATTAGCACTTGGCATTATTACCCCGCCTGGCGTTATTACCCCATACCACCTTATTTCTAATTTGTGATATTGCAGGATTGTACAATATATCCAATTTTCGATGCGGGATTATTTCCTTAACCACATAGGAATGATTTATGTACTTCGAGTTAGAAAATATATTAAATTCAAACATTGCTTTTGATATGGCGTCAATTATTTAACTATCAAAATTAAAATGCGTTTCAACTGACATTTCTGATGTATTTGTATTCACAAAAATTGCCTAATGTTTGAAAAAATACACTAGAAAAATAAATAAAATCTTGTATCTATATGAATTATTTCCTTAAATCTTTGATATTTAAGAGAGTTGTAACACCACATAGTGTATTAGCAAAATAATTATGCAAAACCAAATATAATACAAATAATAAATATGATACAGATAATAACAAAGATACAAAGTATTTAATGTTGTAATCCAGAATACCTTTAGAGAATAATTGTGCCTTTTATATACCTTCTTTTATTTAATCATTAAATTTGATGGTACTATTAAATACAAACTTTTATTAGACGTTTAGTAACGAAAATCAAATTAAATTATTGTCGCAATCATTTCATATTTATCTTCACTTAAATGTAATTTGCTTTTAATTGATCTTCGATATTTTACTACATGCCTTGTATCAACGGCACTTAAATTTTAATATGATATCTTCGTTAAGTGTCCAAGAGGTGAAATAAAGCAAGGAAATATACATAAAAGAATTTCTGGGTTGTGCACACTTGAGATTTTAATTTATATAAAATCAGAACGGAGAATGACAGCATTCATTAAAAATTTAGCTTCAACCGACTACTAATTAATTGAAGTAGCATTGATTCATGTTGTACATAATAATCGCTTCGCCACTTCTGCATTTTAAATGTTTAGCCGTTTAATTTTCCAGAAACCAATTAAAAATGATTTAGCGTAAGCTACTTAACTGCTTAGTTTTCAATCACTGAATTAATTATATTATCTATTCAATAAATAAATTTAAAATAATTTAGTTCTTTATAACTCCTTAAATATAAAGAAAGTTTTTTTTATTTATTTATTGCTTTCGAAAAAAAATCAGTTGTCAGCTATTCTAAAGTATTTTTATTAAAATTGTTTTTCATGTTTTCTATATTTTTCATTTGCATGTATTAAATAAAATGATGGTTAAATACTGTGCATTTATATAAATATACGTAGTTAATTCCATACATTCTTTGACTGATTTTTTTTCCCTGCAAAAAAGACAATATTTTGCAAGTTAAATAAAAATTAACCAGTAATGATAAAATTCAAAACAACCGCAAATGCTTTGATTTCCTTTAAAGTACTATTTGTATGTTCATCGAAAGTAAATTGTATTTAATGTTTTTCAGTGAAGCGAAATATGAACTTTGTGCATCATTACATATACAATGTACATTTTTATAAATAAATTAATATGCTTGATGCAAAAAAGTGACAGTGAAATAAAGTGAAAATTCAGATTTCAGTATTATGTGCTATCTTGTGATGCTCATTAACGTTTGAGAATCTTTGATCAAGTAAAACATGAAAAACATTAATATGAAAAAGACATACTTTCATTTTCGCCAAATATAATCAATATAATTTATTTTTAAAATCTATTCATTTATCAATGCAACAATATTTGCATGAAAGTTTCATTTTAAAAGAATTATTAAATTATAATAAATATTTTACTTTTTCTTATAACACTTTGAAAATCTTGTATTTTCTATCAAAAAACCATTTGCAAATTGTAATTAGACGAATTATAAATTAAGTAAATTGATTTGAAGTCATTTTAAGCCTTTTTTTAATGAAGTTGTATAACATAACACATAATAGGAATTTGCCATAGCGAATAATGTAGTTTTTCTGAATTAAATATATGTTAAGTGTGTTATGTCCACAAAATGTCTTTATTGTGTAAATTTTTTCGTGTTTTTCTTTATCGGAGGTTGGAAAAAAGGTAATATGCTACCCAAGATAAAAGATGGCGCTTACATGGTAAATTTCAGAAAAGGAGACCGCCGTCGTTTTTACCCTGACATGATAATTGCTTTATATTAAGCACATTGTATATTTAACGCTATACTACGGTATTTTTGTTTCCCTTTATTAATATTGAACATTTTGTATTTCTTATATTCACAATATTATGCTGGAGTTTAACAAACACAATATCGACATTAAGTGAAAATTTAGAAAATTTTATTTTAGTAGATAATGCAAACATTTGCAGACTTAGCAAAAATCTTGAACATGAAACTACTGCAATATTATATATTAGGTAATCAATCATATTTATCTACATCAAGTTCTTCCACTTTTATCTAAAAAGCAACTGTCATAAATTTCTTGGATAAATCTTTCTAGTCTCAGCAGTTAACATATGCTTTTTATGAGGCTTGATTTAACTCATTTTTTACCTTAAGAATAATATTTATCAGCATGAAAGAAACGGCATTAATAATTAAATTGAAATATTAAAAGTTAAAAGCGAAATATTTTATTGTTTTTGGTTTTGATTTTATGTGAGAAATTGGAATATAATAACTCGTACGTTCCCATAACTTTTATATTTAGTTATATATACTTTTATTTTCTAATTTTGTATTTTAATAATTTACAGTTATTCTACTTCCGAACTAGAATTTTTTTCTTTAAAAAAAAAAAAAAAAAAAAAAAAAAAAAAAAAAAAAAAAAAAAACTGCAAAGTAGAAAGCGTATGACAATACCTGGTTACACATAGATTTCATCTTTGTTATGCAAAAGAAATAATAAAACTCAAACGCGAATTTAAAATGAACGTTCGTATTGGTTTAATATTATTTTGCGGGTATCGTCTCAAAGCAGAATTTGATACTTAATAAAGTGTTTCATAAAATATTTTTGATCAATAATACTGACAAATAATTAGAAATTTCCTGTAATATATATTATAATACGAGAAAAACTTGTGTCTAAATCTATATGCAAATTTTATTAATGATACTCTATGAGAAAGGTTGCTCTATAAACAGCCCAAACAATTTTGACTAAATTTTGTGTCATACCACATAGTACAAGCATGCCGTTGGGCTCCGTCAAATCTTCGAGAAAATTTTATTAGTGTCTCTTTTTGAGTATGGTAAGGGTTAACGAATTTCATAGGGAAATAATAAATCTCAAAGAGTAATGATGTTGTTAAAAAATGATAGTAAACAAAGTCTGAATGTTGAAGTATTTCTATAATACTTTCGATTTTAATGATATTTTCCGGAAAATCAAAACCTCAATAATATGAATATCTAAACACACAAGGGGCAATTGATAAAAGAATGACAATGTTTGTGAAGATTGGCATTTGATTGATTTTGGCAAAACTATTGGTATACAGAAACAGAACAAAATATTTTATGATTAAAATAAAAAGAATCTTTTTGTGGTAATAATGATTAATAGTAACAAACTAATGTACCAATAAGTTTAATTATGCTTAATTATATTGAGCATGTTCAAAAATTATCTAGTCGAAGGCCTAAGAACAGAAACTAGTACATGAAATCCAGAAGTGATTTCCCTAGCTGTTGACACACTTGCACCACTGAGACACAAGGTGGTGAATGGTTGTCTCCTAAGACTCCTGGGACATGTGATGTGAACCAATTCCGCACGTACTGATTGACATCGTATTCCCAGGTAAATCGTTTGCCCCTGAGACCTTTTTTTAGAGGACCAAAATTGGCGTAATCGTAGAGAGAGGGGTCTGGACTGCATGGAGGTTTACCGAGAATCTCCCAATTGAATTTATGTTCGCCATATGAGGTCTTGCATTGTTGTGGAGCAGAATAACTCCAAGGGTGAACTTGCCCAGTCGTTTTAATTTAGTCGCTTGGTGAAAGGAGGTCCAGGTTTGCGTGTAAATCTCGTTGTATGTAAATCACCGGACTGTTGTCCGGTACTGCAGGAAGTCTGTCAGAAAGGGACCGTCTTGGTCGAACAAGAAATTCGGCATAACCCTCCCTGCACTTGTATGGATGGCCGTGGGATTTCTCGGTGTTGCTGAGTCCAGATTATTCCATTTGAGATTTTGTCGTTTCGATTCTTGTTCGAAGTATTGACACCGAGAATCATCTCCAGTCACCATTCGTACTAGAAACTTATTCACTTCCCTGGCAGTAGCGCTTCACATGATCAAGACTGTGGGCCATTCGACATGCTTCTTGTTGTGGTTGAAGACTGTGGGTGACCCATTTGGACATACCTCGCGTCATTTCACTCTTTCCGTCAATATGGTGTGAACAATCCGAACTCGACGGTTACGGATTTCATTGTAACTTGGCGATCCTGCGTAAAGAGTCCATTAACCAGCTGAGAAATGTCATGGGCAATGCCTTTTGTTGTTCCAGACCATACATCATCAGCTAAGTAACTCGTCCTTCCCTCGTCCTTAAATTATGTATTTTTACGTAATTATCAACATTACAAAACTTAATATCTTAATAAAAAGAAATGAAAGTAATAAGGGATACTTAATAAACGTATTACGATATTTATTTCAGGTACTTATTTTCAATTAAATTAAATTTTCTTAGAATTGTTGCCATGAAATTTTATTTAAAATTTAACTTTAATGGCACTCGGATTACTAAAATTCTTTATCACGCATGTCAATAATGTAAAACAATGCGAGAACATAAGAACAGCATGAAATATATCTGTAACTTAATTAGTTTATTTGAGGATGAGGATAAAAATGAATCCAGTAAGACGGCTTTCATTAAAAAATTATCTTACGCTAATTTATATTTAATTGAAATATCATTACATTTTTTCATAATTATCTTTAGGAAGCTACCGCATTTTGAATGCGTAAGTATATTTTATGTCGATCAACTAATTAGAAGTTATTAAAATTTAATCGTTTATTGTTAATACTGGAATCCCTGACAGAAACTTTTCTTTTAGTAATTCTGATTTAATTATGAAGATGTTTGATTCGATGTGATCTGTTTCGTACATTGGTTATGAATGTTTCATATTTTCACACGTCACTAATATATAAAACAGCCGATAAGTATTTTTTTAACACTCTTATTGAAGTCTTGCTTCTATTTGTTACGTAAATTTTCATTCAATGTAAAGATAGGTTGTTATCAAAATTATACTGAATGATTCTAAATGCAAGGCGTGCGAAATCTTTTTCAAAAACATTTGCAAAAATTATATATAGACTTATTGAATGTCGTTGGTGCTGTATTGCCCTTGCTTTCCTGTTTGGTTCGGTGGCTCATGGAAAAAATCGTCCATCTTGTTCTGTGGTTGTAATCTTGCCAAGTCGTTGCAGGTTGGGTATCGTTTCAAGTCCTTCAATTAGTAGAACGACTAAACATAAGACCCACCAAATCTCGTCTTTGATACTTTTTCACTCTCTTGGCTATGAGACTTTTAAGCAATTTAAAAGAAATATATATATATATATATATATATATATATATATATATAATGAAATAATATTGAATGCAAAGCTTGCAATATTTCTTTAAAAAAATTCTTAGTAAGAATTATGTGTGAAATTATTGAATACCATCGAAGCAGAATTCTATTTTCTTTCGTTTTTGCCAATATAACGACAGTTCACCAAAAAAAAAAAAAAAAAAATCCATCTCGTGTGGCGGTTGTACACTAGGCAACTTATAATAGTGAGAAGTGCTACGCTGGGTAATGTTTCAGTTGATTTAGTTGGTAGAACATCAGTGCATCACACGGATGACCCGGTTTTACATCTAAATTGGGCACTTTTTCAAGTTGTTGGCTGTGCGTCTTTTCAGCAACTAATAATAATAATAATAATAATAATAATAATAATAATAATAATAATAATAATATTATTATTATTATTATTATTATTATTATTATTATTATTATTATTATTATATTAAATGTAAGGTATTTCCCAAGGAATATGTAAAGATTTATGTAAAGATTTCGTTATAACTGAAGTTGTTGGAATATATTTATATAATTGCAATAGAAAATTGTTGAATTTGGTAAATATTCACTTAAAGGGAAAAAATTAAATTCCAAAAAGGAATAAGAAAATGTCAAAATTCATTTTTTCTAGTTATAGAAACATGTCTTAACACCTGTTTTCAAAGAATATATTCAATATTTTTACCCAAATAATCATATGCATTGTGTTCATAAGTCATAACACATAAATTGTTTTCATCTTTTTGCGTTTCTCAAAAGATGAAGCATATCGATTTCACAATAACGTGGCTAGGTGAATATTGTAATGGCTAGAACTTCTATATCTTTTTTTTTCAGATTATGTTAAGATAGAACATAAAATGTTGACGATACTTTCACATTTTATTACTTGCATTTAACTATAAAAAATTTGATATTTTTTATTTATTTTGTACTTTTCTACAAGCAAGTTTTACCGCATGTAATATTGCTTTATTTTTAAAACACTTTATTTATTTAAAATTAAGCCCCACCAGTGATCGAAAGGTTCTGTTCTCAACGATGGTAGGTTAGAGGTGCTGGGTTCGAATCTCATGTGTCGGTGTTTCCCATGGTTTTTCTCGAACCTTTGATTTCTTCACTTAAATGCTATTTTTGTTCTCTGAGAAAGACCCCCACGGCCTAGGCCTTCATGTAGGTAATCGTCCGTCATAGCCCAAGAGATGATCGCACAAAACCCGAAATCATCCAGAACAAGATTAATTCCTTTATTTTATGGAAAAATAATAATAGGGGTATGTAATAATCCATGTCTAAAGGAAGTCAAAAATTGTTACCAGAAGTGGTTCACTCGTAGACTTAGCAATATGTTTTCCTGCTCAATATTTTTCATGTCTTCATACTTTTAATTGTACGGCAAACACAATGTTCAACATACGAGTGAACCACTAGTGGTAACAATTTTTCGCTTATGCACCACTTCGCTTCCGGCAGACATGGATCTAGATTCCCTTTTTACTACTCTTGCCATAAAATAAAGGATTTTTTGTTCTGCTCGATGTCTAAGAGTTTTGTGTGGAAGGCTCTTGGACTATCATAAATAACATCTTGAAACTGTAATGTTGTTTGAACCACTACATGTTCTTTTGTCCTTTTTGATTGCTCGAATTTCCTCATCATCATTTCAGAAAGTAATGCTAAATATTTTTCACTTTTCAAAAATATTTCATCATTTAAATAAATTTTAGGTAGCGTAAACAAGAAATATAAATTTCCCTTAGTTTAAAATCTGAATATAAATTAAGTCTAACATTAATTATTCTTCAAACAAAACGTGCAAAACAACTCTTTCCATTAAGCTGTTTATCATTTTCAGCATATGAAAAGAAAACAAGTTAGTTTGATTGTTAAATAATTAAAAAGGGAAACACAAAATATAAATCATTATACTTTTTAAAAACAAAACAATGTAGAAATATTTCTTAGACGCATAATCATAAGAGTGATATTACAAAGAATTTCTTAAAAATAATAATAATAAACAAAATAAAAACCTTTGTAAATTTTTTGCAAAATAGTTTAATGTATGTTTTGCTTCTTTATGGGAGTATTTTTATGTCTTTATAAGAATTCCTTAGTGTTGTTTTTTATAAGAAGAAAATATAGATGTTTATTAGCCTTTGAAATAAATTTATATGTAAACATTATTTTTATGTATAATTAAATTAGTTACACGATTCGAAAAAAAAAAAAAATTCAAATTGAGTGCGAGCACTTGTAAAAAAGACATTTATTTGAAACAATATGTGTTTTAAATTCTAATTTTATTTTGTATTCCATAAGTAATGCAATGTAAACTAATACTAATTTTTAAGAATAATGAATTAAAGGGTCTCAGGAGTTTTTAGCTTATGGTGCAATTTAGCAACATGTCCCATTTATTTTCTTCCACTCCCTAAAGAACATAAAAGAATAAAATTTTTAATACAGATAACGTAATATCTCTTTTATATAAAGCATTTTTTTTTTAATATTCGACTTTGAATTAATATTTTTATGTTTAATTTTGGTTAAAAAAAAAAAAAAAAAAAAAAAAAAAAAACTTTTTTTTACTTGCATCCACTGTGCGCAAGGCTATCGCAAAAATGTTGTTTCATGAGCCTTCCAAAATAATGATAATGATTATAAAACTAATGTATCTTTAACTTATACTTCAGTTTAAAGATTTTTTTTACTTTTTTTAATTTGAAATTAAAAATTTAAATTGTAAAATTAAAAAAATTCATTTTTTATTGAAAAATTGCCTATTTTCAATAATTAATGCATTTATAATATTTAATGGTAAATTTGAAATATAAATTATTCTTGAACCTAAAATGAAGATATGTAAACTGCTTCATTAGTTTTTGAGAAATCTTGCGAAAGAACAATTTTATTTATATTTTTATCGAAATTAAGCATAAATAAAAAAAAATAAAATTTCAATATAGAGCATTAAAAATATTTTATAGAGAAGAAGTATTAAGTTGTCTATACTAAAATTTTGATGCAGATATGTTTCATAGGGAGTGAGAAAAAAAAATAAATTATACACATTGATGTGATCGCACCACAAGGGCAAAATAAGACTTGAGGTTGACCCATCGTTCACACTTTTAAATAAGGCTTGAATAGATCTTTCAAAAATTTTCTTCTGTTTATACCTATACTCGAGTATATAAGGCAATTAAATTGTCAATAGTAAAAATATTAAAACCTCCAAACTATCTACTTGCGTATTGTATTAGACTGTATTATAAAATTAAATTAATTAGAATGAATTTAACAGTAGAAATCGAAATCAGCTATGTAACTGTTCTTGACAGCATCATTCTCGAAATTAACCATCTGTACAATAACAGCCTAAGTCATGTGACTTTTGCTAGCCAGGCGCAGGTGGTAAATCAACTGAAAATTTTTAAATATTATTCTAATGCTATAACTTCATCTGTATTGTAACAGACTGAGTTTAGTGACTGTCATAAAAAAAATACGAGCTGATTCCGTCGCTTTTTCTATGCGAGGTTTTCAGTTTCATTAATAAATCAGAATTATTTTTTTTTCGAAAAAACTACATAAAATTTGCCATGATCGCAAAGAATTCTTGATACTTAAATGTTAGCAAGTTGCAAATCTGGCCAATAGTATTTTATGCGCCTGAATTAGCATTTTTTCTTTTTCGCGTGCTAAATTAAAACAATGCTTCAAAGTTAAAATTAAATATCATGGTTGGCCACATTATTGTTTTTCTTCTCTTAAAAAAATTGTGAAACTTCCGCATTTTAAATGTTTCAGTTTTAAATGAAAATATAGTATTTTTAAATGAAATGAAAGAAAGGATTATATTTTTAATAAAAAAATATATATATATCATGAAAAGATACCTTGTCGATTTAACACCTACGTCCAGCTAACAACGCTAACCCGCTAAAAGAAAATACCTCTTAAATTCGCTTTCTGACTTTTCCGATATGGTAAAAGATTGAGTATTATGAATAAAGTGATATCATACATTGTTTAACATACGTTTAAGGGAAACCAAACTGGTCACCAAAGGCGGCTAGTTATAAAATAAAAATCCATATGTTTTCTGTAAAAACTACATAGTTTAAAAGTTCATTTTTGCCGAATCATTGAATTTTCATTTACAGTGGCGGTCAAAAGTTTCCGGCCAGCAAAGATTTTTCAGTTAATTTGAAAACTTACCCATATGAAGAGGAATCTCAAAATGATATTAATACATTTTATTGAGATAATAGTTAGGAACTTACTTATAGAAGAACATGTAAATATCAATAAATTTAACTGACAAAATTAAGTGTAATGAAAAACGCATGTTCTCAAAAATATCGGGTCACCTTTACTAGATTGTAAAAAAGTGATATTGTAATAGAAAATTACAGTGATCAACAACATTTACAATTAGTGTTTTATCGTATTACTATTTTATTAGCTTTATTAATAAGTACTGCGACGCAGCAACGTGACATCCATACAATTAATGGTTAAAGATCGTCTATGGTAAGTTTTTCCCACATTTTTCGTAATTTTGGCGAAATTTCAACTGAGTTGCAACATTTATAGTTCCGCAGACTTTTGTCAACTTATTTTCAAAGATTATCTATTGAATTCATGTTGGGCGCTTAGGCCGATCATTTCAAAAACGAAATTTTTTGTGCGAAAACAATTGCTTATCGAGGTTTGCAAACATTATTTATGTCGTTATCATGTTAAGAAAAATAGTTGTGACAAAATTTTTTTCTCTAATAAGGCAGGAAGTAGTCTTGCAATACATTCTTATACATTTTATCATTCACCTGGCTGTGGATTTCAAATAACGGACGGACTCTTTTTGAAGAAAATACTCCCCACGGCATATCGTGTCCCCCACCATGCTTCATTGTAGGAATAACATAGGTCGAATCATATCTTTTGTTGTTAGGTCATCGGACGTTGTGTCTGCTATCACTTCCAAAACTGTTTCGAATTCGATTGATGGAAAAATAGAATTTTTTTTTTCGTTTTCACTTGACCAGACTTTTTGTTTTTTGGAAAAGGCCAGTCGGGTACGCCCAACCAGTGGCCGCGAGGTTCTGACCTCCAAACTGGTAGACGGTAGGTGCTTGTGACACCTACACCACATGACACCATTGGGTTCGAACCCAATCGCGACCGTCGGCCTAACCGTTCGAAGTTTTCCGTGGTTTTCTTCGAACCTTGCGTAAATACGGGTTAGGTTCCCTTAGAAAGACCCCCCCACGGAGGTCAACCCACCCTATAGGGCTTATATCTCATAGCGTAGATAATCCGCCGACAGAAATACACTACAAATACACTACACCAGTCGGGTACGTTTGTATTTTTTTTAACTCTGAAAAAATTTTAACACCGACTCTTCAATAAAGTTATGCATCACTTCAGCATGTTGATACGGTATACGGACTTATTTCAGCAATATTTTCATTCCGTAAATCGCAGTATATTGCTGTGGAATTTTTATGCAGATTATCAATTGTTTTTCTCCTGATAATTCTGTCCACAGGAATAGTAATATTCTGGGATCCCCCGGACCTCTGGAAGTCCTGAAGGCCACGGCCATCTTTATATAATTTTTAAAAATCGTTTACGGTCGATTTTACCGATCGATAACTTTGCCGCAATATCTCGAGAAGATTAACCTTTAAGCGACAAACTCATCACTCATTTATGAACAATAATTGTTGAACTTTTCAATTTTGAATTCAGACAATGCTGTACACATTGATTCATTCATAACCACAACCAAAAAAAACAGTTTACCGATAGAAAAGAAAAAAAACTACAGAATGATAAGTTGCCGGAAACTTTTGCACACGCGAACTTCAAATTTTATCACTTTGCATGAAGCAGCTTCAGTATCCAAACAAAATGATCACGTGGTCAGAGGTCATGCACCCATTCCTAACCTTTGGTAAATAAATCGAAGAAAGTAACTGGCCGGAAACTTTTGACCGCCACTGTATATTATGGATCTTGGATTACCTGCCCAACTATAAAAAATATCATGGATCGATTTGTATCTTTCAAAATTTTACCTCTATTAAAAATGATTTTTAATTTCGTACTATGTAACGTTTCGTTTCGACATTTAAATAACTCCGACATTGACAATTATAAAGAGCACCGTGACAAAATATTGTTCTCGTAGGAAAAAAAATGTTTTTTTCTTTTTCTGATAAATTCCAATAAAGAAAAAAATATTTTTTTTTCCTGTTATTGATTACTCATAATCAGCAATAGCAAGTAAACCAGAACTACTTTTTTCCGTTTTACTGTTAAATATTCCTTAACACTAGAACGCCCGGATGGAGTCGATTCGACTCCAATCATGTAACTAAATTTCAATTCGAACCAGAAAAATTTTCTTGAAATAATTTAAATCTAATCCACGCAAATTTACGTTAAATAAATCAATTAAATAATTTTGAATAAAAATTCTGGTGAGAAATATTATTTTCAAACTTGAGTAGAATTTCCGGGCGTTCTAGTGTTAATAACTCTTTTCATTAAAAGAATATTTTAAGTGCCGATATTTAAATTTAGATAAATTCAGAAATGACCTTCTATTGAACAATACACGACATTGAAATTAGAGATGCTCTAAAGTGATCAGGTTTCAAGTCACATTTCTGCCAGCACTAATTAAAATGGTTTTAAATTTCTTGGACGCTTTAGTCATTGACCTTGCTTTTCAAATCAGTTAATTAAAAACGTAATGCCTTGCGAAACTTAATGAGATGAAATTTCAGCTTAAAGCTTCAAGCATGCTAATTTAAATTTTCATAGCGCTTAGTTGTGAATTATTTTCATAACATTTTAGCATTTAAGAAATTCATTTTTGAAAAATTGTGCAATATCTGGATAGATTCTAGGCAATCAATTTTATATACTGCTTCAAACTAATATATAATCATATATAAATTCAATCATATACAGTGCCAGAAAAAAAGACACTTGTGATTTTAGACGTTTTGTTAAATATCTAGAAATATACATAAGGAATTGTTCTGAAAGTCCAGGTGACCAAAGAAAATAGTAGACGCCATATATTTTTGCAAAGATTTTCCCCGAAAATTCCATAGGGGACCGTCAACAAATTAAAAAATTTCTTTTGGATAACCCTCTCAAAAATAATGTAGCAAAAGCTTTCAAATTGCAGATTATGATTAAGTGGATTATTGAAATAAGTTGTGTTCATTTTTATGAATATAGTATGTATACTGGTACAGAAATTAAGGTTTTTATAAAAATGTTCCCAAATTTTTTGCTTATAATTTGCAGAGCTCTTAATAAATGTCCATATTCTTTTCCGAAAGTATGACAAACAACGATGTTCATAACACACTGCAATCAAAATTATAAAATATTAATAATTGTATGAAAAATAAACAGGTTTACTAAACTTACTGCGCATGCCTCACCACAGTCAAAATATGATTTGCATAATGTGTTAGCTAGATGTATAGGGCAAATTTTGAACAAGTTTCAAAAACATAGCTTGATGATTCTCAAAATTATCGTCGATAGAATAAGATTAAAATCCGTTATATCCAAAATGAAGCAAAAAGATGAGGGGCTGATTAGTGTCTACACAATATTACATGTACTACTATATTTCGATACAGCTCCTCATCTTTTTGCTTCCATTTGAGAACAGCAGATTTTGATTTTATTCTATCGACCATAAATTTCAAGTTATATTTTGAGACTTTCACAAATGTTGTTCAATACATCTAGCTAACACATTTTGCAAATTTTATTTTGATTGAGTTCACGCAACCGCACTGAAATCTTATTTAGTAAACCTTTTCATTTTTTAAACAATTATTGGTATTTTTTAATTTTGATTACATATTGTAATGAACATTGTTGTTTGTCATATTTTTGGAAAAGAACATTGATTTTTATCAAGAACTCTGCAAATTACAAGCAAAAAAACTTGGCAAAATTTGGGACCGTTTTTATAAAAGCCTTATTTTCGCTGCAGATATCCATGTTATATTCATAAAAATTAACACAGTTTATAAAAATGAGGCATTTAATCTAATCTGCAGTTTGAACGCTTTTGCTGCATTAGTTTTGACAGGGTTATCCAAGAGATCTTCGTTCTTTTTTGATTTGTAGACGGTCCCCTATGCGTTTTCGGGGGGGGGGGGGGAGTCACGATAATATATGACCTGTACTGTTTTTTACACACCAGGAGTTTCAGTATAATTTCTTATGGATATTTCTAGACATTTAACAAAATGTCTAAAATCGCAAGTGTCATTTTTTTGCCGACATTGTACGTATTATTTAAGGTGGGAAGTGAAAAATATCCACATGCATAAAATTAAATATAACCCTTTTTTTATTTTTGGGCTACATTTAAGCTAAATTGGCGCATTTGACCAATGCAAGGTGCTAAACTCATTTTTTTTTTTTTTACGATGGAGATTGTGAGTTTGAATCCCACTCTAGGCACAGTACTGTCCTGGGTATGTGATGTTATTACTGGTCTTTAGACAATTAAATATTTTAATTCAGAAAAGGAATTTATAATATTCTTATTTTTAAATACAAGTGTTTTATAATAATTATGAAATAAATACATCTAAATATATTTAATTAACTTTTAAACCCAGCAGCGCATTTTCTTTAATTACAGATTTTGTATTAAATATATTTAAATTAAATTCTTTGTTATGTAATTATCGAATAATAAGTTGAACTTATTGAGAATTTTTGATAAGTTTTTCGTTGGAATAGATACAAAAAGCAAATATAAAACATCTACCGGTAAATAAAGCAAAAGTAGTTAAAAAAATATGTAAATATTTCCTTTGAAATAAGAGAAAAAAAAAAGATAGATGCCTGTGTAATACCTTTATGTTATTTTATAATTAAATAATGTGTGTAAAATAAAAATAAAAAATCACGTAAATTAAATCATTTTATACAATTACTTGCAAGCAGTACATTTTTACTGTTAGGGTTCTTAGACTCATTAAAAAATAATTATAAAAAAATATATTTAACGATCGTATAATTTTATTTAACCCTTTCGGGTCTGAATTTTTTAGGATATATTATTTTTACCCTTTTACACGCCAGTGTTCCAAAAATGGAACATCAACTTAAAAATTCTGCAGAAAATATATTTAATGCGTATTGCTCTGTAAAACTTATTATTTCTAAAGAAAGTTCGAATTAATTTTTGGCATCAATATTTCATTGATACAATAAATCATGTCTAAGGGAAAAAGTCGTAATTTAGGCCTTCTTTTAGACTTTTCATTCCGCAAAATTCACAAATTCATATAAAATTCAAAATTTAACAAAAATTTTATAACTAAGTTTGATCAAGTGAAAATAATCATTTTATCAGTAAAACACAAGTTTTTTTTTTTTTTTTTTTTTTTTTTTTAAAGTTGGATTTATATTGTTTCTTTTAGATAAGAAATTGGCATGTTCCAAAAATGGAACATTGGCGTGTAAAGGTATATTTTTTAACATGATAAAGTTCTTTGATTGCAATACATGTAAGTATTGATAAAAAGTTTCTCAATAAGAGGTGGTTTAGTAAGTGTCAACAATGTAGATGTTTATGACTTTCATACAGTTTCTTTTACCCCCCACTTCACACCCTGTCCCTTCCCTACGCCTTGTCTCTCTCACACACTTGTTCTAATGTGGATCTCAAGTGGCATTGGGGAAACATGCTTGTTTGTTGATAGTTAGACATTGTTTATGACTCAAATGAGCTAGAATGCAAGAGGTGACATTGGAAAATAGCGTGATAAGGAATTTTTATTATTTCACTTTTTTCTGTGATTTTGTTTTGTTAGTTAGTATACGTTAGACAAACGAGCTGTCTCTTTCAATTCCAATTCGAACAGTAGAAGAGAATACTTTTATGAATTATCAGATGATTCTGAAGAATAATGCATTGGCATTTGTCAATTAAATTATCTTTTGCCATCAACACAAGGAAAACGTGCTGTATGTCAAAAGACCACTACAAAAAATATTCTGAGTGTGAAAAAAGACTACATGAGAAATGCTTTCCCAACTACCATCGATAATAGATCAAATGTAGGACACAATATATATATATACATATATAAAACAATATACATATATCTATACATATATATTTAAAAAGTTTTTGGAAAGTTTTTTTTCTTTTGTATTTTTTAGATTTTGATTTATTTTGATTTTTTTCTGTGGATTGTAGTACAGACATTTTTATTATTGTTATTATTGTCTTGTATAGTTTTTGTATATATTTCTCTTTTTAACTTTGATAAATAATTGTAAAATTGCTTTCATACAGTAATTATTGTCCATCATATATGTAATATTTTTTTAAGTAAGTGGGAAAGCTTTTTTGTAATGGCTTCGTAAGGCTTCTTGAGCATTTTTGCTGGAATACTTGCTGGAATCCTGAGTCAAACCAAGGCTCGGTGGGCGAAGCCCGGCTATTTACTTGCTTAACCTGTGTTATTACTGACAAATGCTTATACATCACCTATAATCGTGAAAAAATGTGCACAAAAATAGAGATTTTAATTTAAATGTCGTTAATCAAATTTTATAAAAACATGTGAAAAAACTAAGTGTTTCCCGCCAATGTTCCATTTTTGGAACATGTTAGAAATCATACACAATATTTTTTTTGAGGAAAACAAATACTCTTAGAGCTTATGTTTGCGTTTTAATAGGATTTTTACCAATAACTAGTTTGTGTCACCTTTCGATCATAATGCGGCGTTTAAAAGGTTTTAAAATTTGTGGAACGTTAAAATGATAATTCCTACAGAAATCAAATACTTTTTTTAATTTATTTACTGTAGTAATGTAATACTACAATAGTAAGATTATTACTATATTAATCCATAAAGCATTTTAATTATAAAATTTGACAAGAGATGATCATGTATTCATCTCTTTCTGATTTTGATTTCAACTACTATTTATTAATAAAGTGTTTTTTCTATTTTTAAATTGAAGTCATGGAGATTTGTCTAAAATCTTTCCTGGCTCAGGCTCTCCAATTTCGTAAGTATATATCTATAGCGTAAATGCGTATATATCTTAAATGTAAAAGAATAATAATAACATTTAAAACAATCTATCACATACACATTGGTACACTTTACGGCTTTATAATTGAAAATAATAAATTTCAGACAAAGTATCTAAATAACACTATTAAAAAAAAAAAAAAAAAAAAAAAGGATTTTTTTTTCTTGTAAAGCCTGGAATTGATGACAGTTGTCTTTTAGAAATTTTGCATTTAACGTTCGTTTCCTACCTACGTTCTGGATATTTTATTTATTTTTAACTCCATATAAATAAAAAGAAAACAAGAATGAGTTCCATCTTCAACATTTCTAATCAGTTAGATGTAAGTTTGTGTAAGTAGTCTTTCAGTTTGCAGTATTGTGTAGATTAATACATATCATATACTATATATTATGCGATTATAATGTCTGTGCAACATACTGCTTTGCATATATTAATTATTTGTGTGTTTTTAGAAATCTGAGTGACCATAAATTAACGCCAAGATATAAAAAAATGATAAAATAATTATTTTACGCAAAACCAATTATAAAAAAAGTGTTTAAGGGGTCTTATTTTCACCCCTGCAGTGCAATTTAGCAACGTGTCACATCTAATTTTTTCTCAGTCGCTATCAAAACATACCTGAATAACTTTTTTAATATAGACAACTTAATATCTCTTCTATATAAAATATTTTTAATACTCTATATTGAAATTTTATTTATTTTTTTTTAAGCTTAATTTTGACAAAAAAATTTAAATTGTTCTTTGACTTGCATTCCCTGCGTGCAAGATTTCTCAAAAATTAATAAAGCAATTTATCTTCATTTTAAGTTCAAGAATAACTTATACTTGAAATTTAATATTAAATGTCATAAATACATTAATTTTTTTTAAATAGACAATTTTGAATGAAAATGATTTTTTTTAAATTTGTATTTTAAATTTAAAATTTCAATTAAAAAAATAAAAAATGCTTTAAAATGAAGTATGTTTTATCATTATCATTACTTTTTTTCGGGAGTATATCATTATCATTACTTTTTTTGGGGAATATATCATTATCTTTAGTATATCATTACTTTGTGAAAAAATAGTTTTGAGACAGTCTAGCGCACACGAGATGCAAGTAAAAAAATAAGAATAAATTTTTTATCGAAATTAAAAACATTAATTAAAATTTCAACGTCGGATATTAAAGAACCTTATTTTTAATAACAGAGATATTAAGTTATCTATATTAAAAATTTTTATGCATTTATGTTTTTTAGGAACTGAGAAAAACTCACGAGACCCCTTAATTCGTTATTTTAAAAAATTAGTAATAGTTTGCATTTTATTACTGATAAAATACAAAACAATATTAGAATTAACATATTTTTCCAAATAAATGTCTTTTTTATATATTCTCACACTCAATTTACATTTTTTTAAAACGTAACTAATTTAATTGTATATATATATATATATATATAAATGTTTACGTTTAAATTTATTTCAAAGACTAATAAACATCCATTATTTCTTCTGATAAAAAAAAAACACTAAAGAGTATATAAAGGCATAAAAATACTCCCATAAAGAATAAATGTAAACATTAAACTATTTTGCAAACAATTTACAATGGTTTTTACTTTGTTTATTATTCTTATTTTTAAAAATTTCTTTGTAATATCCCGTTTATAATTATGCCTCTGAGAAATGTTTCAACATTTCCTTGTATTTTAAAAGTATAATGATTTATATTTACCGTTTCCCTTTTTAATTATAAAACAAGCTAAATAATTTGTTTTCTTTTCATACGCTGAAAATGATAAACAACTTAATGGAAACAGTTGTTTTGCACGTTCTGTTTGAAGATTTTTAGAATTTGTATAACAATTAATGTTACACTTAATTAATATTCGGATTTTAAACTAAAGAAAATTTGTATTTTTTGTTTATGCTACCTGAAATTCAATTTAAAAGATTTAATTATTTTTGAAAAGCGAAAAATATATAGCAATGCATTCTGAAATGATGATGAGGAAGTTAGAGCAATTCAAAATGGACAAAAGAAAATGTAGTTGTCCAAACAACATCACACCCGGAAAAAATAATTGACTAAAACTACAAAACTTATTTTGTTAAGTAAATTTTTGTTGCTTCAAGCGAATTTTTTAGTTAATGTAAAAAGTCGGTTTTGTTGCCCAGACAAAAAAAAATATTGCTAACACTCTTATCAAAGTTAAAAAAAAAATTCATCAACTTCATTTGAGTCTTACTGAAGTCTTGTATTTTCAATTTGTAATTCCAACAAAATATTTTTGCTTTTGCAAAATTTGAATTTTTGTGCAGAAGCCATAACTAACTCTCTTACGTAATTTTGCTTAATTGACTTATATATCTATAAAAAATCAACATAATTTTTGGATATTAATTTTTTTTCAAAATAAAGAGGGATTAATGACGTTATTATTACGTTATTATGCCTTTCGGATAAAAATTGCGGACGGAAAATTAAAACAAAAATCAGCAATATTTTTTGGTTTACTTAAACAAAATTTCCATTGACCCATATTTAAACGGAAGGATTTTTTGGACCAAACAAATTTTTGTTGAATCCACAAAACTTTTTCTGGGTGCACAGTTTCAAGATGTTATTTATGAGGGCGATTACTAACATGATGGACATAGGCCCAGGCCGTGGAGGTCTTTTTTAGGGAACGGAAATAGCATTTAAGTGAAGAAATCAAAAGTTCAAGGAAAAGTACGGGAAATTCCGACCGATAAGACCGGTGGACGTGATTAGGTTCGAACCTAGCAACTTCCTTCTACCATCGTTGAGAACAGAACTTTTCTGTCACCGGTGGAACTTAACTTTAAAGAAATAAATTGTTTTAAAAAATAAAGTAACATTGCATGCAGTCAAACTTGCATGTAAGTAAGTATAAAATAAATAAAAAATATTTTTATTATTAAATTTAATAAATAAAATGTGAAAGTATTGTGACCATTATATGGGCTATCGTCACAGACTATTTAAAAAGCGATATACACGTACTAACCATGTCATTTTGAAATTGATCTGCTCCATTTTGTGAGAAAAGCAAAATGATGCTAACAATTTTATGGGTTATGACTTATGGACACTATGAATATTATTTGGGTAACATTATGGAGTACCTTCTTTGAAAATAGCTGTTAAGACATGTTTCTATAACTAAAACAAATGAATTTTGATATTTTTTTTCCATTTTTTCAAATTTAATTTTTTCCATTTAAGATAATTTTTACCAAATTCAACAATTTTCTATTGCAGTTATATCATTATTATTTAAGCTTATTATTATTATACTATTCCATCTTATTATTATTAATTCCAGCGTATCATTATTATACTATTATTATTATTCCAGCAACTACAGTTATAAAGTAATATTTCCATAAATCCTTAGATATTCCTTGGGAAATACCTTACCTTTAATAATAATAATAATAATAATAATAATAATAATAATATTATTATTATTATTATTATTAATATTATTATTATTTTTAATTCCTGAAAAGTCGCACAGCCAACCGAGTGAAAAGTGTCCAATTTGGAACTCAAACCAGGTCATCGGTATGGTGCAGTGATGTTCTACCAACTAAATCGACTGAAAAAATACCCAGCTTAGCAGTTTTCACTGTCATAAGTTGCCTAGTCTATACCCGCAACACGGGACAGATTTTTTTTTTTTTTTTTTTTTTTTTTTTTTGTGAACCGTCATTTTAGGTGCAAAGGAGAAAACAAACAGAATTGATCGCAATCGAGGCAATTCAATAAATTCACAAACATTTCTTACAAAGAATTATTTTGAGAAATATCACAAGCTTTGCATTCAATATTATTTCATTTCTTATTGCATTTTTTTCTTTTAAATTGCTTAAAAGTCTCATTGCCAAGAGAGTGAAAAAATGCCCTAAACGAGACTTTGAAAATGGGTCTTAAGTTTAGTGCATCGACGTTCTAATAATTGATAACTTGAAACGATACCCAATCTAGAACTTCTTGCAAGATTACAACCACACCACAAAGCGGAATATTTTTTTCCATGGACTACTGAGCCATGCACGAAACCAAAGGCAATCTAGCATAAATGATATTCAAAGTCTATATATTATTCTTTTCGCAGGAAGGTTTCGCACTCCTTGCATTCAGTATTATTCAATATCATTTTGATAAAAACCTTTATTTACAATAAGTGGAAATTCACATTACACACAGAAGCAAACCTATAATTTGAGTGTTAAAAAATGCTTATAACTAATAGGTTTTTTTATATATCTATGTCTGAGAACATTAAACATTTATAACCAATTTATGAAACAGATCACATCGAATCAAATATATTCATAATTAAATCAGAATTACTAAAAGAAAAGTTTCTGTCAGTGATTTCAGTATTAGTAATTAAAGGATTTAACTTTAATATTTTCTAATTAATTGATGGACATAAAATAGATTTACGCATTCAAAATGCGGTAGCTTCATAAATATAATTATGAAAAAAGTAATGGTATTTCAATTAAATATAAATTAGTGTAAAATAAATTTTTAATGAAAGCTGTCTTACTGGATTAATTTTTTTATCTTCAGATAAACTAATTACCATACAGATATCTTTCAAGCTATACTTATGTTCTCGCATTGTTTTACATTATTGATATACGTGATGAAGAATTTAAATTGTAATCCAAGTGTCATTAAAATTATATGTTAAATATAATTTAAAGGTAACAATTGTAAGAAAATTAAATTTACTTTTAAATAGTTCCCGAAATAATAATCGAAATATTTTGATTAAGTATTCGTTATTAGTTTCAATTGTGTTTATTAAGATGTTAGGTTTTGTAAAGTTGATAATAACGTAAAAATACATCATTTAATTTTAAACAGAAATAAAAAATGTCACAAGCACGACATAAATAATTCCTAACCGTATTCTTTATTAGATCGCAAAATATTTTGCATCTTGTTAATTTTATATAAGGGATATTAAAAAAAACTAGCCGAAGTCTGGAATGTGCAAACAGGTGACAGAATGGCAATATCGTTGCATCAGTAACAAAGAGTATGTCCGATAAGGGTTTGGAAGTCCACTTGCCGCCGCTAGAGGGTCAGAAGTGGAAGTCACGTGACTACAATGCTAGCAGAAGCAGCCATCAGTTGTCCAATACTTATTCGTGTTATCAGTAGTGAAATGGACGCGTTTAAAATAAAGCAAATAGTTGTTGTTCGTTTTCTGTCAGCAAAAGGAGATAGGGTAACAGGCATTCATCGAAAAATGTCACAATAATACGGTTCATGACCCTTGCAGGTGACCTTTGCACCCAATGGACATGCAAGAAGTTTGGGTGTCAATGCAACCCATAACACTGCATGTCCCTTGCAAGGGTCAAAGCTTGTCCGCACCGCTTCAGGGAAGGTAGGGTTTCTTTAGCCAATGATGCACGTTCTGGAATACCAAAAGGCATTGACCATGATATTGCCCAGCTAATTAATCGGCACATTACGCAGGACTGCCGAGTTACAACGAAATCCCTAGCCCCACAGATCGGATTGAGATCCGACGTGTTCATGCCATCATGACGGAAAGTCTGAACTGGCGCGATGTGTGTCCCAATGAGTTCCCCACAATGAGTCCCAAATGAGTCCCAATGAGTCCCCCACAGTCATCAACTACAACAAGAAGCCATTGAATGACCCACTGTCTTGATCGTCTGCAGCACTATGCTAGAGAAGATTTTCTGGCAAAGTGATGACTGGAGATGATACTTGATTTCAATATTTCGAATCAGAAGTGAAAGTGGAATCATTGAAGATCACTACCATCAAGAAAATTCAAGACCATACATACAAGCATAGGAAAGGTTATGCCGAGGTTCTTCTTTGACTAAGACGGTTTCCTTCGGATAGACTTCGTGCACCACGGGACAACAATGAATGACCAGCTTCACTCGCAAACCTAGACCTCCTTTCGCCAAGCGATTTAATCAAAACAATTAGGCAATCTCTATCACGGAGTATTCTGGTCCTCAGTAATGCAAGGTCTCATACGGCGAACATAAATTCAAGTTGGAGATACTCGGTCTCTCTCCATACAGTTCAGACCTCTCTCTTTACGATTACGCCATTTTTGGTCCCCTAAAAAAACTTTGAGGGGCAAACGGTTCACTTGGGACGACGACGTCAAGCAGTTCGTGCGAAACAGATTCACACCACAGTGATTCTTGCTTTTTAGATAAAAGTGTAAGAACTTGATGTAGATAAATATGATTGATTACCGAATATAAAATATTGTCATAGTTTCAACTTCAAGATTTTTGCTAAATTTGCAGATATTTGCATTATCTACTAAAAAAAAAAAAAAAAAAAAAAAAAAAAAAAAAAAAAAAAAAAAAAAATCACTTAGTGTCAGTTTTGTGTATCTTAAATCTAAAGTATAATATTATGAATGTAAAAAATACAAAACGTTTAAATATTGATACAGAAAAAATAAACACCGCAGTATAGCGTTAAACATACAATTTGCTTTATATAAAGCAATTACCATGCCAGGGTAAAAACAATGTCCGTCCTCTCTTCTGAAATTTACGATGTGAACGAAATCTGTTGTCATGGGTAGCATATTACCTTTTTTTCAACCTTCAATCAAGAATAACACGAAAAAATAAATACGATAAAGATATTTTGTTGTCATAACAAACTTAACATAGATTTAACTCAGAATCAACTAATTATTCGCTATGGCAAATTTCTATTATGTGTTATGTTATAAAATTTCATTAAAAAACAGTTTAAACTTTCTTCAAATCAATTTATTTAATTTATAATTCGTCTAATTACAGTTTGTAAATGATCTTTTGAAAGAAAATGCAAGATTTTCAAAGTGCAATAAGGATAAGTGAAACATTTATTTTAATTTAATAATTCTTTAAAATGAAACCTTTTTGAAAATATTGTTACATTGATAAATGAATACACTTTAAAAACAAATTATATTGATTATATTTGGCAAAAATGAAGTATTTTATTTCCATATTCATTTTTTTCATGGTTAACTTGATCAAAGATTCTCAAACGTTAATGAGTATCACAAGATAGCACATAATACTGAAATCTCAAATTTCCGTTTATTTCACTGTCACAATTTTTTGCGCAAAGCATATTAATTTATTTATAAAAAGATACATTGGATATGTTTTCATGTTCAAAATGCATATTTCACTTCATTGAAAAACATTAAATACAATTTATTTTCGATGAGCATACAAATAGAAATTTAAAGAGAATCAAAGCATTTACAGTTGTTTCTAATTTCGTCATTATTGGTTATATTTTATATAAATTTCAAAATATTGTCTGGATTGTGGGGAAAAAATCAATCTATACAATGCATGGACTTAACTACGAATATTTATATAAGTCCACACTATTTTAAACATCAATTTAACTAATACATGCAAATTTAAAATACAGCAAATATGAAAAAAAACATCTTAATAAAAGAACTTTAAAATAATTGACAACCGAATTCATTTTTTTCGAAACCAGTTAATAAAAAAAATATTTATTGTTATGGAGATATAAAGAAATAAATTATTTTAAACTTAATTTTTGAATAGGTAAAATAATTAATTATGTAAGTGATTGAAAACTGAGCAAGAAAGTGGTTTATACTAAATAATTTTTTAATTGGTTGCTGGAAAATTAAACGGCTAAACATTTAAAATGCAAAAGTGGCAAAATGATTATTATGTTACAACATGAATCCATGCTACTTCCATTCAGTCTAAGCTAAATTTTAAATGAACGTTGTCATTCTCATTCCAGATTTCATATAAATTAAAGTCTCATGTGTGCACAACCCAGAAATTCTTTTATGTATATTTTCTAGTTCTATTTCACTTCCCTTAGACATTTAACAAAGACTTCAAATTAAAATTTACGTGCCGTAGAAACCAGGCATGTGATGAAATATTGAAGATCAATTAAAAGCAAATTAGATTTAAGCAACGATAAATATAAAATTATTACCATAATGATTTAATTTGTTTTCGTATAGAATATACTAAACGTCTAATCAATGTTTGTATTTAATAGTGCCGTCTAATTTAAAGATTAAATAAAAGAAGCTATATAAAAGGCAAGATTATTCTCTAGAGGTATTCTGGATTACAACAATGAATATTTTGTATCTTTGTTATTACCTGTATCTCTGTAATTGTATTTGGTTTTGAATATTTTTTTTCTAATACGCTAAATGGTGTTGCAAATATCTTGAATATTAAAGGTTTGAGGCAATAATTTATAGTAGATGCAAGATTTTTTTTTTATTTCTCTAGTGTGTGGCAATATTTTTTTAAATGTAAATATATCAGAAATGTCAGTTGAATAATACAGGGTGTCCGAGAAAGATCCGTACAACTTCAAAAAATTATTGAAAAAGAAACAATAGGGTTACAGCGCAACTAATTAGTACATTAGATAGAATAACTCAAAAAGTTTTTTTTTCTATAACTTAAGTTATTACCTTAGGAAATTTCTACATGAGACCCTTTCGTAGCACGAACAATATCAAGACGATATTCCAATTCCATCCACGACCGTTTCAGCATGTTAACATCAACAGTAGCTACAACTGTTTGGATGTTTTGCGTTAATTCGAGACTGTTAACTTGTGTTCGGTACACAGTATCTTTAACATAACCCCAAAAGGAAAAATCCAGTGGTGTTAGGTCAGGAGTTCCACACTACCCGTTGTCATAAATTTGTGATACCACTCACGAATGCTTTACCGAGATGGTGGCGATTCCCCGTATCTCAGCTTATCGTCAAATCTTCTTCTTGAAATTTTTTGTGCATAACATTACCATAAAATACTATTCTTAGCCAGAATTCCAGATTTTTATCTCGCGCCACACAAGAGATATCAAACTTTAATGTGAGGAAATAGCTGCACACGATGAAACAAAGATGGCCGTCATGCTCGAAAGAAAAATATTAAAATAAAAAAAACAATCATTTTGAACTTCCCTCATATTAGGGTTGTTGTACAAAAAAACAAGGGGGTTTCGTTGCCATTGAAATGGACGAATAGCATTTCTAGTAGGTTTTGTTCATCTGGACAAATAGTGTATTGGCTTAGCATACAATCTAAATTATTTAAATCACGATTTAAACAGAATTTGAAGATGATCTTTGTAACTTTCCATCATCAACCGTTAGTTTAACATTTTGTAGGTATGAACAAACACATAGTAGGTTACAATAGTTAAGAAGTATTGCTTTTACATATTGACCATGCCATATCTCAGTTTGTAGTCAAATCTCATTCTTGAAATTTTTTGTGCTTAACACTACTATAAAATATTATCTCGTGCCCCACCAGAGATATCAAAGCCTAAAAAGTGCGAATCGTGCGAAAATGTTTCGGAATTTTTTTCGCAAAGAGAAATCAACTCCCAGATCTGGGACTTGGTGTATGAGTACACGCACTTTTGACCTATTTGTAGAAAAAATTATGTAACGTTGACAGTTTTCCTTGAGTGAAACATTTCCTCTTGCAAACGGATAGATTTTGGAAAAAATCTTAAATTTTTTGCTAAAAGTTTACCTGTAAAAATTTATTTTTCAAAATTATTCTACCACCGTACATTTAGCCCATTTTATTCTGAACAAAATGCTGTAAACCCCATTTCAATTGGGAAAATAAAAGACGATATATTTACAATTTTGTGTATCCTAGTATCTGAGGAAATTGCTGCACGCGATGAAACAAAGATGGCCGCCATGCTCAAACAAAATATAGTAAAATTAAAATTACGGTCATTTTTAACATCCATCATGTTAGGGTTGTTGTACAAAAAATTTCAGATTTTTTAAAAATGGTCGAGCAACCAAAATAATATTTTTTGGACCACTAGAAATGGTTTGACCCTTCGTCTTTCTCATCGTAACTTTGTTTAATAGATTTCTTCTTCACCTTTTGACGGTTCAGACCACTACATCCAGGTTGTTAGGGATCAAAAAGAAACAAAATCTTTTTCACAGATTGCTTTCCTTTGCGTTTTTTGGTCTGATTTCTTCTTTTAATATCATTTTTAATTTTGGCACTTTTTTTTCTGTTGCCTTTTGTTGTTGATCGCGAGTTAATTTGACAGGGGTGTGTCTGTGAGGACTGCAGGAGTTCTCTTCATTCTATTCGAAGCATTTCTCTTCCATGGCTCTGCCTTTTCGAATGGTCTAATGTCCTCAGGTGTTGGAGTTGCCTTGCATGGAGCAAGAGAGGATGCGGTAGGCACATCTATGGAAATAGACCGACCCATAATTACCTGGGTTTTATTAGAAGCTTCACCAATTGCTTTGTCGTGCGTGCTTGAAGGCTCTGGTCTCTCACTGACATACGAAGGCATGAAATCAGAGTCAGTAAAAACATTCCTATTGAAAGGGCATATGCCAGCTATCTGAAAACCTGATGTTATGTTAACTGGATTTATTGTATTGGGAAGGGTAGTTTTCACAATTCCCGGAATATCGTAAATGGTCATAGGGCGTCTATTAGTAAACCCCTACCACCACAGGCTGAATTAAAATATTTTTTGAATGGGACAACGTGCCACAACGTAAGTGGGCCAACTTGCCCCCTCGCCATGTTTGAAATACTCTTGCTATTCTACACATATCTTAACAACATTTAATATTTATTGTTACATCAAAATAATTGTTATAAATAGAACTTTCCAAATATTGCTCACATTTGTTCTCGTGAAGTATCTTTTGAGGGCATTTAAACTTTCTGCACACTAACGAAAATTTGCTTCGGAATCGACGAAAGTGAAAAATCAACGTTGTTCTTAGTTTGCTTTTGTTAAGAGAACTGAAACTCGTGGAAAGGTAGGGGAACAGGTATACCAACATGTTTTAGACTTGTGACGACATCTGGTGACTGGTATGAGAATTAAAGCAAATTGGCCAACCTACCCCTATGGCCAACATGCCCCGGTCTACCCTATGAAATTCAATTAAGGAAATAATCCCGCATAAAAAATTGATATAATATGCATATACAATCATGTAATATCACAAATTAGAAATACATAGTCATACACACAGCTTAGTGTTGGGACTTAGATACTATATGTACTGAATTTATATTTCTAGTCCAGTAGAATTTTTAATGTATGACAAACATATTTTTTTCTATTCCTCTTTCATATAAATTATTTAACATTAAATATTTGTTTGCTCAAGTGAATATGAAAAAAAAACGGTTTTCAGCGCTTATTAAAATGATTAACTTGCCATAATTAATTGATAAGTTTTTAGAACATAAACTATACATTAAAATAACAAAAACCATCAGGTTCTCATATTAGTTCAGTTGTTTAAATTTGAGGATACAACAGACTTGTTAAAAGAGCATCTGTTGAAAATCTGTCTCACACATACGACGGAATGGCACTTCAATAGATTTAAATTCTCTAGATTTTCATCATAGACCGTTTAGATTTACTCTGAGTAGATTTATGAGACTTAGGTTAATATTACACTGAATATACAAGTAACAAATAACTTGAGAAAAAAAATGAATTGTAGTCATCAAACCAATATATTTTTTAAGAGTGTGAAAAGTTTCTTCATTCATGCTTTTTTATCTCTTTTCTGATCAGTGTGCGATTTGCCTTAGAAAACAGACAGACCGTCAAACGGAAAAACCTAATTCATTAACACTTTTAACATTTTTGTATAATGTTAAAAATGAAAAAAAATGAAATAGGATCATAAGTGAAATTCTTTTACGTAATGTTTTTATTATTATACACTCGAAAATGAAAAATGGGTTTATTTTGGTATAATATTACCGTTAAATTTGCCTATTCTTACCAGAGAAATTTAAAAAAATTGGAAGTTGAAAATAAGGGGTTAATTCATATACAAATTACAAAAATAATGTTTTTTCATTGGCTAACATTTAGGATATTTAAAGCCAGAAAAAATACCTTTAAAGGAATAGTGATATAATTTTTATAGGAATAGTGATTCTATTTCTTTTTCATTTGAATATTTAAATTTATCAATCACAATGGTCATTTCTCTATGAACAGTAGGAAAAAAATCTCAACAATAACATCCCTGTAACTGTTAAGCACTCATTTGATATTGCCACAGAATTCCCTCTAATGCAGGGACATTTCTTTCAACATTTTAATCACAAAAATAATTTAACATGAGAATACCTCTAGATTCCAACCTTAAAATTACTACAATACAAGTTAGTACCAGTTTTTAGCAATATATGAAAACTTTCCCTTTTTTAAATAAGGCTTTGAAATTTTTTCCACATATTTTCTTCTTTTTATACCTATAGACGAGATGACTCATATGCTAATACATACGATACTATAATTTTCATTGGTAAAAATATTAAAATTTTCAGACAATATTTTTGCATACTGTATTAGAATGAATTATATAGAAGGATTTTAACGGTACATATTGAAATTTACAAAATAAATGTTCTTGACAGCCCCCTTTCTTCAAATTTCATTATTATAAAAGTTCATAGTTTTCTGTAAAATCTACATCATGTAACAGTTCATACTTGCCAAATTAAACAGTTTTCATTATTCTTATGGTTTTTATGGATTAATTGCATACTAAATGTACCTATATAAAATATTCTGGATCAATTTATATACTTTTTTTTAATTTTACAACTTTAAAAAATTATTTTTGTTCATTTCTTACCATGTTATACTTCATTTCGACATTGAAAACTCTTTTAAATAGAACAAAAAGTCGATCTTGTGAAAAAAATTCTTTTTCTTTCTGATAAATCTCAATATTTTTTTTCTCTTATAGGTTACTCTTACTGTAGTCAACAAATGGAAGCAAACGAGAGCTTTTTTTCATGTGTTTAAATATTCCTTAATAACTCTTTTCATTAAAAGATTTTAAACAGCTATATTTTACTTCGGATAAATTCAAAAATGACCTTCTATTGCATGCACAATACACGACATTGAAATTAGAAATGCTTTTAATTGATCAGATTTCAAGTCACGTTTCCGTCTGCACTAATTGAAATGGTTTTAAATTTCTCGGACGCTTTAGTCATTGAATGAGCTTTCAAATCAGTTAATTAAAAACGGAATACCTAATCAAACTTAATGAAAAGAAATGGCAGCATAAAGCTTCAAGCATGCTGATTTAAATTTCCAAATCTCATAATTTTGAATTATATTTTTTAACTTTCTAACATTTTAGATATTCATATTTGAAAACATATGCAATATTTTGATAGTTTCTGGGTACTCTATTTTAAATTCATACTTCAATATAATTTGCAATCATATATATTCAAATATATAAATATCATTTAAAATAGAAATGGAAAATTTCTGCATGAAAAAAATTAAACCTAATAC
This sequence comes from Maratus speculifer, assembly GCA_964019185.1. Taxonomy (NCBI): domain Eukaryota; kingdom Metazoa; phylum Arthropoda; class Arachnida; order Araneae; family Salticidae; genus Maratus; species Maratus speculifer. The sequence continues at coordinate 390,020,229 of OZ025290.1, forward strand.
ATTGTATCTAGGCTATTTTTAAACTTTTTAGTGTAAGTGATCAGCGTAGCGCACTACGCTAAAAAAAATAGAAATTTTTTTTACGAAAAAGAGTGTGGTTTCGAACCCCACTTCAGATGGAATACCGACCTGGGTATTAGTGTTCACATAATTAAATATTTTAAATCTGAAGGGGAGCTCTTATTTTTAAATGCAGATGCTTTATCGTAATTATGGAATAAATAAATAAAATTAAATAATTTTAAACACACCAACACATTTTCTTTAATTACGAATTTTGTATTAAATATATTTCAATAAAAAGCTACTGTGTGTAATTATCGAATAATAAACTGAACTGATCTAGAACTTTTTTGTATGTTCTGCATGGCATTTCTTCAAAAGGCAGATATTTAAAGTATGGTGGTAAATAAAGTAACAGTAATTGAAAAAAGTTTGCAAATATTTTCTTTGGAATAAGAGAGAAAAAAAGGAAAGATGCTTATGTAAGATGTTTATGTCATTTTATAATTTAACAAAGTGTGAAAATAAAATTACATAAATTAAAAAAGTAATTTTATACGATTACTTTCAAGCAGTAAATTTTACAATAGAACAAGATTCTTAGACTCATAAAAATAAAATTACAAAAGATAATGTTTAGCGAATGTATAATTTTAGTTAAGTTAAAAAATATAAAATGCTGGTTTTTTTTAATGAGGCGGTTGTAAGTAGAAAAAAAGAGCTATATATAAAAATGACTGCTTTGAGACGGTACTCGCAAACATGTATTAAACCAATGTCAAAGTTCATGGTAAATTTCTCGTTTGATTTTTATTATATCTTTTTTGCATAACTTAGATGAAATCTATGTGTAAATAGGTATTGTTATGTTCTTTGTATTTTGTAGTTTTTTTTCGTGAAGAAAATTTCATTTTCAGAACCAGAATAACTGTAGATTATTAAAATACAAACTGAGAAAATTAAAGTACATATAACTAAAAATAAAAGTTATGGTAACATACGAGTTATTATATTTAAATCACTCACATAGAAGAAATTAAAAAAAAATATTTTTAATATTTTAGCAGTAAAATATTTCGCTTTCAACTTTTAATATTTTAGTTTAATTAATAATATCGTTTCTTTCATGCTGATAAATATTATAACAAAGATAAAAAAAAAAGAGCTGCCCCAAGCTTCATATAAAACACATGTTAACTGCTGAGATTAGAAAGATTGATCCAAGAAACTTATGGCAGTTGCTTTTTAGATAAAAGGGTTAGAACTTGATGTAGATAAATATAATTGATTACCTAATAAAAATATTGCCATAGTTTCTACTTCAAGATTTTAGCTAAATCTGCAAATGGTTGCATTATCTACTGAAATAATATTTTTCTAATTTTTCACTTAGTGTCAGTATTATATATCTTAAATCTTCAGTAGAATATTTTGAATGTAAGAAATGCAAAATGTTCAAATATTGATACAGGAAAAAAATACGGTCGTATAGCGTTAAATATACAATATGCTTTATATAAAATAATTACCATGTCAGGGTAAAAATGATGGCGGTCCTCTCTTCTGAGATTTACCACTGTTGTCTTAAATAGCATAATACCTTTTTCTTATCTTCAAAAGATAATAACACGAAAAATGAATACTATAGGGACATTTTGTGGACATAACACAATTAACATAGATTTAATTCAGAATCAACTAAATTATTCACTATGTCAAATTTCTATTATTTACTTTGTTTTACAATTTCATTAACGTAAACAGTTTAAAATAGCTGAAAACAAATTTACTTAATTTACAATTCGTCTCATTATAATTTGTAAATGCTTTTTGATAGAAAGTAGAGGATTTTCAAAATATAAGAAGAAGACGTGAAATATTTATTTTAACATCAAATAATAATCATATTTTCAGTTGCTTAAAAGGCGCAAATGCCAACCTAGTGAAAATGATTCCATGCCGGGAATCGAACCCGGGCCATCAGCATAGCGCACTGACGTTCTACAGACTAAACCACATGGAACGACACCCGGCAACGAACTTAACGCTATTACATGTTGGCAAGGCTAGAAACGCAGCACAAGATGGGATACAATCCGCGAGCCACCGATCTCAGGCAACCACGAAACTCAAATTAATCCAGCATCGATTGAATATATTACCACGCATTAATATTTATTTTAAATTCATAATTCTTGAAAAACAAAACCTTTCTGGAAATATTGTTACATTGGTAAATGAATAATTTCTAAAAATAAATTACATTGATTATATTTGACAGAAATGGAAATATGTGTTTTTTATATTAATTTTTTTTCAGATTTTACTAGACCAAAGGTTCTCAAACGTTACTGAGCATCTCAAGATAGCACATGATACTCAGGTCTTAAATTTCACGTTATTTCACTGTCACCTTTTTACTTCAAGCATATTAATTTATTTATAAAAATGTATATTGTATACGTTATTATGTACTAAGTACATATTTCTGTTCGTTGAAAAACATTAAATACTATTTACTTTTAATGAACATACAAATTTTAAAGAAATCAAAGTGTTTACGATCGTTTCAAATTTCTTCATTATTGGTTAATTTTTACTTAAATTTCAAAATGTTATATGGTTTGTGGGGGAAAAATATGTGTATACAATGAATGGAATTAACTACGGATATCTATATTATAAAGGCAAAACGTATTTGTGCGTAACGCATACGTTGCGAATGGCAGCACTCTGAAATTTGAAATGATATTTTGATTTTGGAATTTTTACACAAATTTTTCCTGCAAATTTTTAAGCTTCTAAACATCGGACATTTTCAATTTTTACACCTTCGCATCGGGGAAAAATATAATTTTAAATGCAATTTATATGATGGCTGTATCCTTAATTGTTTTAGAGGGTTCTTTTGTAGTATTTTTTATACCGTTTTAGTATGTGGCAACATACGTACTCGGCTTATATTAGGAAAAAAGCAGATTACTGCATCTTTTGACCCATTTTTTTTTCATTAAAAAATAAAAGAAATTATTGAATTTAAATACGTGCTATTTCAAGATTTTTTTTTTCTTGACATAGTTATAAAATCCGGTTAATTTTGGTTTTATTTCGTTTTTATTTATTAATTGAAAGGTTTTTAGTTTATTAAAAACTTAATTTAAACTCGATACAACAATTTATTTTTACGCTCTGACGTTACAATAATATTGTCTATAGTATTTATTGTATGAAGATTATTACAGAACATTCGATTTACACTTAAAAAAATATAAATAGTTAAGTATCTGTTTACAGCTAATAGCAATCGAGACTTCAATTTTTGAATTCAAATGATTTTGAAATCATCAAATTAAAATACCACTTTTTAAAAACGTCAACACGGATATTAGTGGTACATATCCAAATTTTAGCTTAGATTTCACGGGGGAATATTCTATGATTAAGTCAAAGTGGAATACATTTTGCTGTTTTTTATTTTGAAATACCAAACATAAGAGCCTTAATTGATAACTTTATCATAATAAAAGATCTTTACTATATTTTGTTGTTTACATATACGATTAAAGTTTAATTTTAATAATTTCTACAACTGAGTTTTATAGAAATAGTATTTTGTTAACTCATTTTGTAGGTTTATTATAAATTAATGAAACAGTTCCTTCTTGAGCATTTTCTTTCGTCGATGAATTTGACGGGGTATAAGTTGTTTATATAAATGTACACTATTTAAAACATCAATTTAATTAACGCATGCCAATTTAAAATACATCGAACATAAAAAAAATCTGAATAAAAGTACTTTAAAATAGTTGACAACTAAATTTATTTTTTTTCAAACAATTTATAAAAATAAAATATTCGTTATAGTTAAGCATATATAAATAACTAAATTATTTTTAACTTAATTACTGAATCTATAAAATAATCAATTATGTCACTGGTTGAAAACTAAGAAGTTAAGTGGTTTATGTTAAATCATTTTTTAATTGGTTACTGGAAAATTAAACGGCTAAACATTTAAAATGCAGAAGTGGTGAAGCGATTATTATGTACAACATGAATCCATGCTACTTCAATTAATTAGTTGTAAGTCTAAGCTAAATTTTTAATGAATGCTGTCATTCTCACTTCAGATTTTACTTAATTTAAAGTCTCAAGTGTGCACAACCCAGAAATTCTTTTATGTATACTTCCTCGCTTTATTTAATCACTCTTAGACATTTAACGAAGACTTCAAATTAAAATTTAAGTACCGTAGAAAGAAGGCATGTAACAAAATATTGAGGATCAATTAAAAGCAAATTAGATTTAAGTGAGGATAAATTTGAAATGATTAGCACAATAATTTAATTTGATTTTCGTTTAGAAAATACTAAATGTCTAATCAAGTTTTGTATTTAAAATTGCCATCAAATTTAAATATTAAATAAAAGAAGGTATATAAAAGGCACAATTATTATCTAAACGTATTCTGGATTACAACATTAAATACTTTGTATATTTGTTATTATTTGCATTTCTGTAATTATATTTGGTTTTGAATAAGTATTTTGCTAACACCCTAAGTGGTATTGCAATTATCTTAAATATTAAAGGTTTAAGGCAATAATTCACACATATACAAGATTTTATTTTATTTCGCTAGTGATGGCAATATTTTTCTGAATATAAATACATCAGAAATGTTAGTTTAATAACGTTTTAAATTTGATAATTTAATAATTAATGCCACATCAAAAGCAATATTTCATTTTAATATATTTCCTAACTCGAAGTATATAATTCAGGCAAGTAAATATATAATTCAACTAAGGAAAAATCCGCATGAAAAATGGATATATTGCACAATCCTATAATATCACAGATTAGAAATATGTAGTCAAACACTCAACTTGGTGTTGGGACTTAGATACTATATGTACTGAATTTTATATTTCTAATTCTGTAGCTTTTTTAATGTATGACAAACATTTTTTCTTTTCCTCTTTCATATAAATTATTTAACATTAATTATGTGTTTCTTCAAGTGAATATGAAAACAGCGGTTTTCAACACTTAATAAAAATGCTAATACTTGCCATTTTTAACTTATGAGTTGTTAGAATATAAACTATACATTGAAATAGCAAAACACCTTAGGTTTTCGTATTAGTTTAGTTGTTTGAATTTGAGGACATAGAACCATTATTAGAAGAGCATCTATTATAATCTGTCTCACACACGTGACGAAATGGCGCTTCAACAGATTTAAATTTTCCAAATTTTTATCCTAGATTTGCAGATTTAATCTGAGTAGATTTATGAGAGTTAGGTTAATATCACACTGAATGTTAAGCAATAAATAACGTGAGAAAGAACACGAATTGTAGTTTTCAAACCGATTAGTTTTAACCGATTTATTTAACAGTATGAATCTATCTTGATTCACGCTTTTTTATTGCTTTTCTGAGCAGTGTGCGATTTGCCTTAGAGAACGGACAGACCGTCAAAATGACAAACTTAATTTATTAACACTTTTAAACTTTTTTGAATTGTCTTAAAAAGGAAAAGAAAAATGGAATCAACTCATAAGTGAAATTCTTTTACTTAACATTTTTAATATTATACACTGAAAAATGAAAAAAAATAGAATATTTTTGTTATAATATTTCCTTTAATTTTTCTACTGTTACTAAAGAAATTTAGACAAAATTTGGGACTTGAAAGTAAGGGTTCGATTTATATACGAGTTAATAAAATAAAGAAATAAATGTTTTCGCAATGGCGGATGTTCAGAATATTTAAAGCCAGAAAAAATACATTTATAGGAATAATGATTCAATTTTTCATAGGAATAATGACTCCATTATTTTTTCATTTGGTGAATAAAATTTACCAATCACAATGATTATTTCCTTAAGAACGATAGAAAAAAATTCTTAACAATAACTTCCCTGTAACTGTTAAGCACTCATTTAATATTGGGACAGAATTCCATCCGATACAAGGACATTTCTTTCAACATTTTAATCCCAAAAAAGAGTTTAAAATAAGAATACCTCTAGCTTTCACTCTTAAATTACTACAATACAAGGAATTACCAGATTTTAGTAGTCTATGAAATCGTTACCTATTGTAGAAAAGGCTAGAATAGATTTTTCAGATATTTTCTTCTTTTTATACCTATAGACGAGACGACTTATCCACGAGTACATACGGCAATTGAATTGTCATTGGTTAAAAGATTATAAGTTTCAGACTATCTTCTTACATATTGTATTAGACTGAAATATGAAACTGAATTAATTAGACTGAATTTAACAGTACAAATCGAAATCAGCTATATAAGTTTTATTGACAGTTCTTCTCCCCATTACCCCGTTACAAAAGACAGTCCCTAAAAACTACATCGTGTAATTATCCATACTTGCCGAATTATTGAATTTTCATTTCTTTTATAGTACCTGAGTTAACTGTCCAATTATACAAAATATCACGGACCAATTTATATTTTTCAAAATTTTACACCAATTTAAAAGTGAATTTTTAAACTTTTATTCCATATTTTGCTTCATTCTGACAGTTAAATAAATCAGACATTGAAACGTCTTTTAAACACTGAAACAAAAATCTCTTCCCGTGAAAAAAAGTATTTATTTTTCTTTTTTCTGGTTAATCCTAATAAAGAAACAATAATAATAAAAAAGATATTTTCTCGTATGGATTACTCATAGTCAGCAATAGCAAGCAAACCGGGACTACTTTCTTATTTTTTTACTGTTAGAAAATTCCTTAATAACTCTTACATTAAAAGACAATCTTAAGCACCTATATTTTAATTTAGCTAAATTCTAAAAATGACATTCTATTGAAAAATAAAGGACATTAAAATTAGAGATGTTCTAAAGTGATCAGGTTTCAAGTCACGTTTCCGTCTGCACTAATTGAAATGGTTTTAAATTTCTCGGACGCTTTAGTCATTGAACTAGCTTTCAAATCAGTTAATTAAAAACGGAATCTCTTGCGAAACTTAATGAGTGGAAATAAGAGCTTAAAGCTTCAAGTATGCTGATTTAAATTTCCATAGCATTTTATTGGGAATTCTTTTTTTTTCAAACTTTCTAACATTTTAGATATTCATTTTTGAAAAATTCTGCAATGTATATTTCCAGGGTACAATTTCCAGGTATTTGGTTTTAAATTCTTACTTCAACATGATTTAAAAATATATAAGGTACCCTGGTGTAATAACGCCAGGCGGGGTAATAACGCCAAGTACGTATATTTTGCATAATTATGAAATAATCAGATAAATGACACTCATGTGCTCTGCGCAGAAGGGTTTTGTGTCATATGAATCGCTAAAAACAGCTTAAAGTTAATTTGTTCCATTTATAGGTCTTATTGTTTCTACAAGCAACTAAAATTAACGCTTGATCTAAAATTTGCGAGATAAGTTTTGTGATGTGAAGACTATATTTTTTATCCGGAAATACTTTGTTTATTACATAATTTTGTAGCTCATTTCATGTACTTTCAAAATGTTATAGAAAATATTGGATATCTTCTCGAGATAATTTGTAGTTTAGGATTTACTGCGCAATAAGTATCCCGAGGTAATAACGCCAGGGATTGGCGTTATTACCCCGGTTGATTCCCAACAGTGGCCGAACTATATCCGAAGGGGGTTTATATATTAATATGGGACAGCATTATCATCATTGTTGAAATGGTAAAATTAAGGGGGGTGCCCAATACTTAAAAATAATTTCTCTATTTTCTTTTTTATTATATTATTTTTTTTTTTTTACTAATGTAAAAAATAATTTTTAACTCTTGTAAATAAAACTATATCAAAATGTTTTCGAGATTCAAATTCGAACATCTTCAAAATCAGGTTTCTATTAAATTTCTACTGGATTGTTCAATTGAGTTCGAAATTTTATCTGTCCGCTTTCTCAGCGTTCGGTTTTTCAAAACTTTATAAATTTAACCTTTAACTGATGTGACAGAAATTGTAACGTATGAATGTGATGCGGTTTGTGAGACCACAAAATTGAAAGATGAATAAAAGTCGGGAATAACTCATAGGATTGTGTTTTTGTACTAAACTTTTTATACAAGAGTATTATACTTAATATTCACCTATTTAGTCTCTGGCGATAGTACTAAAATTCCAAATGAAACAAAATTTCGGTTGTGTTTGCAGTTAAACTGAAAATTACAAGATAAACTAAAAAATTAAAAGAAAAATAGTGGTCTACAAGACCGGTAACATCAGTTAAAGGTTAAAATGCGATCCATGATTAAAAATCATAGAATACTGTTCCGGCGCTAAACTTTTTGTACAGAATTAATTCTAATTAAATTTAATCTATTCAAATATTTCAAACAATATTACGAGAACTCCAAACGAAAGAGAATTTCAATTGTAACTATAGTTAACCTAGAAAATACAAGTTAAACGCTATTTTTTTTTTGGGGGGGGGGTACAGTGTTCAGTCAGATTGCTAACAGCAGTTAAAGGTTAATTTTGTTGCTAATATAGAGATAATGATATATAACCATATGAATTATGTATAAAATTGAAAAAGAGATCTCTTTGGGATAATATTTTTTAATCAAAAATTTTATTCAATTTTTTAAAAATTTATCAAAGCATGTTCGTTAAAACATCGACAATTTAACTGCAGGTTTGGAGAATCAGCATTAGTGTGGAGTTATGGGTTAAAAACTATTTACTAGATTACTATAATAGTATTAACCCTTAACTGCTGTGACAAAAATTGTCGCATAACTTACTGTGAGCGGCATGTCGGACCGCTTAATCTAACGATGAATAAAATGTTAAATTAACTTTTAGAATATTATTTTTGTATTGAACCTTATATACAGGACTACTATAAATAAAATTCAGCTATTCAAAAGTTTCTAGAGATAGTAATAGGACTCCAAATGAAACAAAATTTTCCCGGTATCTATAGTTAAACTAAAAATTGCAAGTTAAACTCTGAAACTTGAAAAAAACAGCGGTATGTGAGACGCTAACAGCAGTTAAGATTTAACAAAAATATTTATTACATATAACTCTAGTTTTATAAAACTTCACATGATTAAAATATTACATTATGAATGGTTAAAACCATGCAATGATTCTTATAATCATATTTAAGCTGGACTTTTTAAGCAAAGAGAGACACAGGGTGTTATATTGTGTTGAAGCTCCCCCTCCCTCCTTTTTCTTTCACTTTCACAAAAAAATCAATATTTTCTATCGCATAGAATGCATACATGGTAATATAAATACTGATTCAAATAATCCGTGCAATGTTTCTAATAATTCTTTTTAAATGGTCATTTTTAAGCAAAACGTAGCTTAGAATCTGATATTCTTCTGCCTCTTGCCCCCGCCACCACCACAGCTTTCTTTTTCTTTCAGAGTCACTAAAAAATTGTACATTTTCAATAGCTTAGATTGCAATTTGTCAATTTTAGAGCTGTAGAGTTTGTATTTTTAGAATTGGGCAATCTACATGCCATTATTCCATCTTATTTTATAGTTTTGTTTGCATGGCGTTATTACCCATATAGGTGGGTATTAACGCCAAATAGCATTGGTCAAGGAAAAACGCCATTACATTTTATGAATACATATCTGTTAAATTATTTTATTTTATATAGATAGTCAATGAGTTGCTGTATCAGATCCTATATTTGTTTGAAAAATACAATCTAAAACTAAGCCGTGAAAATTGGTAGAACCTTAACGTGGCGTTATTACCCCAGGGTACCTTATATTAAAACGTTCAAATGTTATTTAAGATTGGAATGAGCAAATCTGGGCATGTGTAAAATTAAATTTTAACCATCGTTAATTTTCTGCTACGTTTGCGTAACTTGCCCGTGTAAACCGCTATTTTTTTATTTTTTATTTATTTACTTTTTTATTATTATTTATTATTTTTTTTACGAAAGAGAGTGTGGGTTCAAATCCCACACCAGACAGAATAAGGGCGTGCGATATTATTTGCGTTAATATATAAAAAGTATTTGTGTTAATGTATAAAATAAAATATACATAATAATAATAATAAAGTCTGTAATAATGAAGTTTGAAATTCCTTCGAATCTTAAATTGAGACATTCGGACTGACACCATCTTTTGCTTTTAATTTGTACAACAGGATTATATTCAATAAAATATGACAATTTATTTAGTTTTCAATACGCCATAAAATTTAGCGTCAAACTTTCATAACTTCAATATAGTTGATAAAAATGTTAAATCTGTGTCTTTGAAAGTTAAATAACTTAAAATTGCATTTTGGTACAAAAATAGAAAAACATAAACTTTGATTGTTTTCTAATAATCAAATTTTTAAAATCGAATAATTTTTTTTTTAAATATCTGTTTTTATAAATATAAATCACATAATATTTTTATTTTATTTTATTTTATTTTATATATATATATATATATATTAATCAGGGATGTTTTAGTGCTTTTTTATATTTATATAAATGAAGAAATTTACAATATCATAAGATTCAAAATTGATCGTTTACTTATGCAAAATGAATTTTGAATGGACATCGAATTACAGAGAGTATGTGTTTATTAACATAAAGAATTTTTCATGCTCCTATCACAAAACATTGTATTTGCAAGCATTTCACGTATGTTGTGTCAGAACAGTTCTTTGAAATATTCATTTTCAATACCTAATATTGTATAAATTTATCATTTAATATTACATTAGAATCGAATAAATTGTCTTTTGGTTTTTGTTAAGTTCATTCTTTCAATGTGGTAGTCTAATTTTGTTCTGCAGAAAAATAAATATTCTGCGCTATAAACAAAAGCAAGTAGCGGACTGTATATTATTCCACTGACAACTTTCTGAAAAAAAAATAACTTTGGAGAAATAATGCAGTTTAATGACAAAACGGCCTATGCATTGCATTCACTTGATGCCACATTCGTTGTGGTTTTAGGTTAATATCCATAATGGTGTACCTCGTCCATTCAACCTGATGACGACGCATCGTCGGGAAGGGATTTTTATGAAATGATGTTATAAACGAATAACGGATGTTTCAAAGGAACAGATTGCTCCTTATTCAGTCAGATATTCAGTCAGACAACATATGCATCAATAATCGACTGCAAGGCATCAAGTTCACGGACCAAAACCTAGAAATAGTTAAATCTTGATTTCCATATTAAAACGCAATCGGTCTGCCAAAATATATCTTGGTGGAAAACAGCTCAAAACCCGATTTTAGGGATTGACTCATAGGTCTAACTTTATGTTTTCCTGCTCTCAACTCTCCATGTTTTCATACCTCCATGCTCTTTTTTATGAATTAAACCATGTCTATATTTCTTAAAAATAATATTTATTACATTTTATTGTTCTCTATCATTTAGTGTTGTAGAATATCTAAATAATTATCAATATCAAGATTTTTATGATTTAATGTTTCGAATTTACCAATTAGCTTATTTACAGATGCTCGTAATGTTGCAAGCTCCTTTTTTAATTTTTCAAGAGTTTTTATTTTCGAAACTTTATAAAACAGCAAAAGGAATAATGAAATTTTTCATACCTTGTTCCCTGAGAAGACGTTATCTTTTCTTTAATCAAGGCAGATAAAAAAGTTTATGAGATAATGTTCTATGTAACTTCAATAATCAACCGTTCATTATTATAGAACTTTTCCTTTTTAGGGTGGAAAAAAATATACTACGGATCCGGAAGAACGATGACCAAAAATTCATGTGTAATTAGGGGTGCGTATTACCACAATTAATAAACTCACATTCTTAAAAAGACTGTATTCACTTTATTTAATATATTGCGATGCGTTGCGTGCGCTTATGGCAAAAAACAGCTGGAGAGAACAAACGATTAACGTTTCTATGCTTACATACATTAGCAAACAAAGTATGATGCCAAGATGGGAACTTAAATTACAAATATCTCCAACAAGCACTTTTGACGAAATTTCTATCGTCAAGCATGCAAAGAAACAAATTTACTCAATTTGACGAAATAAACGCTCGGAGTATTTCCCAGGAAATGGTTTTGTCGAAATTTAAGAAACATTTGTGAAATCAGAGTATGCAAATCTGAGTGTGTGATTATTTTCTTAACTCAAATAATAAATATTTTTTATCTTTGTACTTACGTTTTATTTTTTGCAAATACCTTACCATTGCAACTAGTAAATTGATGTATAAATTTAATGTTAAATGATTCAACGAATATTATATATAGCCAATATTTTGTCTATATATAAAAGTTATGGGAATGTACGAATTGTTAAATTTCAATCACTGATATATAATGCTATATTTATATTTAAAAAATAAATAAAATATTTCGTTTTTAGTTTTATACCTTAATTTAATTATGAATACCATTTCTTTCATGCTCACAAATATTACAGCTAGGATAAAAAATGAATAGACAAAAGCCTCATAAAAAGCATATATTGACGACAAAGATTAGAAAGATTGATCCAAAAAATTTATGACAGTTGCTTTTTAGATAAAAGTATAAGAACTTTATGTAGATAAATATGATTGATTAACCTAATATAAAATATCTTAGTAGTTACAAGATCAACATTTTTGCTAAATCTGCAAATATTTGCATTGAAGAATATTATCTACTAAAATAATAATTTTCTAAATGTTGAGTTACTGTCAGTATTGCGTATTTTAATTCTTAGATATTATCTTATGAATGTGAGAAATTCAAAATATTCAAATATTGACGAAATATATATATATATATTACCTTAACATAGCATTAAATATGCAGATTGATTATAAATCAATTACAATGCCAGGGTGAAAAAGATGTTGGTCCAATCTTCTGGAATGTAAAATGTGAGCGCCATCTGTTACCTTGAATAGCATAATACCTTTTTTCATCTTCCGATCAACGATGAGAGGAAGAAATAAATATGTTAGAGATATTTTGTGGGCACACTTAATATAATTAAATTCAGAATCCATTAAGTTATTCACTATGTCAAATTTCTATTATCTGTTATGTTTAACAATTTCATTAACAAGAACAATTTTAAATAACTACAAACTAATTTACTTTTATAATTCGTAATTTATAAACCATTTATTTGATAAAAAATGCAATATTTTCTAAGTATAATATTAAGAAGTAAAATATTTGTTTCAATTTCATGATTCGTTAAAATGAAATACACAAGACGAGTGGCATTAATGTGACCACCTGTCAAAAGCCAGAATAACTTTATTTCACAGATCGGACTGCTATGAGACTTTTAGGAAGATAGTTAATAAGGTCTTTGAAGTTATACATTGGGATTTTGAACATTGTCGACTGCAGTGCAATGGCCAGCTGCGCTAGGTTACGTTATTGAGGATTCAAGTTTTTATCACCCTGATCAAGGTGATCCCACATATTCACGATTGGGTTTATGTCCGGGAGTTTTTTTTGCCAGAGGAGAACGGTAAACACATTCTTGTGCTCTTCGAACCACGCACGTATATTGCGAGTTGCCTGACATTTCACGTTATCCTGCTGGAAGATGCCATCATTTTAATGAAACAAAATTTGCATGTGCAGTTGGACATCGCCTGGAAGGAGAGATGAGCACTTGGATGACTTGTCATGCCTTCCACAATGACAAGTGCATACAGAGAATACCACGAAAACATTTACCAGATTATGAAACATCTTCCTCTAATTGTTGAAAGGCATGTAGTTTCAGAATTTTCACGCCGTATACGCCGAAGTACAATTGAGCATAAAACATGTTTCATCTGAAAAAGCCGCCTGTCGCTATTCGGCTAACTTCCAGTTGCGGTACTGATATGCAAATTCTAGTAGTCGTTGCAAACAAACAACAGTCAGCATACGTGCATCAACCACTCTTCTTCGTAGGCCCATGTGGAGCAACGTTCGTTTAACCGTCGTTGATGAGACATCGTTGGTAACTCCTTGTATAATCAAGGTGGTCAATAAGTCAAAGGTTGCATGTGTATTTGCCCGAAAGCATCTTTTCAGCCATCGTTCACTTCTGCTATTTATGGTTCATCACACTTGTCATGTCACTGATTTTTGATAGTGTCACTTGTCATGCATAGTATACTTTGACCATGGCGGCATGCGGACAAACTATGAAATTAGCAGTTTCGGAAATGCTTTTACCTTTGGCCTAAAAGCCAATGATCATGCCTTTCTGGATGTCGAATGAATCGCTCTGTTTCTGCATTTCGCCAACAACTGCAATGTTTTCCTATTGTATCAGACATACAATGGTCTGAAAAATTTAAGGACGATTCCCAAAATGCCAATTTTCAAGGGATTTTCAAGCGATAATTTTCACGTGAATATTCAAAAGGAAGTAATATAAATGTATAATGTAATGTATAAGTAAAATGTACAAGTAATAAATGTATAAGTAATAATGATTATCCCTGCACAATAGCTAGTCCATTTAACCTTTCATTAAGGTCGCACATGGTCAAAAGAATCACAGTCACAGCGGCGAAACAAAAAATAGGAAATTCGATACATGTCTTTTATGAGTCCCAAATGTGACTCCATTGACAAGTCATTGTCACTGCTGCTTTGCGGAGAGTCACCAGGTGACTACAATGTCGTTTCATTGAGAATCTGGTGTTACCTCTCATCTGGAGACTCAAATTCAAAGTCATTGTGAACGTTGTATTATGATAAATTACCAAAAAAGTTCCACTAAAGTGACATGGTGACTTTTCACCACTTTTAATAATGGTTACTTCACAATAGGGTCTCTGTCACCATTTAACAAAGTCTTGTGGCAGAAAATGACAGTGTGACGTTAATGTGACATTTTTTAGTGATTAAACATAATGCAACATTCACAATGACTTTAAAATTGAGTCTCTAAATGATAGTCACATGAGAGTCTCAATAAAACAGCATTGTAAAGTCATTTATTGACTCGACCCGAAGCAGCAGTTGCAGTGACCTGTCAGTGGAGTAACATATAGTAGTCATTTGAGACTAATAAAAGAGACGTAAGGAATTTACTATTTTTTTATTTCGCTGTAGTGACTGTGACTTTAGTGACCATGTGTGACCTATATAAGATGTTACATGAACTAGCTGCTATGCAGGAATTGTAAATATTTGAATTATATTACTTCTTTTTGAATATTCGCGTAAAATGTTTTGCTTGAAAATTCCTTAAAAATTGGCATTTTGCTATTCATCCTTAAATTTTGCACACCACTGTACTTTATATACATTCTACTGCAATGTACAGCCACCAGTCTTATGTGATTAGTTATATCACGTTGATGCCGAAAGTAGTAGATGCCACATTAAATGTGTCAAAACTTTGTATTTCTGGAAATGTTTTTGCAATTATAAATGAATAGATTTTAAAATATGTTAAATTATAAATAAAAATAATATGATTTTATGACGAACGTTTTAGTATGTCCTTTTTATATTAATATCATTTCATGTTTTACTTAATCAGAGATTCTCAACCGTTAGTCAGCATATCAATTTAGCACATGATACTGAAATGTCAGTTTTTACATTATTTCACTGTCATCGTTTTGTTCAAGCCTATTAATTTATTTACAAACAAGTATATTGTATATATTATAATATACCAAGTATATATTTCTCTTTAATAAAACACAAGAAACATTTTACTAAGCAACATTTAGAACATTTTTATTAAAATATTTTGCTAAAGAAAAGAAACATTTTTGATAAAACACAAGTTTACATAGAATGAGCATAAAAAGTAGTAATTTATAATAAATCAGAGCATTCACGGTTGACCTGAATTTCAACATTATTGATTAATTTTTATTTAAATTACAAAATATTTTCTGGTGTGCAAAAAAAATTAGTCTGTATAATATGTGGACTTAAATATGGATATATCTATAAGTGTACATTATTTTAAAGTATCAATTTAATGAATTCATGCAAATTTAAAATACGGGAAACATGTAAAAATCATCAGAATAAAAGTACTTTAACTTAGTTAATAAATGATTTTTTTTCGAAAACTATTAATGAAAGATATAATATTCTTTACAGTTAAAAAGATATAACAAACTAAATTATTTTAAACAATCATTGAATAGGTAAAATAATTAGTAGTGTGAATAGTTTAAAAATTAGCAGTTAAGGTTTACACTAAATCATTTATAAATTGGTTGCTGGAAAAAAGCAAACTGCTAAACATTAAAAATTCGGGCGTGGTGAAGCGATTATTATGTAGAACATGAATCCATGCTACTTCAATTAATTAGTAGTCTGTCGAAGCTAAATTTTTAATGACTGTTGCCATGCTCACTTCAGTTTTAAATTAATTAACGTCTCAAGTGTACACTACTCAGAATTTATTTTATGTATATTTTACCCCTCTCAAACAGGTAACGAAGACTTCAAATTAAAATCTAAGTGCCGTAAAAACCAGGGATGTAATAAAATATTGATGATCCATTAAAAAAAAAAATAGATTTAATTGGGGATAAATATGAAACCATCAGCGCAATAAATTAATTGGATTTTCGTTTAGAAAATCCTTAACACGTAATTAAAAACAGCATTTAAAAGTATTATAAAAAAAATTAAAGCTTAAATAATAAAAGGCACATATACGACATAAATAAACCCTAAAGATATGCATTATTACATCATTAAATATTTTGCAACTTTGTTATTATTTGTATCTGTGTAATTATACTTGATTTTGCTTAATTATTTTGCTAAAACGCTAAATGTTGTTGCAATTACTATAAATTTTAAAAGTTTAAGACATTTTTTTAAAAATAACCTTTTTAAGTTCCTGGCGTATGGAAATATTTTTCTGGAAAACCTTAGAAATGTCGTTTTATAATACACTAACTAGGGAACTGCAAGAAGTGTAAGTCACCGATTTTGACAAAAGTAGTTTCGTTGGAAATATCTCATCGTGAGCAGTAAAAAACTCAATGAAATTACCCGTCGCAAATCAGCCGTTTTCGAGATATCCGACAATTTATGTCACGTAATTAGTGCATACTTAATGGGGGACCTCAAAAATTTTTTGTCTCGTTTTAACGAAAGTGGTATCGTTGAAAAAATATCATCGTGTGAATTTAAAAACTCAATGGAATTACCCGTCGGTAATGAGACGTTTTCGAGATATCCGACAATTTGTGTCACATTGCTAATGCACTGCACGCTGCTGGGAAACTGCATTAAGTGACATAAATTGTCCAATATCTCGAAAACGGCTCATTTCAGATGATTAGTTCCATTGAGTTTTTTACTTCGCATACTGATATCTTTGCAACGACACCATTTTCAACAAAATCGAGAAAAAAAAATTGCGGTCCCTCATTAAGTGTGCACTAAAATATTATGCACTAGCTACGTGACATAGATTATCCAATATCTCGAACATGGCTCATTTCCAACGGGTAGTTTTATTGTGTTTTTTCTCCCTCATGATAATATCTTTACAACGATACCACTTTCGTTAAAACGAGACTAAATTTTTTTTGAGGTCCCCTATTAAGAATGCACTAATTACGTGACATAAATTGTCTGATATCTCGAAAACAGCTGATTTGCGACGGGTAGTTTTATTGAGTTTTTTACTGCTCTCGATGAGATCTTTCCAACGATACCACTTTCATCAAAATCGGTGACTTACATTTCTTGCAATTCCCTAGTAAGTACCTATTTCTCTTCTTGAAAACATATGAAACATTATTTATTTTCAATGAACGTAACAAATACAAATTTATAAGGACATCAAAGCATTTACGGTCGACCCAAATTTCATTATTATTGGTTAATGTTAATTTAAATTTCAAAAAAAAAAAAAAATCTGGTGTGTGGAAAAAATCGGTTTATAAAATATATGCAATTAATTACGGATATTCCTATAAGTGTATATCATTTAAAAGTATTGATTTAATTAATTCATATAAATTTAAAATACAGAAAACATGTACAATACATCATACTAACAGCACTTTAACACAGTTAACAACTGAATTTATTTATTTTTTCGAAAGCAATTTATAAAAAATAAAATATTCTTTATAGTTAAAGATAATAAAGAACTAAATTATTTTAAACTTAAGTATTGAATAGGTAAAATAATTAATAGTGTCAGTCGTTTAAAACTAAGCAGTTAAGTGGTTTACGCTAAATCATTTTTAATTGGTTGCTGGAAAAAAGGAAAAGGTTAAACATTTAAAATGCAGGAATGATAAAGCGATTATTATGTAGAACATAAATTGTGCTACTTCAATTAATTAGTAGTCAGTTGAAGCTAAATTTTAATGAATGCTGTCTTGCTCACTTCAGCTTTTAATAAATTAATCTCTCTAGTGTACACAACCCAGAAATTTTTTATGTATATTCCCTCGCATTATTTCACTTGTCTGAGACATATAATGAAAACTTCAAATTTAAATCGAAGTACCGTAGGAACGAAGCATGTAATAAAATATTGATGATCAATTAACAAGAAATTGGATTTAAATGCGGATAAATATGAGACGATTATCGCAATAAACTAATTAGATTTTCGTTTAAAAAAGCTAAACATATAATTAAAAACTGTATTTTAAAGTACCATCGAATTTAAAGATTAAATGAAATAATTCCCAAAAAGGATACAATTATTCCCTAAAGGTATTCTTGATTACATATTTAAATATTCTTTATCTTTGTTATTGTTTGTATGTGTGTAACTAAATTTGATTTTGCACAATTATTTTGCTAATACACTAAGTGTTGTTACAATTATTATAAACATTAAAGGTTTAAAGCAATATTTCATGCAAAGACAACCTTTTTATTTCTCTGGTGTATGGCGCTTTTTGTCTGAATGTGAATGTCTGAATTTTGAAATCATGAGAATTGACATTGTATAATATTTTAAATTGGATAATCTTATAAATAATGTTAGATCAAAAGCAATATATTATTTTAATATCTTTTTCTAACACAATCTATATATTTCAGTTATCTGCAAATTTATAATCCGCGCATTGAAAAATTTAAATATAATACAATCCTGTAATGTAACAAATTATGAATACATAGTCAAATACTGAGGTTCATGTAGGAACTTAAATGTTTTACAAGCATGGAATTCCATATGTAGCTTATGTCTAACAATATTGCTTTTTTATTATACAGCGTGTCCATTCTCAACAATGGCCAATAGCTAATTCCGAAGTATTAGGATACATATTCGATTATGGAGAGTAACACAATATTTCCACGAATAACGAAGTTTTATTACAGTTTCCGTGAAGTATTAGAAAGTGTTTCATAATCTATGTTTAACGCATGGTTTTTCATACATGTTTATTTCTAATGTATAATTAGAAATATGTCTACGTAATTAAATAAATCTTGGGGATTTGTACCGAAATATTTAATAAATTGTTGACATTTATTATATTATTATTATTATTATTATTATTATTATTATTATAGTATTATTGATATAATATGTATAAATAACATTATTATTTACAATTTTAAAGGAAATAATTTGTACTAATACTGAATCTATTAAAATAAAAAACGATTTCGAAATTATAATTGGTCCTTTTTTAATGTTCTGACTTATTTGTGAATGAAATTCTACTATAAATTTTAATTACAATAACCTTTTGCTGTGTATTTTTTTCTGTTTCAACTTACTTTTACTTCTAATTAAAGGGCTTATTTCTATTATATTAGCATTATCTGCGTTTGAAAAAAATAATATAGCTCAAAATTTTATTTATTATTTCAAAGCATTTTTTACAAGATACCGGTTTTTTTTTTCAATGATAATTTTACATACTTTCGTTTAAATTTAAATTATCTTAATTCAATAAAAAATGTATTTTTTTCAAATTGTTGGAATTGGTACCAAGGAACCTCATAAAAACATATTAACACTGACAAGTGAGATTAGAAAGATCGATGCATGAAATTAATGACCGTTCGTGTACAGATAAAATGTAAGAACTTCACGCAGATGAAATTGATTGATTAACTTTAATTCTGGTGAATGTTTAAATAGTTTATAATCCATTGCGACTTAAACGATTTCCACAATTTTGCATCATTATACAAATTAAGAATCTTTTATACATTTAATTACTGACGATTCTATCTATTTTTTATTCATGTATAATTAGAAATGTAATAAAGAAGATTATTAAATTTTATTGTGATTTCTTCAGTTTGTTTAAGCTAAAAAAATGAAGTATTTTTGAACGTAATGAAACATAAAAATTAAAAAAATTTCTTCCATTCAAAGTACCAAAGCTACAGTTAAAAAATACTCATAGTATTAAATCACATAAAATAAACCTTTTTCAATTACAATTACAGGCCCCACCAGTGGCCGAGAGGTTCAGACCTCTCAACTGGTAGACGGCAGGTGCTGGGTTCGAACCCAATCGCGGATGTCGGCCTAACCGTTGGGAGTTTTCGTGGTTTTCTTCGAACCTTGCGTAAATACGGGTTAGGTTCCCTTAGAAAGACCCCCCACGAAGGGCACTCTCCCCGGTCCTATATCCCATTAGTGTAGATAATCGGACGACAAAAATAAACCTAAACCTAAATTACAATTACAAATAGTGATGCACTAAATTGACAGCTGTTGTGTTACATTATAACAAGATTAACCTTGCTGTATTTTAAATGTAAAGTAACAAAATACTGTGATAATTTTTGTTGTAGCATAAAGAGTACTCTAAAAGATATTAGCAATAGAAAACACATAATCTTATTACTACAACCATAAGTTTCATTTACTAGAAAAACCTTGCAAACATTTTGAGTAGTTTTCTCCTATATGAAACGTAGCATAAAGGAATGTATTACAGATCAGTATCTACTTTAAAAATTCAACCAAGTTCTACAAAATCGATCAACTTTATTGATATTTTAGTAATCATGATTAACAATAAATAAATCTCGAGTTGTAACACATTCATACAATTGTTCAATTATCGAAATGGTAAGCAAAATATATTAAAAATATAAGGTTCCAATAAAAACATGATTCTGTGTGCTAAGGTTTAATCAAGCAATCTATCAATCAAATTTAAGATTTATCTAATATGATATGTGTTTTAGAGAATGAACTGTTGTTCTTTTTTAGATCATCGATAAAAGCAAAAGTCTGATAACTGCCTGCCTGAAAATAGCCTGAGAACATGGGTGATATTTTATTTCTTGATACATGTCAATGCAGAGTCAAGGTACAAAAACCAGTACGAAAAGGATTTCAAGCCATTCAGCTCATACAAATATACTTAATAGCAGATCAATATAAATAAAAAGACCTAATAACAAGAAACCTCACAAAAAATTTTAGAAACAGTCCCCATAAATAAAACACTGTGTTTTTTAAGACATATATCGAAATGGACTGATTTTATCGTAGAAAGCTAAAATACTATGCTCACAAATGAGAAATTAATATTATATATATATATATATATATATATATATATATATATATATATATATATATATATATATATATATATATATATATATATAGGATGGACGAGTCCTTACTGTAAATAAAAACTATTCTCTGACAGTCACATACATTTATTATCAGACGAACAGGACACAAAAAAAACAAAAAAAAATAAAAACATTTAAATTCTTCGTCACTTTACAAAATACTACTTTAAAAATCACTTAACAAATCGTCGTAAAAACTATCGTCATTTTTATTCTTCGAAATATCCTCTTGGTTTTTAATCAACGTCGTTCTTCAAGAGATTCATTTTCTTGTAATTTTCGTTTATTTAACATATCATGTAACTCAGCAGAATTATAAGTAATGCCAAATTCTGAAATTAAGAGTTGTTTAAGTTTTTCGTACGAGTTAATGCGAAATTCTGTTTGTACTAACAGCTGGGCTTTTCCTCGTAAGGATCGTTTAGCAAATACAAATTTATGAAATTCTGATAAATTGAGCATGCTAGCGACATCGTCAAAATTACTTAACCAAATATTTATATCTTGAAAAGAACTACCATCAAAAGGCGGTATAACACTTTCAACATCATTAAAATTAATAGTAGATGGCAAAAAACTTTGAACTGGAAATTGCTTGCTTTTATCAAAATTTGATGATTCGGTATTACTTGCAGTGTTCTTATTCAATGTGGTATTATGTGAAGACATTTCAAGTTCCGAATCGGTATCGCTGTCATTCTGAATAATGTTAGCTTGCAGTGAATTTAAGTCTGAAAGATATGTCACTAATCTGGTTGCAAGTTCAGTTAAAGAACCGTCATTTGAGATACAGAGTATATTACAAATTGTGATTAAATCGTTTAAAGAAAAATCTGCTTGAACTTTCGTAACTTTATTTTTGAATTCAGTGCTGGTCGTTTCGAAATCGAAACTAGTGAAGTCACGAATTCTTTTTCGATTTGAGCGATCACCAGCAGTGTCGAACAATAATTTATGAAGGAGTTTAATTTTATTAGTACGTTCATTTTTAAATGCAACTTCCAGTTCTTTGATGTCGACTAGCTTCATAGTAAATATAAAATATGGAATAATTAACTCACCCGTAAAATGATATCCGGCTTGAATCTGAAGAAAAAGTATCTAGTTCATAACAATGAGCAAAAATGGTAAGTGGGCACTTCTGGCACCACTTTATAGGATGGACGAGTCCTTACTGTAAATAAAAACTATTCTCTGACAGTCACATACATTTATTATCAGACGAACAGGACACAAAATAAACAAAAAAAAAATAAAAACATTTAAATTCTTCGTCACTTTACAAAATACTACTTTAAAAATCACTTAACAAATCGTCGTAAAAACTATCGTCATTTTTATTCTTCGAAATATCCTCTTGGTTTTTAATCAACGTCGTTCGTCGTTGTCGAAAAACATTCTATTTACGTCTTCTTAATTCTTTCACTCTTCGCCACACAGCTTGGAAGCTTCGCGTTTCTTAATTAATCTCGTGCCGGCGTTTCGGAGAGTCCGATGCAGGTGCAACAGAAAGAGAGTATAGCCCACATGTGAGAGTATATCCCACATGCATGTATGTATGTATATATATATACAGGGTGTCCGAAAAGTCTGGAAACGGCCGAATAATTCGAGAAATACATATGAGATTGAAAAAGGTAAATATACGTGTTAAATATTTTAAATAAGCTACTCAGTGATACCAAATTTGACCTTCGCAACCGACCCCCGGGGGTCAGAGGGGGTCTAACTTTGAAATCTTAGATTATAACCCCCATTTTTTATTGCAGATTCGGATTCTACGGACAAAAATACGTAACTGTTGTATTTGATGTTTATTTCAAATCCTCGTTTATCACGGTGTATTCGAGCATATGAAATCGATACATATTTCGGCTTTTCCAACGGGATTTTCCCTAATCGAAACTGATTGGGCAGAATTTTTGACGTCAAATTCCCTGTCTTTTGCAGAAATAGCGTTTCCTGAAAATCACCCGTGGCGATTATTTCAATAGTGCTACACTGTTAAAAATCTGACCCATTTGCTGCAGCGTCACTCCACAGCTATTATAGAATATCTCTTTTGTGACCAATGAGAGTGCTCCATAACACAGTAAAGTAATCGTTTTCTATAAAAGTGGTGGAGTGACGATGCAGCAAAAGTGTCAATTTTTTCAGTGTACTTTACTGTGTTATGGAACATTCTCATTGGTCATGAAACAGATATTCTATAAAAGCTGTGGAGTGACGCTACAGCAAATGGGTCAAATTTTTAACTGTGTGTAGTACTATCGAAATAATCGGCATGGGTTATTTTCAGGAAACACTATTCTTGCAAAAGACGAGGAATTTGATGTCATAAATTCTTCCCAATTAGTTTCGATTAGGGAAAATCCCGTTGGAAAAGCCGAAAAATGTATCGATTTAATATGCTCGAATACACCGTGATAAACGAGGATTCGAAATAAACATCAAATACAAAAGTTGCGTATTTTTGTCTGTAGAATCCGAATCTGCAATAAAAAATGGGGGTTATAATTTAAGATTTCAAAGTTGGACCCCCTCTGACCCCCAGGGGGTCGGTTACGAAGGTCAAATTTGGTATCACTGAGTAGCTTATTTAAAAATATTTAACACGTATATATACGTTTTTCAATCTCATATGTATTTCTCGAGTTATTCGACCGTTTCCAGACTTTTCGGACACCCTGTATATATATACTATATAGACG
This sequence comes from Maratus speculifer, assembly GCA_964019185.1. Taxonomy (NCBI): domain Eukaryota; kingdom Metazoa; phylum Arthropoda; class Arachnida; order Araneae; family Salticidae; genus Maratus; species Maratus speculifer. The sequence goes on from OZ025290.1 coordinate 390,044,476, forward strand.
GCAGCACAGACAATACCTTAACGAGTTTACGGCTGAAATTCCTGAATTAGTTAAAACACGATACACATATTAAAACGAAATCGATCTTCTAATTCACATTTCATATTTGGTGGAAATCACGATTATTAACGGATGATTCGAAGGTTGACTATTGTGTTTTTCTACCCTCATAAATATATAAATGTTCATAAAAGTTTCAGAAAAGAACAATGGTAAACCTACGAGTTTCGTACTGATATATCAGGTTTTCAGGTGTTTTCCATCAAAATATCATTTGGCAGACTGATTGAGTTAAAATATAGGAATCGTGTTTTAACTAATTCTGGAATTTCAGCCGGTGCTGCCGCCTTCGAATCTAAATAGAAGTGTTTTTCAGGGCTTTATACAATAACTGAATTTTGTAAGTTGAATTTTGAAAAAGTAATAACTTATGTACTCTTTTATTCATTGAACAAAAGTGATAATTCATTTTAGTTAATAAAAATAATAATTAATTTAGATTTCAGTTTTCCATCTATCTTCCAGCTTTTTCTGTCGGTTTCTATTTAATGATCTGATATATACGTTTATGCATAGTTTTTGGTTTAAATAAAACTTCATAAGTAAAGTAAAACTAATTATAATTATAACATGTTGCGGTTTATGTAACGTTGAAACTGTTCAAGTAGTATATTTCAATCTCGAGATAAAAGATGCGCACAGTTGAAAGAGAAATTATTCTGAATTTTGCAGAGAAATCATTATTTTAATAAGTTGTTATTAAAAATGATAATAAAAACATAATTATTAGAGATATTATCATTGATTACATATTTTGGTTAAAGGGTAAATATTTATGAACATGAAACTGCAATCCACAATGGTACGTAGTGTATCACAATTATTAATGGTATGCAGTCATTAAGAAACATTATCACAAAACACTTTGATTAAAAAGGAAACATTATGTAAACAAGCGTGTGGTGGGAGCCTATCACAGGTAAAGATGTATGTCTATTTAATTTAAATCTAATATTTTTGCAATTAATAGTTAGTAGGTTTTAGCTAAGTGACTGTTAAAGTTAATCATTTTATAAAAAGTCCTTTTTATTTATTTATTTATTATTTGTTTTAATTTTGTATATTGGGATGTATTGTATATGTATAAAAGATTTCTCATTAATAATATGAAATAGAATTCAAAGATCTAAATGATTCATGAAACTCTTTATTTTAAAATTACTAGTCTGTTTTCAAATTAGGGATTAATATCGAAACAATTATAAAGATTCTGAATCAGCAAAAGTAATTTAATTTTTTATTGAAAAAGTTATTGATAATGTTTTTAAATAAAGAATCTGTCGCTCTATACTATAACAATAGACCTGTAAATATATCGATTATCAAGAATCTTAATATTCGATTGAGATACTTTCTTATGTCCGTGTTATCAATTGCCTGTATAGTTTGCAGAGATTTGGGAATCAAAATAAATTATTCCAGGTATTCGCTATCGAATACCACAGAAAATATTTTTTCATTACATTATTTGGAAATTAAATTTAAAAAGAGGCAAATCAAGCAATCAAAAGAGGAAAACCAATGAAATAAGCGTATGAGAAATTCACAATTTTCATTTCCAAAGAGTTTTAATTTTATTATTTTATCATTTTACACAGCAATATTTTTTTATAATTAACCTTGACATTATTCTATTCGCATAAGATCTGAAATAGCCTGGAGACTTTTCTCTTATTTTTCTAACGATTCAGTTCCTTTTCTAATTTCTAAGTATATTCTTTACTTACTTTTGTTTCAAACTTTTGTTTCTTATTCATTCATTATTCAGATAATAGCCTTGAATATTAGCCGTCACCACAATGCGATTTTATTCTCTTTTCATAAAATGACATTTTCGCTTTTAAAAATTGCAACGTTCTGTTTCCAAGTTAATCTAAAACGGTTATTTGTTTTAAAATAGTGTTTTACTTGATAAAAAATACAAATAATTTTTCAGAAAAATGTCTGGATTGAAAATATTTTAAAGGAATGACGGTCAAGTGCATTAAGTCCATGAGTGTTATATTTTTAAAATTTGTGATAATTCCTATAATAGCTGATGTTGTTTTTTTTCGCACATAGCTATCGTTATTATTACTACTACTATAAAAATATAAAAAAATAACACATTTTTAACCGACTTCAAAGAGGAGGTTATGATTTCGACCTGTATGTATTTGTTGTTCACGCATAACTTTTGCAAATATGAACCGATTTTGATAATTCTTTTTTTGTTTGAAAGCGTATGAGGCCCATGTGGTCCCATTCAAATTTCATAAAAATCTGATAATTAGAACTTTTTTAAAAATAAAAACTTTAAATTTCAAATTCATTTTGAAGCAATCAACCAATTAGAAGTGTTCATTCTCCATGCTTTTATGTTATACTTACATAGACACACGATCTTTTCACTGATAAAAGTTTGAAGTTATTGCTCTATCGTCACTCCACCGCTTTTATCGAATATCTCTATTTTGACCAATGAGAATTCACCATAATACAATGAAGTAATCATTTTCTATAAAAGCGATGGATTGACGATAAAGTAAAAGTTTAAAATTTTTAACAGTGTTCAAAGTGCAAAATCCTAACTGAACAAGGACCAGGATTCACATAAATTTTGCGCTGTTTGCGAAACGAGATTTATTAACAAGAAAATTTATTTAAAACATTGAAAAATTTGCTAAAATTCAGGCTTCTGATTCGTTAATCTGGTTTCGCTAACAGCGCAAATTCTACCTTGATTCCGAACAAGTTCTCTTATGCAAGAATCCGGAAATATAGCATCTAGGGGATATAGTGTGGAAATCGGCTATCTCAGGGCGTGTTCAGAGCAACTTACAAAAGTAACCAATATTACCGACCGATTGTAGGGCAGTACTAAAGCAAATTGTGGCACACTTCGCTTTGATTTTCATTTAGTACTTGTCTACAATCGGTAAGTGGTCGGCAAGTAACCGGTAAGTTGTGCTGAACACGCCCTCTGTAACACTTAAAAAAAGCGCTAAAATGTTCTATTCTTTAAATGTGCAACAATGCTAATGAAATTAAAGATAGAAGCGACATCTGCATAACATTTTCTAAAAATGCAAGAATTATTGCTAGTCTAGATAATGTAACACGAAAATGCCGCAGATGTCGCTGTGATCGACACTTTGGAATTCAGTAGCATCGTTCCATATTTAAAAGATACAATTTTTTAGCACTGCTTGCCTTGTAAAAAATTGAACCCTTTTGCTGCATCGTCACTCCATCGCTTTTATAGGAAACGATTACTTCGCTCTATTATGGAGCATTCTGATTGGTCAAAACAAAGAAATTCGATAAAAGCGATGGAGTAACTATGCAGATTTGGTTACCGTATTAGACACCAGAATAATTTCAGATTTTGTTCATGTAGGATTCCTCGATGTGAATATGACAACACATGGAGCACAGATTGATTGAAAAGATTCTGGACAAAAATGAATCATCAAGGGGGTCCTTGTGGCCGAGTGATTTAGACACCACGCTGCTAATCTCTTGAAAGCATAGGATATTGTGGGTTCGAATCCCACTGGTTCCGTTGCACACACTTTTTATGTGTAGCTCCCGGTTGTACTTTTCTTGTGTCGTAATATTACCTCGTGCTATCTTGTCCTTGTATGTTCACGAATTTGTAAAATAATATGGATTATGTATTTATGTCTGTGTAGAAATAAAGGATCATTCGGCGTACAATCGAATTCTACCAGGAAAACATCATCAATTTTTTATAATAGAAAGTGCGATACATTGTTAATTGCGATACATTGTTAAAAATTTAACTTTTGCTGCATCGTCATTCCATCCCTTTTATGGAATATCTCATACATACACTGTAAAAAATTTTACCTTTTTGCTGCATCGTCACTCCCCCGCTTTTATAAAATATTTGTCTTTTGACAAATGAGAATGCTCCATGATAGGCTGAAATAATCGTTTTCCATAAAAGCGGTGGAGTGAATTTCAAATTTTTAACAGTTTAGTTGGGACAAAAGAGTCCGTGATAAAAGTATTTGAGCATCGAATGCTGTCACTCTCTTATAGATGCAGCCAAGTACAGGTATGATTTTCGGATTCCTCGTCGAATCATCACCGCTCATTTCCGATGCCTTTACTGCATTTATAGGAATTAGATTGTTGTTGTTTATCTATTGAATCATTTAGCGATTTTTGTTAAAATCTTTCTTTTTGCTTTTTCTGACTGAAGGCAGAGTACTTTTGAATACACTAGAAAAGCATTTTACTATTCATTGATACATGGAGTCATTTTGCTGTTTACTCCTACATGGAAGCGCTTTGCCGCGCGCTTATGTGTAAGGACACTTTACTTGAGGCATTGTCACCTTTCAATAACCACTTCCGATGTCCGTACGATTAGATGTTGACTTTAAGATTTCATGAATGCGGTAGCTTTTCATCGTGCCAGATCTGAAGAAGTTACCAATCCAGAAAACCCAAAGATTCACAACGATACTAACCGATATTGTAAGTGTATTTTGAAAAGTTGACAATCAAATAGTGACAAATAAAGCGAATACATCAGAACTCAGCAAAGTGCGTTCATTTGTAATGCGTTGCAAAGAGCCATCATATGTCAGTACACATAATTATGTATTACGGTATAAATAACTAAAAAGTAGGAAATAAATTTAACTTTTTCAAAAAAATGTATAACCGACTCCAAAAAAGCGCTAAAAAGAATTAAATAATTCTATAAAATTCTCTAATGATAAATCGTTATCCAATAACCACACATTGACTATCATGTACCGGTGTAAAACGGTTAAATTTAATATATAGAATTTAATATCCACCAAACATAGATTTTCCAGAGAATATTTTTTACAAGAGATTAATTTACATATTTTTGATTTAATTTTTGAATATATACATATAAAAAGTAAGGAATTACTTTTTGAAGTTGGTGCCAAACTATTTCAAGTATAGTAAGAATTGTGGATATATTATGTCTAGTACCATAAATAAAATGGGGAAATCATTATCGATTATGATTGTTTGGCACCAACTTCAAAAAGTAAATCATTACTTTTTATATGTATATATTAAAAAATTAAATAAAAAATATGTAAATCAATCTCTTGTAAAAAACATTCTCTGGAAAATCTATGTTTGGTGGATATTATATTCTATATATTAAATTTAACCGTTTTACACCGGTACATGATAGTCAATGTGTGGTTATTGGATAACGATTTATCATTAGAGAATTTTATAGAATTATTTAATTCTTTTTAGCGCTTTTTTGGAGTCGGTTATATATTTTTTTGAAAAAGTTAAATTTATAATATTAAATTACAGGCAAATAATTAGCATTAACACTATTAATTAGTCATATTTTTATGGCAAACACATAAGCCTATAAATGTTATTAAACTTCCAACTGTCTTCTTCTTTTGGGTACATATATGTCATGAATTGCGTGAAAAAATTGCTTTTCTTTAATATTTGGTAGCTGTGTATTTGTAATATTGACTTCAATCTAAAACTTTTGTATTATTTCTTTCTTTCTTTAAACATCACTGACATACTGATTAAAAGTTTTTCAAAAATTACACATAAATGTACTCAGAATTACTTCGAGCTGCATATATATAATACACTATATTGCCATTGATTATGGGACACTTGCGATTTTAGACCTTTTACTAAATATCTAGAAAAATACATGAGGAATCATCTCGAAATTCTTAGTGTATAAATATAATAGTATACGTCATACATCTCCGTGAAGATTTTTTACCGAAACGCCATAGGGGACCGTCAACAAATTAAAAAAGAATGAATATCTTTTGAATAACCCTGTCAAAATTAATGTAGCAAAAGCGCTCAAACTCTAGATTATGATTGAAGGCCTTATTGTAATACACTGTGTTCATTTTTATGCAAATAGCATGCACACTCGCAGAGTAATTAAGGTTTTTATAAAAATGGTCCCAAATTTTTCCAAGTTTTTCCATTATAATTTTCAGAGTTCTTAAGATAAAATAATATTTTTTTCAGAAAATATGACAAACAACATTTCACACAGTACCCTGTAATCAGAATTAAAAAATAATAAAAATTGTATGAAAAATGAGTAGGTTTACTATATAATTTTTTACTGCGCATGCGTCAAAGATATCAAAATTTCATTTGCATATTATATTAGCTAAATGTATAGAGCAACTTTTGTAAAAGTCTCAAAATCATAGCTTGAAAATTCTAAAAGTAATCATCTATAGAAAAAGGACAAAATCCGTTGTTTCCAAAATGAAGCAAAAAAAATGAGGGATTTTATCCAAATGCAGTAGTACATCCCATATTGTGTATTCTATATTGACACTAATCAATGAATATATGGATACAACCCCTCTTGTTTTTGCTTCATTTTGAGAATAACGGCTTTTCGACTTATTCAATTGACGATTATTGTCAGAATTTTCAAGTTATGATTTTGTGACTTTCACAAAAGTTGCTCTATACATTTAGCTAACATAATATGCAAATGAAATTTTGATATAGTTGACGCATGCGCAGTAAAAAATTATTTAGTATACCAACTCATTTTTTATACAATTTTCATTATTTTTTAATTCTGATTACAGGGTACTGTGTGCAATGTTGTTTGTCATATTTTCTAAAAAAAATAACATTTTATATTAAGAACTCTGAAAATTATAAGGAAAAAACTGTGAAAAATTTGGGATCATTTTTATAAAAACCTTAATTACTCTGCGGGTATGCATGCTATTTGCATAAAAATGAACAAGGCTTATTACAATAAGGCATTCAATCACAATATAGAGTTTGAGCGCTTTTGCTACATTAGTTTTGACAGGGTTATTCAAAAGATAGTCATTCTTTTTTAATTTGTTGACGGTCCCCTTTGGAGTTTCGGGAAAAAATCTTCACGAAGATGTATGACTTGTACTATTATATTTACACACTAAGAGTTTCGAGATGATTCCTCATGTATTTTTCTAGATATTTAGTAAAATGTCTAAAATCGCAAGTGTCCCATAATCAATGGCAATATAGTGTATAAATTTACTTAAAATGCATTAAAAGTATCTGAAAATATACTAAAAAACCGTTACATGGTCTTTATCAGTAGGGATTAAAATGTTGTTATTATTTCAGTTTGCACTTCTTTGTTTCTTTTAATCTCCGCTGATGACGGCTGTGTAATGGTTGAAACCGTTTTATGTTTTCCATGCTTTTCAATATATCTTAATATATTTTATTGCAATATTATATTATTTTTCATAAACATGTACACTATAAAAAAATCTGTTACGTTACTAAACATTTTGTAGGAAATTGGGATTGCAAGAACTTTTTATGTAACGGCAACAGAAAAAATGCATGTAACAGATACAGTTATGCAATGAAAATCAAAAAATCTGTAAGATTACTAAGAATTTCTTAGGATACGTGGAATCCTAGAATATATTATGGAACGGCAACACGGTTACAGATAAAATTTTAGTAAGACAACTATAATTTTAGTAGATTCGTTTGTAAAGTAACAGATTTCAGTAGCTTTACAAAAATTTGTTTTGCAAATTTACATGTTTTTTTGTACAGTGTACAGATAAAATGTTAGTAAGCATATAGATTTCGGCAACTTTGCATTAGTAGAATTGCAGGTTTTGTTTTACAGTGTAGCTATTACGAAGCCATTCTTTCATTTGATTATTCACAGTTCACTTTTAGTAGCGAAATGAGTTATGACAACTGATATTAAAATCTTCCGTGATCTGATACAGTTATAGAGCATTACAACATTGCAAATACCAACAATTGAACTTAAATATTATTCGGATGCTTCACTTTCGTTTGTGAGTGTTTAAACTCCTGGCTTTTTAGCTCGCGTAGTATGTGATTCCTGTAGCTTACATACAATATCTCTTAAGTTATGTTATACGTGTATCTCTTAACATTCGACCTCTTGTGGCATGTCTGCTACTTATGGTTTCTCTTTTTGGATTCCAGCAGATTGAATATCGTCAAAAAATAATAAATTATCTGTAAACAAAGAAGTGTATTTCAAATTCATACTTAAAAGAAAAGAGGGACATATAAAATGGTGTTTTTACAACTGAAATGTTAGAATAAATTCGATATGATGTCACTTTTACTTCCTCTTCATTTTATAGACTAATTGCAATCATACAACTGTTAACCTGGGGATAAAAAACTCGATGAAAACCTGGGGATAAAAAACTCGATGGCTAAATCTTGTGGAAAAATAAATATCTTGGATCGTTCAAAATCATTCTAATCATCCGTAATCGATTCCATTGTAAGGGCTGATATCAAACATAATAAATTATTATTACACTTGTACCAGAATTAATAACAAAACAGAGTTAATTACTCCCATGTTATGTTCCAATAAATAATGTCAAATTGTTATCGATTCAATTATTGGTCAAAGATACACAAGATACATTCAAATTTATCTTATAAAACTTATTTAGTTATGCCAATTTCCGTCAATAAAAAAGATAAAAAATATATTTTATAATCAAAGAAAAAATATCGAAGCATTGAGCGTATTATATTTGTTTTTATAAATAATAATCCTAAATAAAATCTTTCAAAAGTAATTAAAGTGTAAAAATAAATACTTAATTTAAATTTTATGTAATGTACATTTGAAATTTTTTAGAAAGCTGTTAACATGTTATCATGTATTCTATAATTAAATATTATTCGTACGTGTACACTAGACTGATATATTAAGCAATTTTTTTTAAAGATTAATGAACAATTTACTCGCAGTATCAAAATTCCCTGTTTGAAAAATTCTCGCTTTCCACCCGCTCACCCTTTAGATTCTGTGTAAAATCTTCTTATCATTTAAAAGTGATTTGAAAGTAATATCTCATCTTTTCACACAAATAATTCATTAGCATCTACCCAAATTTTAAAATTCATAAAGTGCTCTACACTGTAAAAAAAAATTGGGAAAATTACAAAAAGTTTTCTAGTAGAATTGTATTCCAAGAACTTTTTATGTAACGACAACAATAAAAATTCATGTAACAGATACAGATTTGCACTTTGAATCAAACAAATTTCAAGGTTACTAAGAATTATTTTGGGAAATCGTATTCCAAGAACTTTTTAAGTGACGATAACGAGCATTATAGATAAAATTTTAGTAAAGTTACCAAAATTTTAGTAAATTCTTTTGTAAAGTTACAGATGGTTTTAGTTTTGCTTACAAGTTTTGTAGATTGACATCATTTTCCTGTACAGTGTACACATAAAATTTTAGTAAGCGTAAGAGATTTCGGTTAATTTAGATTACTAAGGTTACAGATTTTTTTTACAGTGTACGGATGGGGAGATTTTTTTTTGCTTACATGTATTATATTCATAAATCAGAAAGACTTACTTTAAAAAATGCAATATTATTAAGTAATTTCAAGTGATGTTTGTAAGCGTGAGGCTTGTATAGATATTTGTTGCATTATGAAATATTGTTGTAAGGGATTACAATATTTATTCTAGAAAGTTTATTTGTCATATATTACATAATGTATATAAATTAATGCAATTTTTTTTAAATAAAAGAACTACTAAATTGTGTTTCATCATTTTATTACGGTAATGAGATGCAATATGTATTATTCGACCTGAAATACTGTGAGAGTAGAAATGCAATTATTTTACATATTAAAATTTGAATCATATTTTTTTTTTCAAATGATAATAACCACATTTCACATCATCCTATATTTTTATTACAATAGCTCAGAAAAGGTATAACTTGTACTTTTTTTGTTGGCATAGTTTTTTTGTAAACAGTCATTGCTGTATGAAAGAAAATGTACAAGAAGTTTTTTTTTCGGAAAAACCGCATCGAAAATTAACAATTTAGTTTTTAGAAAAATTACATAGAATTTATCAAGATAAAATTAACTCATATTAATTAAACAAATAAAGTATATACAAATTATAATTTCATTCATTTTTTTTATTTTAACGTGGATCCTCTGATAACATTAGATAGTTTTTCTGCACTAATGGTACTACTTGAGCCATTAGAGCAGAGTAGCCAGTTGAAAAACTGAATTCACCATTGTTGTTAGCCCCACACTTTTTTATTATTAAATAAGGTGAATGTTAACTTTTGAAAAAACGATGCAGATTAATTTTTGAAAAAAATCTTTAGTAACTCTGAACGTCAAAAGCTTGGCTTCAATCTCCATGTTTTAGACGGTTGTAAATCATTTTCTGAAAAAAAAAAAATAAAAAAATAAATAAATAAAGTTTTTCTTTTTTAATATGTGTCAATTAATAGTTACCATAATTTTAAACTTTTTTTTTTGCTCATAACATGTTCGTAGCGAGTAATGATAAGGTAAAAAAAAATTTTTGGTGGGTGATCTATATGGAAGATAAATTGAAGTCTATCATAGAGATTTAATATGCACATTCTTAGACATAAATTTATCCTAGTTTTAAGAAAATTATTAATTTAAGAAAATTATATATATACTGTGTTTTTCCGGGCTTCCTTAATCAAATTAATACACATAAAATCTGAAAAGAGTGTCAGGCTGTTTAAATTTAAAATTGATTTAATTATTTGTGGAAAATAAACGAACAGTAACATAATTCATATTCGAAAAATAGAAACATTAATAGTCGAATTTTATCTCTCTCATACCTCTTCTATAATCGGACAATTAATATTAAGAGAGGATGCTTTATTTTACCACGACATAATAATTATTTTTGAAAACAAATGTCATAAGCTAGGTTGTGTAAGCAATAATGGCACTCTCTGTTAAGTACTTGTTTACAAAACTACTTTTAGATGGTAGGCGATACTTTAAATTAATACACTAAGTTCAATAACGATATTTGAGATTGTGGTACATTGATTAGTTTTAACTTATGTTTCGAAATTATTTCTATATAATGACGAAGTTTCGTTCGCGAGCCTTTTTATTTTAGTAAAATGTCTGCAAGCTATTTCCAACTTATTTTCGCTTCAGATTCATTAAACGTATTGAAAATGTTCATGGAAAATTTTTATTTTCATTAAACAGACCGTTTTATAAACTTAATGTATGTTAGATTTGGGCAAAGACGAAAATTATAATCCCAAACATGCAGACAATAATCTTATCTTTAATATAATATAGATAAAAGTAATGTTTCAATAAAAATTCGTGAACAAATTCTGTTTTTAAAATTCAATATTGAAACACTTAATTAATAATAATAATAATAGAAAATAATAATATATTTTGTATGTCAATAACATCTCGTATGTAACATACAAAACGTACAACAATGAATAGGGTACATGGGTGATTCTCCGATAAGTGGGTAATTTCTGTCTCTTAGGGTTATTTGCTGTTTTTTGTCATTCATCTATTTTTTTAGCATAAAATGTATTTTGTAATGTTTTTCTATAATTTCAAACAGTATTTTCAAGAAAAGAACTGTAAATTTTACTATAATATTATTTTGAATATTCGATTTGTCACTTCTCTCCCGTGTCCCTCACCTCACGTACTTATCATCTGAAACAATTTTAAGTGCAATGATGAACTATTTTTAACAATTTTACCACCCAAAATAAAAAAAATTATACTGCGAAGTACATAATAAAGTATTTTTATTGTAAAATAAAAATAGTTTTATATTTATTCTGAGAAAGAGAAACGCTGTCCCCTAGTTTCTATGTAACTACTGTCCTCTTGTATAAGACTGCTAAAGTGACCTCCAGGTGGCCAGATAAAATTTGGTGAATAGGAGCATTTAGTAGAAGGAACCATCTTAATTGCCCAGAAAAACACATGGTACAAGTCTAAAGACTTCAAAAATAGTTACAAGCTACAAAATGGATGGAAAGGCAAGAATATGTTTATTACTTGTCACTACTGTCCCCTACTTAAACTGTCCTTGTTATTGTTTTTATTTATTTATTGTTTTGTCACGATATAACATAATTTTGCTTAGTACAAAATATCATATTGTAGTCTTACTAAGCCTAACTTACTATGTACACAGAAACGATTTCCTTTATTTTGTCACAACTGTCCCTGTCACTTCTGTCCCCTTTCAAATTATTTATTTGAGGACTGAATCTCCGAAGCAGATATTAAACCATAGATGTCTTGAAGCCACAGGATACAGTGTTACCATCTATTCCAAATCTATTAAAATTGCATCAGCTTACTTTGAATAAGTTTGTAAATGTTAAACTTCACCCGCATTATTTAAGCTGTTTCACATATGACACACATGAAAAATGTCAACATTGCTGTTCAGAATCATCATTTGTAGACTTATCTCCTTGTTTTAAGGATATGCTCAATGATCATAAAGATACTGAAGTATCAACTCCTAATTCTGAAAGTGAACATATTTGTGTAGGAATTTGGGTTGCAGTTGTGTGTGATAAAAATTGGTTTCCTGGTGAGTTTTAAATTTTTATTTAGAATTAAATTCTTATTTCGAATTTTTATCAACATATTTTATTTTTTAATATTACTTATTACAACATTTGTTTTTAACAGGTTTAACTGAAGAAATAAATAATGACATCCTTAAAATAAAATTTATGATAAGGCATGGTCTATTGGCCAAATACACCAGATATCCTGGATGTTCCAAAGAATGAAATTTTGTGTACCATTAACATTCCCCTTGACCTGTTAATTCAAGTAATTTTACTGTAGACAAATTATATGATGTAAATTTTAAAATGAGTAGTAATTATCGTAATTAAACATTTTTTTCTAACTAAAACTTTTGTCCAAATAAATCCACTTATTTACTCGTTATCTTATTGTTGGTTATTTTTTTCTAAAAGATTATTCAAGTTTTAAAGTAGTTAAAAAAATAGATGTTAAATAATTTATAATTGTTAAAATGTTCAAAACAGAAAAGTTTTGAAAGTATGTCACTTCTGTTCATGTAAATGTCACTCCTGTCCCCATATTATTAAAACTTTAAAAATATTCTGATTTATCACAGATGATATATTAAACATTATATTTTTCAGTATAAAAAGATACACTTTAATAAAATACACATATTTTTCAAATATTTTTTTTAAATCCTAATTTATAAAGTAAACAACTATCTTGGGGACAGTAGTGATATTGATTACCAAATTAATTTATAAAATATTTTTTTTAATATATATATTGCTTAAAGTGTATGCCGGAATGTTGCATATTACTCAGTAACCTATGCTGTATCTAGTTATTAAAAAATTTTGGCTAAAATTTAATTTTTTTTTCGGTAAATCAATGAGTGAAATTACCCACTTATTGGAGAATCACCCACAAAGCACACACATAGTGCACTCAAGATTTTGATGCTACATAATCTGTGATTATAAATTGCAGCTTAACGAAATCCTATTGTCCAATAATTTTAATGTTCTGCAGTGGATAGCTTTTTAGATGTTTCTAGTTTAAAATATCTTTTTTTAAGTATAAGTGTTTTAGATATATTTAATAAAAAAAATATATATTTCCTTTCATACTTATTGATTTTTGAAAATCCTGTGCACTTTTATTTTCAGAAGAGCTTTATTTTTTGGAAAATTAACATTACTAAACGTCACTCTTAGTAGCAAAATAATTAGGCATTTTAAGCAAATATATGGTATTCCAATTAATAGACATATTCTTGAATTATATGCATTGTAACTGTACAGTCTTCATATAAAAATTCAGTATGAGATAATCCCTCATTTTGCAATAATTTTAATGTTAAGCTTCGTGACTTGTGTAAGAAATGCAGCTTTCTATTATTTAAAAAGAAAACCTTTTAATGTGATGCTCTACTTTTTTTCATTCTATGAACATATTCACAGCTCTATAGATTAATAATTTAAAACGTAGGGTGTATTGAAAATACTGTGTAATATGATATTCTATTTTCTTTAATCCTACGCATATATTCATCTCTCTAGATGTTTGTCTTTTGCAATGTAGGAAACGATAATTGAAAAACATATTTTTATTTTTAGATAAAAGTATTCATATACTTGAACCGTATTAGTTTTTAAAATTCATAACTGTACATTCCTATGAATCTTAACATGAATTTCATAATGCAAATAGTCCCATTACAATAATTAGCATATTTATATTTATATTTATCTTAATTCATATTTTGTGTGTTATCCATATTATTTAATTTTATAATAAATGGTGTTTTTATGAAAAAGAAATTATAAAAAAATTGAAATCTTTATTATACCTTGAAGTAGGTAAATATGTTTAATTTTTTATCCATTTTCGAACACATTAATTTATTTTAAAATGAATTTATAACAAAAATCTTTGAACTTCATATTTAAAAACCACTCAAAAAATAATAAATACCCTGACATTTTCATCAGATTAATTTATCCTAATTTCAATAATTAAATCCCTCTCAATGCATAAAACTTCTGTTTTAAAAATTTCAGTTTTACAACAATTTATGACTTATGATGTGTACACAAATGTAAACTTGTTATCAATTTATAACGCTTTTTAATGTATTTTAATTCAACCTAGTCTAATAATATAGATTAACATCGATATTTCGTAATGTGACGTGGTTAAAGGAAGAACAGTGTTTCTTTAAACCCGAATTTCATCATTATTGCCTTTTTTATTTAAATTTTAAAATAATTTCAAGTTTTTGGAAAAAATAGGTCTATAAAGCATATGGACATGTTTACGGATATTTATGTATAAGCACGTTAGTTTAAAGTATCACTTTAATTAATTTATGCAAATTTGAAATGTAGAAGACCTGTAAAAATACTTATTAAAAGCATTTTTACATAGTTAATAACTGAATTTGTTTTGTTTTTTCAAAAACAATTGATAGAAAATAAGATATTCTTTATGATTAAAAAGATATAAAGAGCTAAATTATTTTTAACTTAATATGTAAAATAATTAACAGTGTCATTGGTTTAAAACTAAGCAGTTAAGTAGTTTGCGCTAAATCATTTTTTAATTGGTTGCTGAAAAAAAAACGGCTAAAAGTTTAAAATGCAGGAGTGGCGAAGATATTATTATGTAAAACGTGAATCCCTGTTACTTCAATAATTTAGTAATCGGTCGAAGCTAAATTTTTAATGAATGCTGTCATGCTCCCTTCAATTTCATATAAATTAATGGCTCAAGTGCCCACAATCCAGAAATGATTTTATGTATATTTCACCTCCCTTAGACATGTAACGAAGAATTTAAATTAAAATTTAAGTTCCGTAGAAACGAGAAATGTAATAAAATATTGATGAACAATTAAAAGCAAATTAAATTTTAATGAGGATAAATTTGAAACGATTATCGCAATATATTTGATTTTCGTTTAGAAAAGCCTAAACATATAATTGAAATTATATTTAAAAGTATCATCAAATTTAAAGCTTAAATGAAAGGTATGCAGTCATAAAACGACATAATTATTCCTTAAAGGTATTCTTGATTACATCATTAAATGCTTTATATGTTTCTTATTATTTGTATCTGTGTAATTATGTTTGATTTAGCAAAATTATTTTGCTAATACGCTAAGTGTTGCTGCAATTATCTTTAACATCAAAGGTTTAAGATGACATTTCATATAGAGACAATATTTTTTTTTCTCTAGAACATTTCAATATTTTTCGAAATACAAATCATAAGAAATGTCAATTGTATAATATTTTAAATTTAATAATAAATAATTAAAACCATTAAAATAGCAAATAAAGCTTTTGTGCAAAAATGTTTAAACATAGAATTCCAATGATTTTAAATGCACAAATAATGTATGAAAAGGTAGCAAACAGCTGTTTCGAATCTACTATCGAGATTCTTCATCAGTGCAAATCTCAACAAGAAAAGCAAAACTGAGCTTTTTTTTCAGTTTTGCATTTCCTCTCTGAGTTTTGCACTAAATAAAAATTTCGATAGTAGATTCAAAACCGAATGGACTGAACTGTAAATGACTGAATTGTGAGGATCTGTAACGCATTAATAAAAAAAATTGAACTGCATTAATATAATGTTTAAATTAGATTAGTATTTACAATTTTAAAGGAAAGTGTTTTTGCTAATCCTGTATCTTCTTAAATAAAAATGATTTCGAAATTATAATTAGTATTTTTTTTAATTTTTAATGATCTATGGATTTGTGAATAAATTATATTTTAACTTTTAATTATAATAACCATTTACTGTTTTTTTCTGTTTCAATTTTTAAATAAAAGAGTACAAATTTTCTTTTATCACTAATTAAATGGTTTATTTCTATTATATTAATAGTTAGCTACGTTTGCAAAAAAGTTATTATAGCTCAAAATTCTATTTGTTATTTCAAAACACTTTTTCTGATAAGATACCAATTTTATGCTTGAAATGATAATTATACATATTTTATTTTCAAATCTAAATTATCTCAGCTTGATAACGAATGTCATTTTTTACAAGCTATTAAAATAAATTAATAAAAATAATAGAGTTAAAAGAATAATCCTTAAATGTAATTAAAACATATATTGACTTGTAAGATTAGAAAGATCAATGTATGAAATTAATGACCATTCCTGTACAGATAAAATGTAAGAACTTCACACAGATAAAATTGATCGATTAACATTTATTGTGCTGAACGTTTAAATAGTTTCAGATACATTGCTTATTGTAAATCTTAAAAGAATGCCACAATTTTGCATCATTATATACACTGGCTTCCAAATATTAAGGTACAACATGTTTTTCGAAGTTCACTAGAAAAAATGGCAGTCAGATTAAACTTCATATTTTATATGAATGACAATAATAAGCTTAAAAAATCCCTGTCGGATTAGCCTATAGGTCAGGTGGGTTACGAAGAGTGCTCATTTCATCTGCAAAAAATAAAATATGATTAGAGATAAACCCACTGTTTGGCCGCTTTTGAAATATTTTGAATTGTATTTTTCTGTAAGAACTGGTTTTATCAGAATCATTTTAAAAGAAATTTGGCTCAAAAGCGCATTTTGACAGCCTATTTTAAAACATATTCTGGCTTTATTAAAAAATCGACCAATCCGGCACATTATATAGCTCCTATATAAGAAATAACTGTCAATTGAATGCGTTTGAGAGCAAAATTCAATTTAAAAATGAGTCATACATTAACCAATTTGTTATATGAATTCATCCTATATTCTTTAATCATGATCGCTTTGGGGAATTTAGTGCGAAGTTCACACTTTTTTAAATATATTCAGCTTTTATTAAAAAACTGACCAATTCGGTACATTATATAGTTCGTAAGTAAAAGAACCTGTCAATTTGATGCACTTGATAGCAAAACCGAATTTTAAAAAGAATCAGAAAAAACGTAATTCTTTATTTGAGTACTTCCTGAATTTTCCAAACACAATCGGGAAATTCTATTCAAAATATCCTTTTTGGCAGCCTTTTTTGAAATATGTTCTGTCTTTATCAAAAAACTGGCTAATACGACGCATTATACAGTTCTTAAATAAGAGGATATGGTATTTGGATGCGTTTAAAATCCAGAATGAATTTAAAAATGAGTTAGAATATAAGCAGTTTTGTTTTGATGTTTTTTTCTTCAACTACTATTTTTCTTTATTTTATTTTATTTTATTTTATTTTTGCTAAAACAATTGGTCCTATGAAAATCTCGTCAATATTAAAGTTGTAGATGTTATTCAGAAGATGTAAAATAAATTTAATTACATGTAATAGTTTAAGAGTTCCCTCCCCCTTTTTCTTGTTTCCGTTTTTAATTTTTTTCGTCGGTAAGAAATAGTCCTATTAAAAACTTGTAAATACTAAAGTTTTAGATAATTTTAAGAACATTTATAAAAAGCTTAATTGGATTTTATATCTTAAGAATTGACAAAATTGATTTTTTTCTGAAATTCTGTCATGAATAAGCTTTTTGCCCATTTTCTAGAAATGAAACAAACTTTAAGCTGATTTGATATTTACTTTAATTAAGGAGTTAGGCGATTTTTCAGTGTTTACAAAAACTCTGCCTATTTCCACCCACTTGGTCCGATATTGCCAATTAAGAAACTCGACCGAGGTTTTATGCCCCTCAATTTTATGTATCAGTTTAGAGGAGAATGTTGCAGAGCTACAGAAGCTATCGTGTCCATAAGATCGTGTCCATAAGTCCATAAGATATATATATATATATATATACAGGGTGATTAAAAAAAACGTGGACAAAATGATAATACAAATCAGATATACAAGAAAGATAAAAAATCACATAGGAACATAGGGCCGTAAACCACTTATTGAGTCACAAATACAGGGTGTTTCATTCTAACTCAAATTGGGATTTACGGTAATAAATTTCTAAAATACATATACTATATATACAAATTTCTGTGCTATTCAAATGTAAAAGCTTAAAAATACATCAGTATTTATTAATTAAATGTGCAGAGTGTTGGTTATTTGACAATGTTCATAATAACGTTACACGCTAGAAGTTTGTGAACTTTAAAAAATAAAACTTAATATTTCTAGAAATATAGTGCAAATTTTACGAGTCTCAGTGAATATTTATACGTTATCAACATATTTGTATTTTACAGTTGTAGATTATTTCGTGCATTTAGATGCTCAGGATGTCCCTAAAATTATTATTTTTCCTTGATTTTTGTCGGCTTTCTAATTGCCCTGCTTGTCTAAATTGGCGTTGATTAAAATTTGGTCAAACATAATCTTTATAATCGCGACGTTTCGGAAGAATTCAACAAGTATATTCTTTAAATGTACAAAAAATGGCTAAAATTGAAAGTGTCCAATAATTAATAGCCATTTTTTATAAGTCGGTATTTATCTGATGCATACAACTATTTCTTAAATGATATATAAAATGCAAGTTGTAGACTTCTAATTTAAAATGAATAGAAACCTGGAAACATATAATGTTTTGATCTGGTTATCGTTTCGTTTCAATTGAATTCAAAGATGAACCATTAGAGAGTTCAGCATGTCTAAAATCCAAAACTTAAATCTGTATGAAGTAAATATACATTAATTAATAAAAAATTCAAATATTTTGTTCAATAACTACGAAACCTTTAATCTAACTTCAGAACTTATTTATACATAGAATAGTATTGGACTAGCAGCATCGGTTAAATTTATTGGAGGTAAACTTGATCCGTAAGCTATATTTAGTTTAAGAGAACAAGAAAATTCAGTCCTATATCTTATGAAAAAAAAATATTTTTCATTTTTTTGCATTTTAAATCTTGCAACATACATCTACAGCAAACAATAGAGAATACAAATACAATAATTTAGAATACAAAAAGTAATCATGCTATATTTTCCGTTTTCATTCATTTTTCCGTTTTCTTATGAACTAACTTTAGATATAGTGAGTCAATTACGGTATTCCTTCCTTTAAAATAATTTTTTTCGATTTTTAATGAATCCGGCAATTGTATGCTATTACATATACCTAACCTTTAAAAAACGTTTATGGATTTTAATTTGTTACAAGATATACAGATACTGATTTAAATATTGGCTGGCATTTTTATTAAATAGTTAAGAAACAAGATCAGGAGGGGGCAGCATGGACAATACCTTAAAACTTCACGGCTCAAATGCCAAAATTAGTTAAAACTCGTTTCACATATTAAAACGCAATCAGTCTTCGAAGTCATACCTTGGTTGAAATTACCTGAAAAACCGGATTTTAACGTTTGATTTGTCGGTTTACCATTGTGTTTTCCTGCACTCTTAAGTACACTGTAAAAAATATGACTATTTTGCTGCATCGTCACTCCACCACTTTTATATAATACGACTACTTCAGGCTATCATGGAGCATTCTCATTGGTCAAAAGAGTGATATTCTATAAAAGCGGGGGAGTGACGATGCAGCAAAATAGTCATATTTTTTACAGTGTGCATAAAAGGTGCTGCAAAATACAATGTTAACCTACGAATCAAATTTAATATCCAGTTTTCAGAACATTTCCACCAAAGTATGACTTGGGACACCTATTGCGTTTAATTTTACGAATCGAGTTTTAACTAATTCAGGAATTTCAGACGTGAAATCAACCAGGTGGCTATTGGTGCTGCTCCCTCCCGGTCTGAAATGAAGTGATATTCAAGGTTTTTATTTTGATTTATTTATACTATAACTAAAATTTTCTAAACTGAATTTCTTGAAAAAAAAAACTTATATATGCTTTTATTTATTGAAAATAAATAAAAATTCATTCCAATAATAAAAATAAAAGATAATTTAGATTCCAATTTTCCATTTGTCTTAAAATGTATTTTTTTTCTGTTGGATTCTATTTAAGGATCCGATATAAACTTTTCGGCATAGATATAGGCTTTAATTAAGCTTCATAAATAAAGAAAAACTAACTATAAATAGTAACATGTTACGGTTTAAGTAATGTCGAAACTATTCAAGCGATTGCTTTTAATTACAAGATAAAAGTCAATCATGGTTGAAAAAGAAATTATTTTAAACTTTCCGGGGAAATGGTTATTAAAAAAATTATTTTAAAGAATATAATAAAAACATAATTATTATAGATATTATCACTTATTACAAATTTTGGGTAACGTGAAATATTTACGAATATGAAACTGTAATTCACATTATCCACTGGTATACATCCATTAATAAGCATTATCATAGAAACTTGATGAAAAAAAATGAAATACTAAGTAAGCATGCAAGTGGAGGGAATCTCTTACTCTTAAAAACGTATTACTGTTTAATGTAAAGCTAATAGTTATGCAGTTAATCGTTAATAGTTTTTAGATATTTGCCTGATAAACTTAAAATAACTGTTTTATAAAAAATAATTTTATTTATTTATTATTTACGTGTTTTGTTTTTGTATAAAAAAGTGAATAAACAAAATTTTCATTAATAATATGAAATAGAATTTATAAATCTAAATAGTTGATGAAATTCTTTATTTTAAAATTATTAATCCATTTAAATAATGGATTAATATAGAAACAATGATAAAAAATCTGAATCAGGAAAAGAAACTGAATTTTATTGCTAAACTTATCAATAGTTTTTATAAAGAAAAATATATGCCTCTTTATTATAAAAAAAGACCTGTAAATATATCTATTACCATGATTCTTAATATTCGATACATTTTTCTGTCTGTGTTCGCAGTTGCTTTAATAGATTTAGGAGATTTTGCAATCTGAATACATTATTGCAGATATTCTCGATGAAATATCACCGAAAATAATAATTTCATTATATTATTTGGAAATTAAAATTTAAAAAAGGCAAATCATGCAATCCGAAGAGGAAAACGAATGAAATGACAGTATGGAAAAATCAAAATTTTTATTTCTAAAGAGTTTTTCTTTTATTATTTTATAGTTTTAAATCAGAATATATTCTTATAACTAACCTTGACATTAATCTATACTCAGAAGATCTGGAATAGCTTGGAGACTTTTTTTTCTAACGATCCAGTGACTCTTGTAAATTCTAAGTTTGTTCTTTACTTACTTTTGTTCAAAACATTTGTTTCTTATTCATTTATTATCCAGATAATAGCCTTGAATATTATCTGCCAACACAATGCATTTTTGTTCTTTTCTCATAAAATGACTTTTCACTTTAAATAATTACAACTTCCTATTTTCAAGTTAATCTAAAACGGATATTTGCGTAAAGATAAAATTGTGTTTTATTGGAGTTGAAGAACAAATAAAAGTTTAGGATAAATGTCTGAATTGAATATTTTTTAAATGAATGACATTCATTACTGCATTAAATCCATAAATGTTTAAAATTCGTGATAAATACTGTAATAAATGTGTTTGTTATTTTCACAAATACCTACAGTCAGTATTACTATTATTATAAAAATACCCATAAATAACACATTTTACAATTAAAGTAGTAGCAAATATTTTGCATTAACACTATTCCTTTGTAATCTTTTTTAATGACAAACACATAACCGTATAAATGTTACTAGATGTCCCAATCTCGATGTCGTACCTGTAAATATTTTGTGTTTTTTTATCTTTCTTTAAACAGCACTTACATACTGATTAAAACGTTTTTCAAAAGTGCAAACAAATGTAAAGAAATTACTTTCAAGTACATACATATAACCTAAATTTGTTTAAAATACATTAAAAATATCTTTAAATTCATGAAAAATTTAATACGTGTTCTTCATCAGTAGGGATCTAAATGCTGTTATTGCTTGAAAAATCTTTAAATATTAAATTCTTTTAATCTTCTCTGATGATGGTCATGTAATGGTAGAAAATATTTAGGATTTTAAATCATTTTTAATGAATTTTAAGATATTTTATTTCGATATTACATTGTCTTTAAGTTGCGGAATAAGTAGCTACTAAGAAGTAATTCTTTTAGTTTTTTATACACAGTTCACTATTAGTAGAGAAATGAGATGTTATGACAACCGAAATCAAAACGATATTTGATATGACACAATAAAGTCACAATGAGAATTTTACAATGATGGCAATGACTGACTATTGAATATGAATAAAGTTCAGATGATTCATTTTCGTTTGTTCAGCTCTTAAACGCCTGGCTTCTCAGCTCGCGTAGTATATGATTCTGATAGCTTAAACACAATGTCGTTGGAAGTTATGTTATAAGAGTGTTTCTTAATAATCGACCTGTTGTGACAAGTCTGCTATTTCTCTTTTCCCTATTTGGGTTCCATCAGAATAAATATCGTCAAACAAATCCCTGTAAACAAAGAAGAGTGTTTTAATTTCATATTTAAAAAAATGGGGGAACATGAAAAAATATGTTTTTACATTTGAATTACAAGAATAAATTTAAAATGATGTCATGTTTACTGTGTTTTCAATTTGTAGACTAGTTGCTGTTATGTAACCGTTAACCAGGGAAGAAAAATCGATGAATTTATCTACTGGAAAAATAAATATCTTGCATTGGTGGAATCTATCTTATCATCCGTTATTGTTTCCATTGTGAAGGCAGATTTTTTTTTAAAAAAAAGAATGTTATTGCATATGTGCCTGAATTACTAACAAAGTATATAAAATTTTTTAAGTAATCCCCAAAGTTACGTTCCAATAAACAATGTCAAATTGTTGTCGATTCATTTAATTTTCTTTCACCAACAAAATATAAACACCTAAATATGAACTGACGATGATAAGTTAGTTGTAAAAGTTTTAAGTCATATACATTTCGGTGATATTTAAACAGTAAATTTATGTAATATTTTTCTAAGGAGTATCCGAACTCATTCCGTTATGAGTATTTCAGCCATTATATAAAGATAAAAACTATATTTTTATTAATCAAAATATATCGGAGCTTTTAAACCACTATATTTTACATTAAATAATAATCCTATGTAAAATCTTTCAAAAGTAAGTAATGCTTAAAATATTATTTGATATAAATTTTATGTTTACTTATTTTCGAAAGATTTTTTACACTGTTAATATATTATCATGTACGATATTATTAAAAGTTACTCATAAAAATATGCTAAACTGATATTTTACACAATTTATCTTACAATTAATCAACAACTTACTTACAATAAATTTCGAGGTTTTGTAAATTGTTCGCTTTGCATCTGCATACATTTTCGATTATGTGCAGAAAGTGCAACATCTTATCATTTTAAAATACTTTTAAAAATATCTCTTCTTTTCCCACAAAATGTATTAGTATCTACCCTTTTTTTATTTATAACGTACTATGCTGCGAAGAAGAAAGGTTCACTGCGTGAAAATATTTATTTATCACAAAATGAATTAAAAAAAAGTATTTTAATCGCATTTTTAAAAATCATTCTAAAAAATAAATACCCTAACATTTTAATCAAACTAATTTATCCTAAGTATAAGATATAAATCCCTCTGAATACTTCAAACTTACCTTTTTGAAAAATTCTAGTTTAACAACAACCTATAATTTATGACGTGTGGAGAAATTGAAAATTGTTATAATTTTATAACGCTTTTTAAAATATCTTCCTTCTATTCATTCTATCGATATATTCACAGCCCTTGATATCGATACTTTGTAATGTGACGTGGTTAAAGGAAGAAGAGTGTTTTAATATGCTGTTATTCTGTTTAAAACATTTTTTTTGAGTTTTTAGAAAGTTTTTTACATTTTTATAAATAAAGTTATTAAATTTAAAACAACTTAATATCATTTAAAAATAATTTCAAAATAATAAATTATTTAACATTTGCAGCAAATCATTTCTTCCAAAGTGTAATTCTCATCTCAGCAAATAAATCAACTTTTTGAGAAAATTTCAAATTTTACGAAAAAATATGGAACATGAGCTTGATTGGTTTTTTTTATGACACTGTCTACAATATCTCCATTCTCTATTATCTCCATTATCTACATTATCTACATTATGTGTTATTATTGATATAATATTTCTATTCGACGCATATATTCACGCCTCTAGGTATTGATATTTCTTTAATGTAATGTAGTTAAAGGAAGGCTATAGCTTAAAAATATATAAATACTATACAGCGAAGAAGAAAATATATTTTTTTTATTTTTTTCTTATATGTAAAGTAGTCATCGATCAGAAGCATACTATTGTAGAAATGCAATAATATTAAATCGTTTCTTATGATATTTGTTAGCGTGAGGCTTGTATCGAAAAAGTTCTGTTATTGTACATTGATATAAGCAATTTTGATATTTATTTTAGAGAGTTTATTAGACAAAACTTAAATAATGTACACACACAAAAAAATAATGTACAATTCCTTAAAATAAAGAACCATTGAATCCTATTTCGCCACTTAATTATGTAATGAGATGCAATAAGTATCATTTGACTGGAAAGATGGTTAAAACATAAATGCAATTATGTTATATATTCAAATTTGCACCATCATTTATTATTTAAATTATAACAAAAATTTTTCACGAAATTCTTATTTTTGTATCCCATTAGTCCGGAAAAGGTACATATTACACTTTTTTCGCAGACAAAACTTTTTCATAAATCATCGTTATAAAATATAATGTGCTTAAAGATTTTACAGGAAAAAATAAATAAAAAAAAGTCTTACAAATAAACACATAGAAAACTATCAATTTTGCTGTAAAAAATATACAGAATTTATCAGAATAAAATTAACTCATGATAAATGAAAAAGAAAATATATACAAACTGTAGTTTCTTTCAAAGATGGTTTTCATTTTAATGTGGATGATTTTATAAAATGATATACTTTCTTTAGTCCAATAGTAAACCTACGTGAGCCATGTGTTCAAAGTAGGCAGTTAAAAAAAATGAAATCATCATTGTTGTTAGCCGCGAATATTCTATTACTAAATCAAGCGAATATTAATTTTTGAAATATCGACATGGTGATAGTGGATACAGGCTTTTGCAAAAAGACTGAGTACTATGAAAATCAAAAGTAATTTCACTCTCTATCTAAAACAGTAATCATTAGAATATTATTTTATTAAAATTGTACAACTATGGCTTAGATAGCTGTGATTCATTTTCTAGAGAAAAGATCGAGATTTATTTTATTTTAAATATGTGTTTCTTAACAGTTTTGACAGTTAAAAACATATTGTGTTTCTAAAATTTGCTTGAATCACGTTTGGAGCTATTTATGATAAAGCATACATTTTTTTCCTGGATGATCTTTTGGACAGATAAATTGAATTCTATCATAAATATTTAGTTTAGGCATCCTCTTCAGTCATTCAGTTATCTTAGTTCCATGAAAATTTAAGAAACAAATATACAAACTATGTTTTTTCCGGATTTCCGTACTCAAAATAATACATATAAAGTCCAAAAAGGGGGCAAACTATTTAAAAATTAAAATTCATATATTTTTTTTCTTTTGAAAAATGAAAAAAAAATCATATTTGGTAAAAAGAAACAATTATAGATTGAATTTTATCTCTCGCATTTTTCTTCCACAAGCGGGTGATATATATTATGAGTGGATGCTTTTTTCTCTACCGCGATTTAATAATTCTTTTTAAAAACAAGTATCATAAATTAGGCTGCGTAAAAATAATGCCGCTCTCTGTTAAGTAATCGTTCAAACAACTACTTTTAGGTAGAAGATTCTTTAAAATTATACACTAAATTCAATAACAATATCTGAGATTGTGGTACATTGATTAGCTTTAATTTATGTTTTAAATTTTTCTTGATTAAGACAAAATGTTGCTTGTAAGCATTTTTATTTTAGCAGAATTTCTAGAACCTACGTCCAACTTACTTTCACTTCAGATTCATTAAACGGGCAGAAAGCATTCATGGAATATTCTAATGTTCATAAAATGTACCGTTTAGTAAACTTGATGCGCGTGTTAGGTTTAGGCAAAGAAGAAAACTATAATACCAAGCGTGGAGACAATAATCTATCCTTCAAAATAGTATACAAAAAAGTAATGTTTCAATAAAAAAATCATGGGACAACACAATTAATAATAATAACATAAAATAATAATTTATTTTTGTTATCAACAATATTTCTCATGCAACATACAAAGCGTACAACAACGAAAGGGGTACTTAATACACTCATAGTACACTCCTATTCCAATAAAACACAATGTCTGATTGAAAACTGCAGCTTAAACGAAAGCCCCACGTCCAATAATTTTACAGTTTAGCAGCTCGAAGGCTTTATAGATATTTACTAGTTTAAAATATCTTTTTTAAGTGTCAATAATTTAGATTTATTTCCTAAAAAATGAAATTTCCTTTCATACTTATTGATTTTTTTAATATCCCGTGCACGTTTTTTTAGAATAGCATCATTTTTTAGAAAATTTACATTATTGTGTTGCTTTTAATAATAATTAAAAATAATTAGGATTTTAAACAAATTTTAAACACAAAATAATTGGGATTTTATACATATATAATTTGTTCCATTACTGATAAATAGTGTAATTTTTGAATAATATGTAATCTACAATCTTCATCATAAACTATTTTATATCCTTACGAAACGATGGAAAATAATCCTTTATTACGAAATATTTTTAGCTATCTGAATTGCGTAGGAAATACAGCTTTCTTTTATTTAAAAACCCGCTTTAATATCATGTTTCACTTTCTTTCATCCTACGCACATATTTCACAGCTCTAGAGATTAATATTTTAAAACGTAGGATGCGTTGAAAATACTGCTTAATATGATATTACATTTTCTTTCACCTACTCACCTATTTATACCTCTAGATATTAATCTTTTACAACGTACGAAGGATAATCAAAAGCGATAATTGAAAAAAAATCTATTTTTAGATTAAAATATTCTTAGATTTGTACCGCATTAGTTTTTAAAATTCATAGTTGAATCTAAACATAAATATCATAATGCGAGTAGTCCCATTACAAAAATGAACTTATTTGATATTTATCTCAAACCATTTTTTTTACATTATCTCTATTTTTTTATAATAAACGAAGCTAATTTTTTACAATAAACGAAGCTTTTTTTTTTTTTTTTTTTAAATACATAAAAAATGACTTATTTATATACATTGAAGTAGGTGATTATGCTTAAACATTTTTTCATTGATTTATGGAAACATTTTTAAAAACCACTCTAAACACGTAAATACTGTAACATTTAAATTAAATGAATTTATCTTAACCGTAATAATATCCTTCTCAATACATCAAACAAAAATTCTAGTTTTAGAAAAAAAAATATGTTTTATGACTTGTGCATAAAATGAAACTTGTTATCATTTTACAACGCTGTTTAAAATATCTTTCTTCCATCCATTTTACTAATATATCCATAGCACTATGTATCGACACTTCGTAATGTGACAGGATTAAAGGAAGAGCAGTGTTTTAATGTACTGTTATCTTGTTTAAAACTTTTTTTATCACTTTTAGAGAGATTTTTGCATTTTTTGAATAAAATGATTAGAATATAAAACAAATTAATATCATTGAAAAAATAATTTCAAAATAATTAATCTTTTAACATTTGCAGTAAATTATTCTTTCCAAAGTGTAATAAATAAATCCCCATTTCGACAAATAAATCTTAATGTTTGACAAAAATCTCCATTTTTACAAAACAATATGGAATATGAGCTGTCCAGAAACTGGTTGTTTTTTTAAAACTTTATGACATCGTCTACAACATCTCCAGCCTCTATTATGTGCATTATCTACATTACCCGTTATTATTAATACAATATCTCCCTTCTACACATATACTGATGTCACTAGATATTGATATTTCTTTAATGTAACGTAGTTAATATGTAAAATATATAAATACAAGGTTTAAAATGCTTTTCAGCAATTTTAGAAAATATTTTACTTTTATTAGAAGAAAAAAAACTTTTAATGGCATTTTATAAAGTTGTCAATTGAAAAACAAATATTCAAAATAATAAATTGATTGTCATTTTAGAAAATTTTTTTCATCCTAAGTATAGTAAATAGATCCCCCTCAACACATCAAATTTTACATTTTGAAAAGTTCCTGTTTTGGAACAACTTATGTTTTATCACCTGTGCAGAAATTGAGACTTGTTATCATTTTATACTGCTCTTAAAATGGATTTCTTCCCTTTGTTCTACGCATAAATTTCCATTTCTAGATATTGATATATTATAACGTGTCGTGGACAAAGGAAGGAAGTAGGAAACCTAAAATGGAAACTAATCATTATGAAACTGTTCTTTTGATAACATCAATATGTTTATTTCTACGTAGCATAAATAAAAAAAAAAATGTAGTACAGATATTTTTATTATTTTAAAAATGTTACCAAAAATTAATATGTAATTAATTTGTATGTTAATTAATTAATTAATTAAATTATTATTTTTCTGAAAAAAATGACATTTTTTTTCATTGAATGATGTTTGGATATGGAAATATTTAAAAAAAAAATAAAAATATTGTTCGTAGGAAATATTACAATTTCTTAAAAAAAAAATTGAAAATTATTGCACATTCATTAATTTTGAAAGAAGCTCTGCATAATTTAATTAGATTAAATTTTTATACGTAAAAAATATTGACCTAATGAAAAATTCTCATAACAGGAAATTGAGTCGATATTTTGAATTAACTGTATGTGCAATATTTTTAATGCACAATTTTGCTCTCAATGTAAAAATTCGCTGTCGCCAATTAGATGGCTTTATTATAGCTTATGCTTGATGAACTGAGCAGGAAAATGAGTATTGCTATTATTTTAAGCTTATTTTTAAATGATATCTCAATCCATTTTTTACTATGCATATATTTAACCTCTAGATACACTAGTAATAAAAGGCAGTTGTTTCTTTTTACACACAACAAAATAGTTTCGTAAATAATTTTTGTGTCTTCGTTACGTGAATTAAAGCAACCATTAGTTTTAAGAAGTTTTTCATAATCGGCTGAAAAAATTAACATGAGAGTGTAAAAAAAAGAAATTACTGTAGTAGATACAGAAGAGTTTCCATAAAATGTTACATTTCGAACGTATATAATATTTTCGTATTTTAATATTTATTTTTTAACAAGTTTATTTTAGTACACTCTTACATGCATTTTTGTTTTAGTGTGAAGAGAAGAAAATCGTTTACAATTTCCTCGTCAGAGTTATCTTGTTTAAAAGCTTTCAAAGCTAAGAAACACTTGTTTTGTAAAATTCAGAGTATATTCAGAGTATTCAGAGATAAGATTACTCACAGTTCTTCTATGACTCAAAGCCGCGTACTTTCATTTCCTGATGAGTTCGTTTTATACGATATTAACTATGTCCTATTAAGTGTCAGATAACATTTATTGGTAGATATTAACCTCTGAGTGCCTATCAAAAGGGCAAAATTGTAATGTTTTTTCTCCTCAATTTATTTTAAATGTTAATAAAAGAGGGATTTTCTATCATGGTATAATTTTTTTGTTACGTATTTGCTTATAAGCATTGAAAGTATAAATCATAACTTCATTTCTTAAAACTGGATTATATTTGTAGAATTATATTAATTTAAAAAAAGCTTCAACTTCAGTGATTCCAGCAACCTAGTGAACAGATATACCCAATCTCGGCAGTGGGAATGTTAATAGCAGATGGATATTGAAATTACAATTTCTTCCATTCACAAAGCACTTTTTTAAACGCCTTGACAAATTTTAAAAGGTAATGGGAATTTGGTCATCCATTGATCCAAAATACTCCGCAAATTCAGGAATAATTTGAAAACCCGAGAAAAAATTGACTAGAAGGCAAGCAGGTAGCTTGTCAAGATCGAGAGATCCGTCATTAAAGATGTACAAAATGTTTTCAAAATACAAATTGCACTATTCATTATTGCTTCTGCACATAAATTGTATATTAGTATCAGGACGAACAAATATCTGACGTAGTGCACCGTGAAAAATGTTGGCGTGAGTGTACATCAAAAAAGGCATCAGCTATGTTGCCATTAAAAATCGCGTAAGGAAACATCACCAGTAAATTGATATAATCAAACACTAGCAAACAAATGGTGTAAACAAACACCACATTTGTTGGCAATTCACTTGGCACTATTTTTGGTATGAATTTTTTTCATGTTTTGAAATAATTTCGCTACAAAAATTATAAGTACGAGTAACTATCACTATATTAATCGGAGCTTTTAGTTTTCTTAACAAAATTACAAATATAAGCTACATATGATATTGCATTACATCAGATTTATATAATGTAATGCATAGTAATTCATAGTATGCACTTAACTATATCAGCTAGCAGGCAAACAAAGCTGCATAAAAAAATCATTGCAACACTTATGAAAAGCATGACTCTCGTTAAATTCGACCATGTTGATATTGTTCTTAAAAAACCAGTACGCTGTTAAAAGCATGACCTAATTTTAAAAAGCATATGCAAACGTTATTTAAAGTCTTACATGCTAAATCTAGAAGGAATAATAATAATATTTGCTCTTTCAACTGTAATTCGAAAATTAGAAAGGACGATTAAATGGGAAAATAATGAGGGTTTCTTACACTGAATTTGGTGTTTCATTTCCGCAATTATGGCGAAAGAATAAAATAACATAATTCTCAGAGTTTACTGACAATTATTATAATGCTATCACTGAAAACTGTGAAGATTTAATTTTTATTGGGCCTTTTATAACACTTATTTAAGTGCAATAATACTGGATTGGTTTTACAGAGTATATTCTCTAAAAATAACATTTTAGAAGTACAACATGTAATTATTTTTGTATGCTGTAATTGACCAATAAGTTTATGCTGTAATTTTCTCATGTACTTATTGCAATTTCTCAAGCTCAAATTATAGCTCCTCAATATCTTAAATTACCAAACGTTTTATATTATACAAAAAAGTGTATTCTTTTAGACGCAATATTGCATTATCATTTGCAGTATTTCTAGCCAATATTTGATTTGGGAATCAATTTGTAGAAACATATAAACAGATCCAAACACAGAACTGTTTAGGCTGTTACATAAAACATTTCATAAATATTTTTGCTTTGATATGGGAAATTTTCGGAAATAAAAAATCACTTTCTCCACATTTATTCACGGCTATCCCCAAAATTTCATAAAATTTATAGTATCTTTATTTGGTGTATTTTGGTATTACAAAAAAATGTTTCATATCGTTTTATATATTATATCATTGTTTTTAAACATTTATTCTGGGACATTATAAGAATATAAAAAGTGCAGTTATTCAAAAAATAATGTTAGAACTATATTTTATGAATGCAATCTTATATCCTATTCTTTTTAAATACTTATGAATTTCAAACGTGCCCGAAAAAAAAAGCGTGTTTTAAAATTTCAGAAGCGTCCTGTATAAATATATTTATAGATAGTCGGTTAGATATACTTCCATATACACGATCTTATATGTTTATTTTTGACATATTTCTCCATTGCAGATAATACCTAATGCAAAATTCTTCAAATGTTCTATAATTAAAACATTCAGAACATCTCTGTTGTTGAAGTTATTAACAATACCTTTCACTTCCAAACTCCTTTAACAAAGAATTGTAATAAATGAATTGTTACCTTTATTTTAATATTAATGGAACAAAACTATTTTTGTGTGTTTCTATTTTACGCTTTATTTAGAAAAGAATGAATTATTATAATTAATGACAAAATTTTCTCCAATTCTCAAAATAATATCAAAGAACTTCGTACTTTCCTTTTTATACTGCAAGATGATATTTTACTGTGGATGATGTACTATAAATTCTTCTTTGAAATAGAATCGAAACACACACATTTAGATTATTATTTATGACACAGGAATTTTATTTTATCAGAAGTCCATGATAACAATTTTTTGTAATGAAGGAAACTTGTGTTTTCGTAAATGACACATTAAACCCCTCTGGCTGAGTAGTAAAACTTCAAAACTGTAATACTTTTTTACTTTTTTATGATAAGAAAAGATGATTTTTCCGACATTGTAAAAATATCATATTTATGTTCATGGAGATATGGTTTGAGAATATTTAACGTTACTCAATGTTATGAAACAAGGTGTTACATTTATTGAAATAAACTGTAAGTAAGCTAACGAAATAATGTTAAAGACAGCTTTTCTTGCTTTTTTGACATCTTTTTTTTTTTTTCTCTATACAGTGTAAAAAAAAATAATTAATGTTTTTACAGTATAATACTAACATATGGCGATCCAGTAATATGCTGCAAAATTAACAACAATAAACCGTAGATAAACAGCAGTATAATGTTTTAAAAATGAAGATGTAGAAATATGCCATATATTAATACTTATCGATGCATTCTCGTTTAATTTACTGTTTATTATTTTTATTTAATGGTTGCAGTTGCTGATTTTAAAGTACTTTACTTGTACCAGTATAATACTCTAATTTTTTTGCAATGCATTGAAATTTACAAACACACTATTATCATGAATAAATAAACGGAATTATAATTTGCAGCATATGTTGATTCAAAACTGTGTGTGAATTCGTAGTTTTTGAATTTGAATTTTTTAAATTAACCTTCTTCCTTTTTTATTAAAATGCATTGTTGAAATTAAAACAATAGTTTTGGTCTCGATTAAAAAGTGTAATTATAAAAATAACGAATTAAAGGCTGCTCTTAATTACGATACCTAACTTTCTGACATATAATATTTGATGTTAAAAAAAATATTTTAGTTAAATCCACAATAAAATCATTATTCCAGAAATTTTACAAATTGCTTTTTTCTTCTAAATAAACTATAATAATAATAAATACTTTCTTGATTTTATTTTAATAATATTGGAAATAAACTATTCTTGCGTGCTTTTTGTTTGTTTGTTCATATAATGAAAAATTAATAACTATAGTTAATGACAAAGTTTTCTGTGACTCTCGAAGTGTTATTAAAACTGCTTAGTAAATTCCATTTTATATTATAGATATTTTTCTTCCTTCTTTAAAGAACTCTGTTTTGAAATGGTTTGTCAAGTAAATCTCCGTTGTTATTACTTATAAAGAATACCTGTATTTTTATTTTTATTTTTTTATTTTTCACACCAAAAATTTTGTTGCTACAAATCTTGTTGAAAACGTCTTTAATTTCATGAATAGTACTCTGAATAAAAAATACATATGTATTTTCTTTACAATTAATTCTTCACAACTATATTTGAAAGAACATGTTCGTTACGTAATAAGGTTCAAGTGATAGAAAACAATTAAGCAGGAAAAAAGCAATAAAAATATTGCATAATAAAAACTGAGGTGATGAATTTTAAACTTAGAAAGAGACTTGTGAAATATAAAGCGGAATACATTTCGTTCGTAGCATCAAATAAATAATTGTTGTGAAGTTTTTTTTTTTTTTTTTTTCGTGTCATTAGATTAGTTAATGTGGATGAAATTACAAGATAGAAAATGGGAATATTTACCATTTTACAAGAGCAAGCATATAAGTAAATTTTCTAAATGTAACTTATAGATCACAAGAATTGCACAAAAAATTTCGTAACACTAAGGAAATATAACTATTTTTAAGAAAATGTAATGTAACTATTGAAAATTTAAAGAAAATGAAATTATTTTGATTTTTATATGAGTAAAAACATAGACATAGTTCAGCAATCAAAATTATGCCTCAAAAGATAGCTATTTTTAGGAATTAGCTATTTTTAAATAATAATAAAAATCCTCAGTACATAATAAAATAACACTTTGCAAACTGCAGAACACTAGTTTTTATATAATGTGAGATTAAATTAAAATATATTTACAGAACTAAAGTTAAAGCCCCTAATCTGAAGATTTACTAGTGATGTTACATTATGCAGTAATCTAAATTTATATGTAAGATTTAATTATTCCACATATTCAATTCTACACCTGCAAATATATGTATATAACTTAGGTAATTTCCCACTAAACTCAAAACATTAGTGGTCTACATCTAAGGGGCCAATTACAGGTGCATCAAACATGTACTACGCCCATTAAAGGTTTACAGAAATAGGTAATTTTTGTTCAAAGAATATATTTGGAAAGTTTGAATATTTATTCCGATATATGATAAATCGAACTAGGTTATAAAATATATGCCTTTTAGAATTCTTAATTATTTTAATAATATTTCGATAAATGTCCTTCAGTGGTCTACTACGAGTGCATTTACCTTAAGAGTCTTCTTTAAATCATTAAAATTACGTGATGATTTTACTTGAAAGTTTGCAAGAAATCAGAGTTTTAACTATCTGATGTCTTTTCTTATCTACAAGTTATTTTAAAAGCACATTGTGATGCCAATATCACATTTCCCAA
This sequence comes from Maratus speculifer, assembly GCA_964019185.1. Classification (NCBI taxonomy): domain Eukaryota; kingdom Metazoa; phylum Arthropoda; class Arachnida; order Araneae; family Salticidae; genus Maratus; species Maratus speculifer. The sequence continues at coordinate 390,079,359 of OZ025290.1, forward strand.
AAAATTCACATTGTAAAATATGTGGTTTTGCTTTTTTAAATATTTTGTTTTATTAGACCTTTTTGTGTTTTTTAATACGTAGTTGTGTATAGACAGTGTATTTTCTATGATTGAAAGTTGTCGATGCATAAGAAATCAGTAAATTTGCGTGGACAAGAAAAGCGAACCAATCAAAAAGTTTCCTAACACACGTGTATTGTTGAAACACATCTTTTAAAAAACACCGAACATGTTTACCCACTCAACTCTTCAAGTGCGTGTAATGTGCAAAGTGAAGCCAGACAAAACAAGCCCGTAATATTTCAAAACGCAATTTAGTTTAATTTATGAGTATTATTTAATAATGCGATGAATAGCATTTTAATATAAATGTATTCTCATAACAATGAAATATGTTCTAAATCCCTTGGAGAAAATTTACAACATAATTTTCTTTTCCGCTTTTTTTTTCTTTGTTTATTTATAATAATTTTTAGTACAGTGATTATCCATTAAAAAGTTATATGAATGAATACATTATTAAGGTAAGACATTATTAAAAAAGAAGCTACTAAAGATAAATATTTAATAAGCTTTTTACACTACTTATGTACATCGTATAATTACAATTCGAAATATAATGCAATATATTGACCAAAAAATACGATTCCAAATATATGAATGTTTTTATATAAAAACTCAAAAAACAATGCCGTGCAGTAGCAAATTCAGTGAAATTAATGTCGTGCATTTCATTTTTCTTTGAATTTTTAGGTGACTTTGATTCACTTGTTGACAAAAACTCAAAGTCATTAATTACTATTATTACTATTGTTACTATTATTATTATTATTGAGATTTCCTGATTCTTTTTTTCTTGTTATTAAAAAAACATTTCTTTATTTTTATGCCATTTTCCACAAATCAGAGTAATTCCCAGGTTAAATTCTGGGAAAAAATGTGTGTATAAGATGGTGTGGATGTAACGTTTGACAGTAAAATATTCTAGTAATATATTCCTACCCCCAACCCTATAAACACACAAAAAATAGCTTATAAGACGTTTTTTTAAATGATTTTTTTTTGTAAAGAAAGAAGATATTTTTTTCTTGTTATTAAAAAACATGTCTTTAATTTTATGACACTTTCTAAAAATCCCAGGTTAAATTCTGAGAAAAAAGGTGCGTATAAGATGGTGTGGATATAACATCTGACAGTAAAATATTCTAGTAATATATTCCCACCCCAAGAATTTTACCGGATTAAGTAAGAATTAAATAGAAAAAAGAAGACTATAAATAATGTAATTACCTATAGAGTATTTTTTTTAAAATATTTAGAAAATAAATTTTCAAAACATAACACCTAGCAATAAAGCTGATCATTCCCAGTTTCTTTTTCATGTTTGCTTTAACAAATCTGCCAGGTTTCAGACGCTGTTTGTGTGCATGTAAGTTTAAATCAAGATTACTTTTATCTTATATTATTTGTTTAATTATTTCTCGTTCTAACATGTGTAGTTTTCTGCGTACACGGGCATAAATTAATATTTTTTTCTAATCTTGAAATTAATCCGAGCTTTTATTGTTAGATGATTATATTAAAAAAATATAGTATGCATGAATTTCAATATTTCCTATCATTGAAATTGAATACCTAAGATAAAGAAAAAAAAAAAATCTTAAACTGCCTTGTGAAATAATGAAAGCCATGGGAAGAGAACCATTTAGATAAGCAATAGCCAACTTAGGCCGTTTTTGGAGGGAAACGAAACAATTCTGGCGTAGACTCCAAGGTGCGTGGTCGGTTTGCAATATATTTAGCAAAAGATATGACTCTAAATTTATAAATATTTATATATAAATACATAAAATCAATGTCGTGCAGTAGCAAATTAAGTGAATTTAATCTCGTGCATTTGACTTATTTTCTGTGAATTTTGAGGTGACTTTGGTTCACTTCTAGACAAAAATTCTAACACAATGTCATTAGTTTTTTTTTTCAGATTTCCTAATTTTTTTTCTTGTTATTCAAAGACATTTCTTTATTTGTTTGCCACTTTCCACAAATCAAAGTAATTCCCGGGTTAAATTCTGATAAAAAAGGTGTGTATAAGATGGTGCGGATATAACGCCTGACAGTAAAACATTCTAGTAATATATTCCAAACCCCAAGCCTATAAACATATAAAAATAGTTAACCAAATGCTTTCTTTTAAATGATTTTTTTAAAGAATTTTACGAATTAACTAAGAATGAAATTGAAAAACAAGGCTGTAAATAATGCAATTGCCTATAGAGTCTTTTTTAATATTTTGAAAATAACTTTTTAAGAGGTAAACGTTTCAATAAAACTGGTCATTCCCACTTTTTTCATGTTTGCTTTAAAAAATCTGCCAGGTTTCTCATGCTTGTGCAAATGTAAGTTTAAGTCAAGATTACTTTTATTTTATATAATCTGTTTAATTATTTCTTGTATTTAACATGTATATCTTTCTGCGTACGCAGACATAAATTAATATTTTTTTCTAATCTTGAAATTAATCCGTGCTTTTATAGTTAGATAGTATTGTATAAACAAATTTCATTTTATGCATGGAATTCAATATTCCTTTTCATTCAAAATGAATAACCTGAGATAAAGAAAAAAAAATCATGGACTGTCGTGCGAAATTATGAAAGCCATGGGAAGGGAACCATTTAGGTAAGCAATAGCCTCCGTAGGCTGCTTTTGGAGGAAAATAAGACATTTCTGACCTACATTCCAAGGTGCGTGATCATTTTTTTCCTGAGTGGAGTCTTCGGACGGATATTGCATTGAGTTGCGTGCGGAATAAGTGAACCAAGTGCGCAGGAAATACTTTTTACATGTAACTCAATATACGGTTGGATCATCTATATCCGAAATCTTAAATGTAAACAATCTTTCTTTATGTGTAAATAAATTGTTCGTTAAGTTCAATTAAGTAAGTTTAGCATTTTTTTATATTCCTCACAATGTGCCCACAATAACGTATTTATATCGATGGTGGCAACATAAAAAATAATCGAAGTCTGTGCGAGTGGTGGTCATGGTGTTAAAACAATTTATCAGTGTGTGAACTATGATAGAGTGCCACAAAATCGTACATTTCTAATACAATATTTTTATGCATGTCAATAAAACAACACTATTGTAATGTTTTATCTCATAGCATTTGTCAGACATTCAATTTTCTCTTCGTATCTTTCATCAAAATATACCAATTTGACAATCCAAAAAACTTTTTTCTTTTTCATGCATGCTTAATACTACTTCAAATTTTCCTATCTAGATGTCAAAATTTAAATGCTATCTTGATGCTCTTGATGAGGATTCTGAAGATTCCGAAGATATGAAACTACGCGCATTAGCACTCGCTACAAAATCCAAGTTGCATCTTGTTCAGAGCATCTGATATCTGGTCAAGATGTAAACTTCGAGTTGAGCAAGATTCAATGAGCCTTTTATCCACATGGGGTTGATAAAATTGTCATTAAGCTTATTTGGGAATTAAACACCGACATTCCTGCATTAGGCTGATCAACTTCCCGGGAATATGCTTTATGGCACTTGTGAGCCCAGTATCAACTAGACAGGGATAGACACTTTCCCCAGATCCCCCATAGACACTTAATCAAGATCCTTCATATTTCGTATAGCTACAGAGTTGAGCTTAGTATAGTTTTTGAACTATGACTATCGGTAAAGCCGGGTGACTCCGGAAAAATGCACCAGAACACCGACACATGTTCAGGGATTTACACAAAAACCTAATCAACAAAAATTTATGTTGACGCCTAGCTGAATATTAAGTTTCGAGCCAAAATAAGCCCAATATTTTTTGTTGAAATTCCTTTTTTTGTGAAATGTTTGTTGTGTTTGTTGATAAATATTTTATAAAAATTTCACCTTGTTTAAATACTAAATCAATGACTTTTTGTAGAATTTTCCTAATACAAATAAATAATTATTTTATTTAAAACACGTTTAATATTTATTTTCACTTTGTTGTTTATAAGCTATATCTTCACACCTTTCACATGCATGACATAGAAATTACGTTTCAAGTTAACGCTTTTTAATAAAAAAAATCCCTTATATATGCAATTATATATCATAAAAATACACAAAGAAGAATTCTGACTGATTACAATTCAAGTCAATACATAACAGTATTGACTTTAACAGTATTTGCATCAAAAATAAACTGAGTATACTTCATTAAATAAAACGTAGGACATCCAGTGGTTAAACTGTATTGCTAGTCTACTTTGATATCTCACATTTTAATCTAAAAATTTAGATTTGTTTAGTTCTTAAGAGTTAAAAAATTGATTTTTTTTCCTGTTAAAACTGATGTGAAAGGAATTATCGTTAATTGCATTAAAAATTTAACTACGTTTACTGTTGATCCTTCTTTGTGACCTTTAAATCCTGGTTTTACGAAAATTACAAATTTAATTTCTTGTTTAAGAAACTGTTCTCGAAACAGAACAATAATTGATATTATATTTTACCTTTAATGCCTAAACTCACGCAACTGTGTTTGAGCTTTTTTTATGTCACGCATGTTACAAGACTTTATAATTGCAAAATACATTTCTAAGTACAATATTCATAGTAAAAATCTGATGTGTAATTATTTCCTGTGGAGCATTACAAATTCCCTCTTCCACATGAAATTCATATTTTTCGTTTATATTTTTGTCGAGTTAATGTGTACCAGTTTCTTTATTTTAACTAAAATATAATCTTTATTATTACAAAATTAATTATTCTGTATCGAAAGAAAAATGTAAGTTAAAAGCAATAACTTAAGAGCTTTCTGTTGCTGCTAATAAAACAAATGAAACAAATTACTGATGAAAACTAGTCTATTAATTTAATTTTATGTTAATGTTAGTGTGTATTAATATCACATAAAGTCTGTTTATGCGTTGTAACATGTAAAGTTTGACTCCTTGTAATTGATAAATATTATGACATACATTAGTTTAAGTATTTTTCGACGCATTAATAATCAAATATTCAATTTGCGTTAATATTGGGTAGATAATGTGGGATTTTTCTCGTTTGATCGCAGAACAGTAAATTTATAAATAACCAATTGACTATCTTTATTTCCCTTCTTTTACAGAGAACGGCCGAGAAATACCGTACTGCTTAAATAATATAAAGACATAGAAGGTAAAATACATTATATAGTATTTGAAAAATTCACTGTTTTACTTAACCGGTGACTAAAATAAGAAAAGTGGTGTTACAAGGAAACAAAAATACAGTTTATTTAAAACTTCTTAATACTTTCACGCTTTAACAAGTTCTTGATCAGAGATTATTTTAATAACTAATTATTCTTCATTTATACAAATTCGTCCATTTATACAAATATATAATACTTCGTTTTTGAAAATAAGCAATTAGTTATTATAATGTTGAGCGAAAAGTTTTCGAAAATTTTTAATCTAATCGTTACCAGAATTTGTATATTATATAGAAGTATTAGTGGTACAGCTAAATGACGTTCAGATTTTTGCAGACAATTATGCTAGAGCCACTTTTATTTTACACTTACATTTAGAGCCACTTAGCAGCGGAAAAATCTAATATCAATTATGAACAATAAAGAAAATATATGGGGTCCTGGGATAATATCGCCAGGGTGGGTAATAGCGCCAAATGCTAAATTTACGCGTAATTATGAAAGAATAAAAGCGATGGCACCGACGGGTTTTACGGGTACTATTGGCTCTGGGTCATTTTAATTTTAACAATCGCTAAAAGTCAATTTGTCAATTTCTACGCCTTATCGCAGGAAGAAGCACGTAAAAGTTAACGCCCAATCTGAATTTTGAGGTGTAAGTTCTGTGATCTGAACGCTATATATTTAATTGGAAATACTTTGTTTACTACTTACTTTTTTGTAGTGTATTACATGTAATTTCACAATGTTATGGAAGATTTGGGATGTGTTCGGGAGACAGTTACTAGTTTAGAATTTATTGCGAAATAACGTTATACAGCAGGGTAATTACACCGACTGATTAATATAAGAGATGGAATAAAATCCAAAGAAAATTTATATTTTATTTTATGGATGGGAGGGTATTAGGGGGTCATCATAGTTCAAACCAAAAGAGGATTAAGAGAAATTCTTATCTCCTAAGTGCTGCTATTTTTTTCAGATTTGTCAGTTTCTAGTTCTATAAAGTCTGTATCTTTTTTTTTAATTGGCTAATTTACATGTCATAATTCCAAATTATTTTATAGTTTTGTTTGTATGGCGTTATTTCCTACATAGGGTGGTAATAACGTCAAATGGAATTGGTCAAAAAATCATGAGATTACATTTTATAAAAATATATTTGCAAAAATATTATTTTCTGTATACATAGTCAGTTAGTTGCTTTGTCAAATTCTATAGCTGTTTGAAATAAAATTTTAAAACTAAGCTGTGGAAATTGCTAGAATCTAAAAGTGACGTTATTACATTAGAATATCTTACATAGCTGGCAATCATGTTTCTTAAAAGTCTTTGATTTATCAATGAACCTTGACGGAAACAATTAGTGAGTAGAGTTTAAATAAAGTTTTTTTTTTGTATATTTAATGTGAAACATATATAAATAAACTGAAAATAATTTACCATACGATCGTATTTTAAGCCTAAAAGTTTAAAATTAATACAATTCGAGATTCAAAATGAAAACATATTATTCTTACTCTCTCTCTCTCTCTCTCTATATATATATATATATATATGTATATATATATATAGTGCAAAATATTCTCTGATATTCGAAAGAAATATGGGTGTTAAGTAAATCAATTGTAATAGTTTAATGCAAATATGTATATTGAACTATGTAAACGGGCATGCGCTTTTATTTGCTTATGAGCTATTTTTAATTTAAATTTTCTATGGTATATGTTGTACTTTTTTCGGTAATAAATTCTGTTAATTATAAGTTCTTTAATTTTAAAATATTAAAGCGTGGAAAAAAATGCTTGAAAGCGATTAAGAAAAATTTAGGTATGTTTTATCTGCAATTAATAATCAGTAAATATTTTTTCGAAATGTAACTTTTTTAGCTGTTAAATAAATTTTAAAAAATGCTTATTTTTTAACTTTAATTTCTGAAATAACACTTTGCAATTTCAGTGATGGTTTTTTATAATATGTTTTGCAAATTTTGTAAAAAAATGAAATGCAATAACAGTTATAATGAAAGATTCTAACCTTATAAAAAGTATGGTTATTGTTATCTCATACCCTACGTATTTAGAATTTTAAAATCAAACACATTTGTACACACTTATGTTACAATATATCATATAATTTATTGAAATAATGATTTAATGCGGTAAAATATTTTAGAAAATCTAAAATGTAACAGAATATGAAATGAGGCAGGCATAATCCAAGCTATGTCCATAAACTGACTCTGGCACTATTGGGCAAATTTTGAAAGAAATGCTGACTGTTGACTGAATGCTTGTGTATGTTTGAATTACTGTACATTTTTTTCAGATATACACTGATCATGACTTCTTGAACTTAAAACCACCCCCTGTTCAAAACTTTGTATACAGGATAGTTATAAAATAAGTATCTATATTTGGAACATCCGTAGCTTGAAAAAAAAAACCCGAATGAAATCAAAATCATTGCACGTACTATGCAAAAAGGTGAAAGAAAAATTAAAAAATGGCATTAATTACCGATACATGGCAACTTTTGTGCAAAATATCATTTATAATATAAAAACAGAGAACTCAGGCGTAAAATCGGATGACATAAATGACTTACTGAAAATGTGACAGTGAATGTAATCACGCTTTTGACGATCATATTCAGGTTGAACATGGACATTGTGATTGAAGACACTATCCATGTATGTAATGCATATGTTTCACAGTGATGTTTCGCACTTGTTGTATTATGCAGTCTTAAATTTTAGAAGTTTGAGTCACCTTCACGGTTCACAATAGATTTTACGTAATCCCGAAACCGTAAAACTCGTAGCGTCATATCAGAGGTGTGCGACGCATTTATTTTATCTGTTAACAGTTACACAAAAATTTTCTGTTTCCTTTTACAATATTACTTACGTTTTATACGTTTGTATTGTAATCATTATCGAATTTTTAAGACCAAATGATTCATAACTTTTTTGAATTATTTGTAACAATTTGTCTTTTTACTTACCCATCATACGTAGTATAGGGTAAGTCTTGCAATCGTTTTGAAAATCGAAAAAAAATTTTTGACGGATTTACACGTTTTAGATAGTGGAGATTCCGAAAAACATATTTTTAGAAAAAAAATTTTGCCGTCTGTCTGTCTGTCTGTCTGTCTGTAAACGCTCTATCTCCCGAACAAATTGAGATAGAGACTTGAAATTTTGTATGTAGTTAGTATGTAAGAATGGGACGAACCCTATTTAATATCAGCAACCTCGATTATCCGGAACTATTTTTTTCGGACTCTCGAAAAATTCGTTCTGATGAAAGGTATATAAAAATTTTCGAATTTTTTTGTTCTAAGGAATGGACGTAAAAGGCAATAAAATAACACACATTTTGCATATAGAACGAAGTCGATCGGATTATTAGTTGCCGAGATATTTGTAATCTTGTTTTCCACATTCTTCGATTTTTCATGACCCTGTATTTCATTCAAATTTCAATTCAGAAGTATATTTTAATTGGAAATGAGACGCTTAATCCGACGCAGTTAATTGTTAGTTAATAGAATTAATATTTTTGGAGTTATAAGGATGTTTCTTTTACGCAGTTCGGTACTACTTAAGTAGTTTGGCGTTTTATATAATTTGTCGAAATGGGTACATCAGCAGTTCTTTAATATAGCATTATTATGTATATTAACAATATTTAAATTTTTGTTTTTGAATTGCAATGCATTGTATAAATAGTTTCACATGTTTTATTTTCACATACATATCCATGATGGGTAAGTATTACGGTGGCCCCCAACGACTAGTTTTCAATAAAAAATGGATTTTCAGTTTTTTAGAATTAATTAATGCAAAAACTTTTTTATAATAGTGCGGAATAAAATACGTATTGAAAGAGTTTAGTTACTCATAACCAGGCTCAAATAATCGTGCTGGCACTTCCAAAGCGCGGTTAATAGCCAGAAATAAGGATCAGAACTGTATATATTTTCATAGTCTAATGTTATTTTAACCCGTCAGTAGTCGCGTGTCGGTCTTTTCGCCGCCCTTATAACTTAACTTCTCCTAACTTGTATCAAATTACAAATGCAACGGAGATCTACCATGTAGCTGACTTTGAAGCTTTCTAGACCACCTTAGTGAAGTAATAGTACACCTCTGTTTTTCTTTCACGCACATTTTTAGAAACAAAGTTGAAATTGGCGAAAAAGTCTACGTAACAATCACTAATGTCAGTCCATTTGTACTTTTTATAATTACTCCAGATCTCATGAATAAAATGCATAATTTATGAAAACTGCAAATTTATATCTTCATTGAACTGTTATTTTTGTATATTAGGTGAAAAATATTTTTTATTTTACATATTTGGTATGTGGGGGGCGAGCGGCGAAAAGACCGAGCGTGACTAATGACGTTGTGAAAAAAATCGCGACTACTCGCGGGTTAAATAAAGTGATGAAAAACTTTGTTCCTTCCATTCATATTGCAATTTTGTAATTTTCAAATGTATTCTTTCTTTTGTATTAATTTATGTTTTTACTCTAAATGCTGAAAAATGAAAATTGAAACTGAATAATTTAAGAATTTCTCTTAATACTATTGTTTCTTTTCTTTCTTTTTTCATAAGCACACATATAAAATTAGATAAAAATGAAATAAGCTAAAGCTAAGCAAAATATAAAATTTTAACTCTTCGAAATTTTACGTAAATCATATTTAACATGCATTGTTTATATCATACCACTTTCAGTTATTAATATAACTAGACTTTAGTATGGATATTCTATGGAACTGTCAATATTCTATAAAAGAAGAGAAACCCTTTTTTCAAAGCACGAGAAAAACAGTTTTAAAAATTAAGGAAATATTTTAGAGTCTTAAATACCTTATAGCAGTGCTAATTACCACAGAATACTTCATTAACAGTTATGAACGAAAAAAAAGAGCAAATAACTTCATTTAGGACGTTGCAACTTTCACACTAATTACTGGCGAAATCGTATTCATGACTTTCCTATAGTTTATTACTGTCTTATTTTTTGAAAGTTTGTTTAATAGTATTTGTGCTATTGATTAGCTCAGTTAATACATATGTTTCGAAATATCTAACAGTTTTAAACATCACATAATATGCAAAAATAACTCGAAGTGCGATTTATTTATTTATGATTTGTTTTATAGTAGTTAAGGAAAATGTACTTTACCGTAACCGAACTAATTAGTGGAATTTACACAAAATTTAGAAAGAAGTTTCTTTTGGAAGTAGATAATAATTTTCAGTCCATTTTTTAAATACTAAAAGGGTAAAGTATATTAATTTACACTATTAAAGTGTCGAAATTTATGATACTTTATATTAATTATATTAAATTTAAAAATTAAGAAATTAAAACGTAAAAATAAGGTGATATTATTTAGCCAGATACAATTTTATTAAACACTATCACTATTACAGCATGAACAAGACATTTGTTCTTTAGTCTCTTAAAACCTTTTTGATGAAGCTGCTAAAATACCAAATTCATTCAATAATTTATGATATTTTCGAGGTTTTCTTTTAGAAAAAAATTAATATTAATGGTCATACGTTAGTAACGGCTTGAAAAAGATTGTTTTGAAATAAATCTAATTTAAGAAAAATATATTTGCTTCATTAAGTAAGAATTTGAAAAATGTGTGACGTTTTTTTAAAACCAATCGCATTATTCTGATAAAAGGTGCACTAAGTCAATACATACAGAAAATAACATACTTACTAATACATCTTTAGAAACCTGATGTTCATTATCGTTGAAGTTCAGTGATTCATAATAAAACTACTTTTAAATTTCTAATTTTTAGATCATTATAATTATTGTAACAATATAATTCAAAAAGAAAATTTTTATTTATTTATTTATTTATTTATTTATTATAAAGAATGTTTATAAAATGTAGTTTAGGAATAATGCTACAAAAGTTGAAGTATATTATAAAACTTTCGTCATCCGGAAAAAATTCTCAGATTATCACATTCATCGTCATTATATCTTCGTGATAAGCTTTTATGACTTATAAATGCCAATTATATATTTCTTTTTTTACCAGTATAAAATAAAATCCGTACATACACTGTTAAAAAAAAATATTCCATGAAATTACACAGAATCAAATCTACAGGTAATCCATTAGCTTTTGTCCATTATCAGAGATAATGTTAATTATATTAACTATGTTAACACCGAGAAATTATTCGTTAAATTTACAGTAAACTCTAAAAATTAACATCGTTAAAAATTGGCGAAACTCTGCAAATTTATTTTTAATGTCAATAACTTAATTTAGATTTCAAAGTCCGTAAATCACTCAGTGTTCTGTGAGACTAAAATAATTTGAATTTTTCGGGTAATTTTAAATTGTTCTTATCATTTATTCTTTTATAAAATTTGTTTCTAGCCCCTTGGGGTTTTAAAACGGAGACTTCCAGAGAGCGGAAGAGCATCTTACTGACTGAGCTATAGCAGCTTTCATTACTTGTTTCAAAATATGTCTTTTATGGTTCAAACCGGGAAAATTTATAAAAATCCTCACTTACATGAAACGATGATATTTCGCTTTCTAAATTATCCTAACTTTTAAAAAAGGGAACTTTTAAGCTACATTTTTAAAATATTTCTAAATAAATATTTCTAAAACATTTGCAAAATAATTTTTTAAGTTAGAATTAGAATAATAGAGAATTAGATAAGTGAGATAAGTTAGATTTATAAGTTACAATTAGATATAATATAGGGGAAATGTCGGAAAAACGATGACCGAAGAACTCGGTCGAATAAATTTAACCGAGAACTAGTTTAAATTTAAAGAGGGTCTCTATTTTTTGAGTGTTTTTTACAGAAATTGTTAACAGTATAGTCTGAAATATAATTTATTCAATGTATCTTTATAAATTAATGTGATTCAAATATATGAATCTGTAAACGATACAACAACATATCAAACAATATTAAAACGAAAATAAAAAGCTAGTTGTAACCTATGATGTCTTTCACGAAGCATTATAAAAGATAAATAAATTAGTTAAATAAAACGTTAAATTACGTAATTTGAAACATAGATAATTAACAGATTTCTTATGACATTTTATAGGACGCAATAAGCTACTTTTTATTTATAGGCTTTTACAGAGCCCAATTTTTAAAAATTCGTTTGTATCGTATATATATATGTATATAATCTCGAAATTAAAACTTCAGAAAAAAAAGTTTGGTCCCTTAGAATTATAAAAATCAAAGAATCATCGCAAAAGGAAAAAACAATGGTGGGAGAATTCTACTACAATACTGTATTTTAGATGGTATTTTGGGGGAAATTTGTATGTGTATGCACTTCATCGTAAAAGACTTTACGAAAATCTATTATAAAGAATATTTTTTAAAAAGATAACACATTTTGGATCTTTTGAAGCAAAAATAAATGAGTATTTAAATCTCGGTTGGCAAACAACAATTCACAAGCATGTTTCCAAGGTGCTGCGAGCTCTCGATCATTAATTTCACTATATGCAGAGGAAAAATAATATTTTTTTGCATAATCATAATATATATTTAGGTTTTAATGAAAATGTGTAATTTTCTCTTTCAGGTTTTAAAAATTCACACTCAATTTTTTTTTTTTTTTTTTTTTTTTTTTTTTTTGTAAGTCGAGTTATTTTTCTTTAATTTTTAGGATTGAAATAAAAAAAATTTCAGTAATCATGACGCCATTTTACGACAGTTTTACTACATATAATATTTGCCTATTTCTTTTTACGTATTCTTTTTTACCTCAATTCAATTTTTAAATTAAAATTAAATATTTTTTGAAACGTGCGCATACAATAGACTGTGAAGTATTGGTAATATTTTTTATTAAATAATAACAAACGATAAAAAAAACTCAATCCAATTTTATGACAAAAGTAGCTAAAGGACTTGACGTTGCAACTGGAATTTTAAGAATGTTTATTTTGAAAAATAAAATTCAAAATTGAACTTAAAACAAACAATAAAAAAGTCAATGAAGCTTTCTTTTATTTCTGTTAATCAGTAAGAATGAGATCGAGGGAATTATACCTTTGTGAAAATTTTAATATATGCGCATAACACATGTATATATATATATATAGATAGATAGATATATATGTGTGTGTGTGTGTGTGTGTGTGTGTGTGTGTGTGCGTGTGTGTTTGCAAAAGGTGTCAATCGGGGACTTCAATATGTATACACACCTTCAAACCTCGGACACACACTCAACCGGGGACGTCCTCGGTTGGAAAAATTAAAAATTTCTGTTTTATATTGTTAAGTGATGTATTTTTAGTATCAAGACATTAACATGAGCAATATTTTTATAGGTCCTCATTTGCCGGTATTTTAAAGTAATGTGTATAGCTCACGTGTGTGTCGCAGAGAGAAGTGTGTATAGCTGAAATATTATGTCCCCATTTGTGCGGTGAAAATACATGTTTCGCGGATAATGAAGAAAAGGGGTTAAACTGGTTTGAAAGAGGCGGGGGGGAAAATACTATTTACTACGATGTAGTAATTTGTACCTTTTTTTCCACGTGTTTACTCAAGCAATTTTCTAAACACACATAGCTTGGGGTTATACTTCCTGTTTTTATATTTATTTTTTTATTCTTTGCAAAGAGTAATCTCACCATATAATAATTAGTTTAATGTAATGGAAAGTGTTCAAATAAATTTTTGAATACAATATAAATGTATTATATTTATATTATTTATATTTATTATTCATATTTATTTATTTATATTTATATTTTTTAAATTATTATTTATAATTTTAATCATATGAAATAATCTATATATTATTTTTTCTATTATAAGGTATATTTTATAAAATTATAATTATATTTATACTCACATAATATATTTATATAATGTAATATATATATTGTATAATACAGTAATTAATATATTAATATAATTTAATAATTAATTTAAAATAATAAAAATATATAATAATATATAATAAATAAATTATAATAAACCATAATAAATATGTATTTTTCTATTAAAAATTATCTTTTCTGAACCATATTATAAATCGATAAAAAGCATTTCTACATCATACTTAGTATAGGATAAGTCTTTCAATCGTTTTTAAAATCGAAACTTTTTTTGACGGATTTACATTTTTTAGACACAGGAGATTCCGAAAAACATATTTTTAGAAAAAAAAAAAATGCCGTTTGTCTGTCTGTCTGTCTGAGTGTCTGTAAACGCTCTATCTCCCGAATAAATTGAGATAGAGACTTGAAATTTTGTATGTATTTAGTAAGTAAGAATGGAAAGAAGCCTATTTAATATCAATAACCTCGATTATCCGGAACTATTTGTTTCGGACTCTCGGAAAATTCGTTCTGATAAAAAGTATATATATATATATATATATATATATATATATATATATTTTAAGAAGTGGACGTGTAAGGTAATAAAAGGACACACATTTTGCATGAAGAACGAAGTTAATCGGGTTGCTAGTTGTCGAGATATTTGTAATCTTGGTTTCCAAATTCTTCGATTTTTCATGACCCTATATTTCATTCAAATTTCAATTCAGAGATATATTTTGATTGGAAATGAGACGATTAGTCCAACGCAGTAAACTGTTAGTTAATATGGTTATTATTTTTGGAGTTATAAGGATGTTTCTTTTACGCAGTTCAGTACTACTTGAGCAGTTTTGCATTTTATATAATTTTATACCATTTGTCGAAATGGTTTCATCAGCAATTCATTAATAGAGCACTATTTAAATACGCGTTTAAATTTTGTTTTGGAATCGCGATGAATTGTATAAATAGTTTTCACTTGTTTTATTTTCATATTTTATACTATGCATGTCCATGATGGGTAAGTATTACGAGAACCCCCATCGACAAGTTTGTGATTTAAGCCATTACTTTTTTAAGACATTGTCATGTAGCTTCTCCCGACCCGCAACGTTTCCCCATAGATACGCGTACCCCTGGTTGATAACCGCTGGCCTACGATTATTATATAAATTAGACATTTGTTACACTTTAGTTTTTATTATATATTTATCGACAATTTCAATATTTATCAATTCCTAGTCACTTTATTTCCATATCACTTTTTTCCACTCTTGTTTTTTCTCTCGCTTTTTTTCCGGTAACATTTTACCAAAGCATTTATAATTACTTTATTATAATGAATATTTTATTTTATCTTTATCACTTTAGAAATGCATTGTATTTTTAATTCTTATATTATCCTGTTCCTGTTCCTATCAGATTATTTGGTAATTGGTAAGCGTAGTTTGTAGGCAGAAGAGCCTCCTAAATATTTTAAATATTTGTAGCTTGATATTGTCGAAAAATTATTATTAATTGTAACATACTTATTTCCGACATATAGACTTTTATATAAAAAGATAATCAGCGCCTCACAATTTATTATAAAACACCCATCCATTTAAGTTTCATAATTTTGAAATAATTATTTAAAAATAAATTAATAATTATGAATTTAATTTTTAATGGATTTTTAAAAGTAATTATTAAAATCTATATGGTTATTTTAGTAAGGTTTTTTAACTTAACTCCCCTTAAGTATTAATGCAAGGGGACCCTGGTAAGTATCTATGCCCAGGGTCGTAATATTTTGTCTCTTTTAATTTTATTATTAACCGATTAGCTTCAAATATTTAAAAAAAAAAGATAAGCTGCAGTTTATCTTTTATGTAAATTTTACACGGATTATCATTGAAAGTAACCTTCATATTTAAACATAGAATTGTCTGAAAAATTACTTTACTTTAACTGTAATAATGAAAAAAAATCATTCAATGATATAGAAACCCAATAATTATTTTGGAGAGAGTCGTATCGAAATAACAAAAGAAATTATTTCATTTTACCTTACTATATAATATAGTAGTACACTTTACCATGTGTACATAATGCCCCCTTTTTTTTCTTGAAAGGCACAATGGTTTTCTTGTATTGTTTTTTATTTGAAAGAAAATATAGTTATTCACGAGATTACTGCTTTATTATGAAGACTTCATATTTCATAAAAGTTGAATTTATGGTTTCCTTACATAGCCGATATATATGCATGCTGTATGTTGTATGTCTCCTGTGTGTATTTCGTCGTTTCTTACTGGTGATATGTACGCCCTGGGTTGCCAGTGTGTTTCACGTCCTGGCTTGCCGCTGTGTTTCGGGTCGTAGTTTGCCGTTGTTTTCCAAGTCCTCCCTTGTCGGTGTGTATCACGTCCTGTTTTGTCGGTACGTTTCACGTCCTGGTTTGTCGGTGTGTTTCACGTCCTGGCTTGGCGGTGAGTCTCACGTCCTGGTTTGTCGCTGTGTTTCAAGTCCTAGTTTGTCGGTGTGTTTCACGTCCTGGCTTGGCGGTGAGTCTCACGTCCTGGTTTGTAGCTGTGTTTCAAGTCCTAGTTTGTCGGTGTGTTTCACGTCCTGGCTTGGCGGTGAGTCTCACGTCCTGGTTTGTTGCTGTGTTTCAAGTCCTAGTTTGTCGGTGTGTTTCACGTCCTAAATCTGCGGTGTGTATGACGTCCTATATTGCCGGCATGTTTTACGTCCTCGTTCTTCCGTATAATTTACGTCCTGGCTTGCCGGTACGTATTATGTCCTCACTCTACGGTGTGTATCATATCTTAGTTTGCATGAATGTATTGCGTCTTTACTCTCCGGTGTCCATTACTTCCTGGCTTCTTGTATAATGCCCTAGCTTGCTGATGTGTATTGCGTCTTAAATTGTCGATGTGAAGACTAGGTGAAAAGAGGGGGGACTTCATCTTAATTTTGCTGAAATTAATTTATCAAAATTATTAACGAATTAGCTTTTAATTTTGCGGGCACATACGGTAAACAAAAAAGTATTTGCACACCAAGTAAATTTGTTTAGCATATGTATAAATAAAAGAAAAGCAACTACGAATTAAAAATACCAACACTTAACATATTTAATATTTGAGTTAATAAGTATATGTAAAATATGAAAACATAAAAAAGTAGCCTTTGTACTGCCAAAAAAATATTTACACACTACCAATAAAAATAGAACTAGAGGAATTATTTTTAAATTAAAAACAGTGCTAATATTTAGAATGCATGCTCTTTGCTTTAATTACAGCTTGTAATCGTCTGGACATTGATTCTATAAATTTGTGACATGTTTCACTGCTGATTTGTAGCCATTCTTCCCCAAGAGCTTGCTTAAGTTGTGATTTGTTAGAAACTTTCCTTTTCCTTATTTTCAAATCTCAAATATGCCATAAATTTTCCATCGAATTGAGGTCTGGTGATTGTGATGGCGTTTTCAACTGATTTTTATGTAGATTTCGTATGAAATACTATCTATTGCGATCGCTCCCATGTTGGAATTTCTGAAATTTTTTTGCAGATCTACACCGATCACGACCCCTAGACACCAAAACTACCATTAGTAAAAAAGTTTATATCTATATATCTATCTATCGGTGTATATCACTTTCCTCTGGACACGATAACTTCCATAATTAAGATCAGATCTTCTTCAAACTTTTACATAAAATCAAGGGGCATAAAATCTCGCTTAAGTTCGTTAATGGGCAAAATCGGACCAAGGGGGGGGGGGGGTGTTAGGAGAGTTTTTGTGAAAAAAGAAAAAACGCGATAACTTCTAAATTAAAATAGATATCGAATCATTTTAAAGTTTATATTACTTGCTGAAAAATGGACCAAAAGTTTATGCATGACAGATTTTTGATAAAGTTAAAAATGGGCTCAAGGGGCGGAAAAAACAGGGTTTTGGGGAGAAAAAAATCATAACTTCGTCAATTTATTAGATATCAAATGCAACTAAATTTTTTTATAAATGTTCTCAAAATTATCTAAAACTTTTGTATTTACAAGTTTTTGATAGGAACAACATTTACCGATGAAAAATTTAAAAACGAAAAAAAAGGGGGGCGGAAAAAGAAAAAAATTCATAACTTAGTCAATTCTTAAGTAATGAAATCTAATTAAATTTATTTTACATCTTCTCAATAATATCTACGACTTTTACATTAACAAGTTTTTCATAGGACCAATTCTTATAGCAAAAATAAATTAAACAAAAATAGGAGTTGGAGAAAAAAACTCAAATCCAAACTGCTTATATTCTGAATCATTTTTAAATTCAT
Source organism: Maratus speculifer (assembly GCA_964019185.1). Taxonomy (NCBI): domain Eukaryota; kingdom Metazoa; phylum Arthropoda; class Arachnida; order Araneae; family Salticidae; genus Maratus; species Maratus speculifer. Next base: position 390,097,760 of record OZ025290.1, read on the forward strand.
TTTTGATTTTAAACCCATTCAAATGGCAGATCCTCCTATTTAGGAACTGTATAATGTGCCGCATTAGCCAGTTTTTTTTATAAAGGCAGAATGCTTTTCAAAAAAAGACTGCCAAAAACGGTATTTTGAACTGAATTTCCCAAAGTGATGGTGATTGAAAAATTGAGGAAGTATAACAAATTGCGTTTTTCTGACTCATTTTTAAATCCATTTTTTTTCTCAAATGCATCCAATTTACAGATCCTCTTATATAGGAACTATATAATGTGACGGATTGGCCAGTTTTTTGATAAAGGCAGAATATATTTCAAAAAAGGCTGCCAAAATGGGCATTTCGTACAAAATTTCCCAAAGCGATCATGATTAAAGAATTGAGGATGTATTCAAATAGTAAATCGGTTATTTTATGACTCATTTTTAAATCCAATTTTACTCTCAAACGCATTCAATTGACAGTTTTTTGTTATTTAGAAACTATAAATTGTGTGCGTATTCATCCATTTTTTGATAAAGACTAAATATATATTTTTAAAAAGCTGTCAAAGTGGGCACTTCGCAAATAAAAATTTCCTAAAGCGATTATGTTTAAAGAATTGAGGATGTATTCAAATAACAAATTGGTTATTTTATGACTCATTTTAAAATTCAATTTTGCTCTCAAACGCATTCAATTGACAGTTATTTGTTATTTAGAAACTGTGTAATGGGCCGTATGGGTCAGCTATCAGTTTTTCGATAAAAGCTAAATATATATTTTAAAAAAAGCTGTCAAATTGGGCACTTCGCACGAAATTTCCAAAAGCGATCTTAATTAAAGAATTGTGGATGTATTCAAATAACAAATTGGTTATTTTATGACTCAATTTTAAATTCAATTTTGCTCTCAAACGCATTCAATTGACATTTTTTTATTATTTAGGAACTATATAATGTGAGAATTCGTCGATTTTTTGATAAAGGCTAAATATATTTTTTTAAAAAGCTGTCAAAGTAGGCATTTCGCACAAAATTTCCCAAAGCGATCATGATTTAAGAATTGAGGATGTATTCAAATAACAAATTGGTTACTTTATCACTCATTTTTAAATTCGATTTTACTCTCAAAAGCATTCAATTGACAGTATTTTGTTATTTAGGAACTATATAATTAAGGTATTGGTCGATTTTTTAATAATAAACTCAGAATATATTTCAAAATATGTTGTCAAAATGGGCATTTGAGCCGAATTTTGCTTAAGATGATTTTGATAAAAACCAGTTCTTGCATAAAAATAAATTAAAAATTTTTCAAAAGCGGCCAAAGAAAATTGTTAAACTGGATTTATCTCTAATCATGTTTTATTTTTTGTTGTTGAAATGAGCACTCTTCGATATCTACCTCCGCCTATAGGCCAAGCCGACAGGGATTTTTTACATTATAAAGCAACCATAACCTCGTAATATATGATGTGTGTTTCGGTTCGTTATCCTGTTGGAAATAATATGAATTACGAATTCCTAATTTCGGAGCAAATAAATGATCTCGCAATACATTAATATATTATTTAGCATTCATATTGCCTTCGATGGAGGTCATTTTGCCAACTCCGTTAAAAGACATGAATCCCTAAATCATTACATAACCACCGCCATGTTTTACAGTTGGTTTCAAGTTTTTAATTTTAAGAGAAATATTTGGCTTTCGCCATACAGTTTTCTTACCACCTGAGCCAAAAAATATTGAACTTGCTTTCATCGGAAAAAATAACAGTTTTCCAGAACTCTAAGTGGTTTGCTGACATAAGCTTTTGCAAATTGAAGTCTTTTCACCCCATTCTCTTAGCTATTTAAAAGTGTTTATTTTATGATGGAATTTTGTATTTTTTCCCTAATACTACTGTCTTTTTCTTCTGTATTGACTTCTGTGACTCACAGATTATTATTTTCATATTCAAAATAAATGAAAATAAATGAAAATTGAAAGTAAAACCTTTTTTTTTAAATGCAGTTTTGAAAGATCTGCAAAGAATATCAAATTGGAATCTTTTAAATTTAATTTAGTACAAAATTACGCAATAGCATTCTACACCTGATTTAATAATAAGTCATATAATTTTATTTTTTTTTATTTAATTATTATTATAATTATTTTGAAAGGTTGATAAAGTAAAACAAAGTACAGTGAGCGCTGAGTATACTAACTTCAACTATCCAAGCCTTTATCACATCACTTTCTGTTCTTATAACAAAAATGTAATATTACTGAAAAATTTTAAGGGGAAAAAGGCTTTAATATAGAAGAAAAGTCTTTGCTGGTTTAAAACTTTTTTTAATGCCTAAAAATGAAACTTAAAAAGAAATGCTAGTGACTAAAGAAGCTAAGAAAATTTTCTTAATTGGGTTCATCGAAAGTGATTCGAAAGCTTGGAGTACCAGATTTAAAATTTTGTTTTGATTAAAATTATAAGAATGATAAAATTAATGTTTTAAATACCAATCTGAAAATGAGATTAAAGCTATTTTCATATAAAAAAGAGCAACTTTGTGACATAGGTTTAAGTTTAATTTTTGTTCCGAAATGCATAAAATTAACAGGTGTTTGTTGTTAAGAAACTATCGAATTGAACTCATTTTACCACTTTTTTGAAAACGCAATATATTTTTCAGAAAATAGTGTCAAATTAGGCTTTTTGAACCAACTTCCCGAGTGAAAGAAGAATAACCACTCACACGGGGATGAAAAACGTATTTTTTGTGTGATCAAAACCTTTTATAACTCAATAGGTATCTTATCGATCAAAAAATGGAAGATTCAGTTAGATTCCAAATCTCTGGTAAGGCTTTGGTATTTTATATCTTTATATTCGTTAAAAAATGAACTTGTAAAGGTGTCAAAACTTTTTGCACTTGTTGAGCAGAGAGTTGAGCTTGAGAAGACAGCGTTAAGGCTTTCCCTGCGAGTGAAGACACTCGCGGGCTAATGCTGTAAGAAGTCTGAACAAGCCAAAATTTCCAAACCGATACATAGTAAGGAAAAATTCAACCCGGTCCAAACGAAAAAATATTGGCCCAATAATAGCTAAAAACAAGCTCGGGTCCCGTCCAGACCGGAAAAAAAAATAAAATTTCGATCCGAGTGAATTTCTACAGTACATGATTTTTACTTTTAAGGAAAAATTCTGACCAAAAAAAAAAAAAAAAAACCTTAGATCCTTTTTTTTTTTCTTTTTCTTTTTTTTTTTTTTTTTAACATTTTGAAACATTTATGCAGCAGTGCCGTAGGCTGCGATATTTATGTTTGACAAGAATCTCTGTTTGTTATATGTAAATGTTTCAGTTATCAGAATATTATTAATCCATATTCCACGTAATGGATACAGCAACATCTAATAATGGTATATTATAAAGCTAAAATCTTCTAAGATGGAATTGCATTGAAAAGAAAACTAGTTGGATGGGTCAATCCCGAAACTTTCTTCTATCTCATAAATACATTTTAATATTAAAAAAAGAAAACAAACAAAACATGGTGACCCCAAAGTTACCCACTATCGAATTTCCTCGAACATTTGACCTAGCCTAATGAGATTCTGGTATCCAAAAAATCTAAAACGCAAAATTTAATTAATATTCTGAGAAAATGAGCTTAGTAGTGCCTCATGTTGGGTAATTTATGCTAAAACCTAATAAGCATCTATTGATGTCAACACCTAACAGAATCTGAAATTTGATGGAATTTCGTCCATTAGTTCTTGAGATATAGTTATAACAAGAAATTTGCAAAACGTAGCACAGTAACACCATATCTTGGCCAATTTATGCCAAAACATAAAAAAACATCTAATTATGTTATGGTGTAAAAGAATCTGAAGTTTGATAAAATTCTGTGCATTAGTTCTTGAGATATAGCTAGTTTAAAAAAAAATCGTGTAAAATATAGCACAGCAGCACCATCAGTTGAAGGATTTATAACAAAACGTAATAATCGTGTAATTATGTTATATGTCATTTTGTAACAAAATCTGAAGTTTGATGAAATTCTATGCATTGGTTGTTGAAATATAGCTATTGGAAAAATCGTGCAAAATGCAGCATAGCTGCACCGCCTGTTGCAAGGTTAATACCAAAATGTAATCAGCGTTTAATTATGTTATATATTCTAGTGTAAAAGAAACTAAAATTTGATGAAGTTCTCTGCATTAGTTCTTGAGCTATTGCTATCGCAAAAATCCTGCAAAATGTAGCATAGCAGCGCCACCTATAGGGCAGTTCACATCAAAACCTTACCAGTGGCTATGTATCTCAAGGTATCGCGGAATCTGAAGTTTGGTGAAATTCTGTGCATTAGTTCTTGAGATATAGCTATCATGAAAATCATGAAAAATGTGGCATAGCAGCGCCACCTGCAGGCCAATTTACAGCAAACTTAATCAGCGTCTATGCATATCAAGGGGTCACAGAATCTGAAGTTTGGTGAAATTATGTGTATTAGTTCTTGAGATACAGCAATCTTGAAAATCATGAAAAACGTAGTATAGCAGCGCCACCTGCAGACCAATTTTCACCAAAAACCAATAGGCACTAATTCATATCAAGGTCTAACTGAGTATAAAATTTTATTAAATTTCGAGCATTAGTTCTTGAGATAGAGCGCACACAATTTTTTGTCACATACAGGCAGACAGACGGACAGACTCACAGACAGACATTTTCTAAAAATAGTCAAAACGTGTTCAGGACCTTCTAAACCGTATAAATCCGTCGAAAACGGAAGTCGAAAATTTTCATGAATCCAATACTTTCTTCTTGTAAAGATAGAAGAAAGTAAAAATACGTCATACATAAGTTCCCTTCTTCGCAGGTGTAAATGTATAATATATTTTTTTCTCGGGTTTTATCTTATTCATTTTGGGTAAACAAAAAACAGTGACCGGAAAAAATGCTATTGGATAAATGTGACATAAACTATAAAAACGGAAAAAAAGGTTACCGGGGAAAAGGGACAAGGAAAAAGTTACCGGAAAGAAGTGACAAGGAATGGATTTTGAGGATTCTTTATTGATTTTGGCGATTCATTGGTTAGGGGCTGAGCAAATATAACGTTATCAACTTTTCTGTAATTTTCGACCCCCACCCCTTCCGATATCATACGTTATCATTCCTCGAACCCCTCCCCCCCCCCCGGTAATGATATCGTTTTCAAAGTATATATATATTTTTTTTCCTAGAATTTATTTATTTTGTCTGAAGCGACATACAAAACTGGTTATATTTATGATTCAAATGAAGATAAGTCGATAAAATATCATTTTCCTTATGAAAAAATTTTATATTAAAAAACACTAAAAGAAATAGTTACTCTTTAAATGTATTTTAAAATAGATTTTTGTTACATAATGCATTCAACAATAATAGAATTCTGTTGCATATGCCCCGAACGGAAGAGGAGTTGAAGGGCAGATAGAAATTCTTATCAATAAAGCAAGTTGGCAAAATTCCTTCTCTTTTAATTATATGTATTTAATTATTAGTATTTAATTATTAGTGCTTTTCAAATATACTTCACCTATGGTATCTCGAATCGTCTTTACATATGCATGCACAGTTAAAAAAAAGTGAGAACAAAAAAAAAAAAAAAAAAAAAAAAAAAAAAAAAAGGTAACATGCTATTTTGTACCAAAGAACTTGTTACAAATAAAGAGAGGAAATTTTGATAGGATCAAAAATGATATCGACATCGAAAAACAACCCCCCTCCCCCTAGCGATATCTTATGGCATTATATGAAAGACCCTCCCCCCTCCCCTCTAATTTGATAACGTTATATTTGTACAGCCCATTAAGTATGAAAGGGGTTCGGAAGGTGGGGAGGCTCTTAATTTAGGTAAATGGGTTTTTCATGCTGAATTAAAGTTTTGGTTCAATTTTTGGATATATGTTCATACTGAAATGACGCTTGCATGATAAGTTTTAGGAAATGACTAGTATCCCCCCCCCTCCATCCACCCCAAATTAGTTGGATGGGCTTTTATGGTGAATTATCCAACGTGTGGCAAATTTTGGGTATAAGTTCTTTCTAAAAAGGCTTATATATAGTATATAATGCCTGAAGAGTTTTGAAAGTTTAATGGTAAGTATAGAGGGGGAACGGGGGATGACCTCTCTTAAATTAAATTAATAGCTTTATACACAGAATTATCCGATTTGTTTGGAATTCATATATTCATTATGATAAGACGTATATCTGATTAGTTATGGGGTTCTTGTGCTTATTATAAAGGGGGCCGGGCAAGTATATCCCCCCTCAAATTAGAAAAATCGGTTTTTATGCAGAATTATCCGATGTGTTTCAAATTTCAAATGCAGGTTGTATCTGATAAGGTGAATAGTTTTAGGGGTTTAATGGCTAAGTATAGAGGGGAAACAAAAGAATACGCTCCCCTTAAATTATATAAACGTCTTTTTACACAGAATTATCCGATTTGCTTCATATTTTAGATATAGGTTCATTGTGATAAGGCGTATCTCCGATTAGCTGTGGGGCTCTTTTGCTAATTAAATAGGAGGGGGGAGGACGATTACTCCCCCCCTAAATTAGATAAATTGGTTTTTATGAAGAATTATCCAATGTATTTCAAATTTTCGATATAGGTTATTTCTGATAAAGTGGATCCATGAATAGTTTTAAGGGTTTAATGGCTAACTAAATAGGGGGGAATGGCGGATAACCCCCTTAAATTAAATAAATGTTTTTTTACGGAGAATTTTCAGATTTGCCAAATTTTGATGTAGGTTCATTATCATAAGGCGTATAAGCTAATGAATGTTGTTAAAATAGCGCGAGATGCAGCAGTCCATTTAGGAAACACTTACGGGGGGAAAAGCTTTTTTTTCGACATTTAACGGAGGGGGATGTCCGGTAGATATTGTGGACGTCTAGTCTCTTAGGAAATTTGTTGATCAGGGGATTTCTTGGTAAAGGTTTGCCGCAAAAAGACCCAAGAAAGATAAAATAGCGAGTTGAACTCAAATAAATGTCAATAACAGATAAAAAAAAAAAAAAAAAAAAAAAAAAAAAAAATATTTAATGATTGAAAACAATTATGTCAGAAAACACTATAACACATTTTACCCTTTTCTTATAATTATTAATTACTTTTTTTCATTCAAAATGAATATCTATCATTTAAAACTGAATTTTTATTAATAAATATCCCATATTACACATCACAAAATATAGCACAAAACTTTTAAAAACACATGTTAGAAAATTATAATGTACAAACTATGTTGTATGTCACGAACGAATAAACTAGTGAAATTTGTAGTAATAATAATAGTTTTTTATTATTAGATTATGTTAGTAATTAGAAAGTTAATTGTTTAAAAACCTGCAGTTCTTGATAGGTCTTCAATGTTTGAACGCATAACAAATAAAATAAAACAAAATAAAATAAAAGCAGATTTTTTTTAAAAAAAGACTTTATTAAAAACAGGATATTTTTTCTTTATAAGGATATTTATAGAATAATGAAAAATGCCATGCAAAAACATAAACCACAGTTTTAAATGCGAACACCTATTAAGAATATATATGTATAAACCCTTAAAACTTTTCAGGGATTCACTTTATGAGAAAGAACCAGTATCCAAAATCTGAAATACGTCAGATAATTGTGTATAAAAAACAATTTATCTAATTTAAGGGGGGGGGGGTAATCGCCTACAGTCCCTCATTTTTAATTAGCAAAAGAGCCCCATAGCTAATTAGAAAAACGCCTTATCATAATGAACCTACATCAAAATTTTAAGCAAATCGAATAATTCTGCGTAAAAGCCATTTATTTAATTTAAGGGGGTTATCCTCCGTTCTCTCCTCCATTAAACCCTTAAAACTTTTCAGGAATTCACCTTATCAGAAAGAAACTATATTTAAAATTTCAAATACATAGGATAATTCTGCTTTGAAACCGATTTATCTAATTTTAGTGAGAGATTTGAGCCCGTCCCTCCTTTATAATAAGCAAAAAAATAATAATTAATCAGAAATAAGTCTTATCATAATGAACCTATGTCCAAAATTTCAAGCAAATCAGAAAATTCTACTAAAAAGCTATTAATTTAATTTAAGAGAAGTTATCCCTTGTTCTCCCTCTATATAAGCTTTATCAGAAAAACCTATATCCAAAATTTTACACACGTTGGATAATTCTGCATAAAAACCTATTTATTTAATTTTGGGCTGATTGGGTGATTGGGGGGGGGGGTGTAATCGTCCGATCCCAAAACTAATCAGGCAAGCGTCTTTTCTGTATAAAAATATATCCAAAAATTGAACCAAAACAGTTAATTTAGCATGAAAAACCCATTTAACCAAATTAAGAGCCTCTCGCCGATCCCTATTTCATACTTAACCAATAAATTTTCAAAAATCAAGAACGAAACCCCAAAATCGATTCCTTGTCACTTTTTCTCATGTAACTTTTTTTCCAGTAACTTATTTTCCGTCATTTTTCCCTAAATTCTTCATTTTGCATAGATGATCAGTTTAAAAGAAATTTAAAAGAAATTTCCAGTTTTAAGTTTAAAAGTAGATGCCGTCATAGACAATGTTCTTTTTTACATGCCTTTAACTCTATTTTAATAAGCCTAGAAATTTCCGATTTTTTAAAAAGAATAAAGTTTAGTGTTTAATTGTCGAATAATGGCGATTTATAATTATATGCCTTTTTTGCAAAAATTTTTGGACAAAGCCAAATTTAATTATTTCTGAACAGACTTGGCGCCGATGAAAATATAATTATCATTCAAGTTCATTCAACAGTTATTTTGGCCCATGAAGACTAATAATAATGAAATCAGTCCCGTCTACGAACGGAAAAAATAAGTTAGGCTCTATCCCTCAGAAAAAAGTTGAGGCTCGAGCCCGGCCGGAAAGATAAGTGACTAGATCCCGATTGAGTCTTCAGAATAAAGTAGCCTGGGCCCGGCCCATGCAGATCTCTAATTCCTATTGGAAGATTATGTTCAATTAACTTGCTAGCATTTTGAAATTTGTGTATATATATATATATATATATATATATATATATATATATATATATATATATATATATATATATATATATATATATATATATATCCCCCTTTTTATCTTTTTTGATTTTGGTAGCAGATATTTTCCAAAATGATACTTTCATTTTCAAAACCGGTTTTAAAATGGAACTAACTTCTGAATATCTTCTGAATATCTGCAACCAAAATGGAAAAATAAGATAAAAAAAGAGCGATGTGGAAAAGGACCTCACCTATAATATGAAAATAATAATAATAATAATAATAATGTCAAAATGCAAATGAGTTATTAGAAAATAACCTCCCCATAGGAATAGCATTAGTTCGCAAGTGTCTTCGCTAGCGGAAACAAGAACCACAGTAACAGTGACATGATAATGAATGATAATGAATTATGGAAAAAACTAACTGATTCCTTAAAGAAGAACACTTAAAATATGATATATGATAAAATTAAAAATTTTGAAAATTACCAAAAATTTAGCATTCTGTGTGAGGGAATGACTGCTAATAAAAATACTTCCTGATTTTCTGATTGAAAAAAATTCTAGAAAATTAACAAAAACTTGCATCACCAATTTATGTTGTTGGACTGACAAGTAATCAAATTAGCTTCCTCACTGTGAAGGATGATAGACTGCTGCTCTTCTTTAGTGATAGGATATTTGAGATAATAGCAATGTGTGAAGGAATGATGGTCTAACATGGGGAAACTACATATAATTGAGTAGACTATCTAATAATAGTAACTATATATATATATATATATATTCATTACTTTTTGTGAAGTACCAATTGGGAATTTTATTTTGCTTAGTGTGTCTTTAATTATTTTTATTTCTGCATGGAAAAAATCAGACATTAAAGTATGGTAGTATGGGTTGGGGAAAGGTGAGGGAATGATATTTGCATGATATAACTTATATTTTTAAACATTAAATTTGTATATTTTTAAATTTTAATTCATGACCTTAATAAACAAGCTTTATATCTTCTAATGAAAGTAAAAATAAATAAAAATAAAATGAAATTTAGAGCATTTATATGGCTGGGAATCACTTTTTGCTGTATTGTAGAGAATAACACTTATGTTGATCTTTAATAATAATAATTACTGTATTTATCACAGACTTTATCAACTTTTTAACTCGTGATTTAAATCATCCTATTTATAGCAAATAATGATCTAGTCTTTTTCGAAGGCCTTTTTTTCTGTTCAAATGATAAATTGTTATTGTGCGTTTGGACAAATATTTCGAAAGAAAAATTTTAAAACTGTACAAAAGTCAAAGAAAATTATATCAAAATCGCCTCTCATAAAAAATACTGCTATTTAAGAATGAAAAAGAAAGAAATTGAAAAAAAAAATGCACAAAAAGTACAAAATTAAAATAATTATTCAGTAACAGTCTCTTTCCTGCATTCTCACTATTTCTTTTTTATATAGAAAAAAATAATAAACGTTTTTAATGTCTATATGCTTTCCATTGCATCAACTATTGTCAATAGCTGCTTGCAATGGAAAGCATAAACTTGATAATTATTGTTATAATAAATAACAATAGTTATCATTTTGCTTGAAAAGAAAAGTGTGTGCTCGAGAGCGATTTTTTTTTTATGTGTAACAAAGTATTTTTACAGCAAAACCAATTTTTTTTCTATATTGCAGTCAAGATTAGCTTTATATATTTCAATTAACATTTTTTAAAAACCAATGTATTATTTACATATTATTATATATTCATCATTACATATATATAATGATCTTTTAAATAATATTATAAAAGTGGGATACATTGGAACATACTTTGATGGAAGGGTGGAACTCGATATATCGGTAATAGTGGTGAATATTGTACGGAAAACAGTGATTAAGGGGGGGAAATGTTACCGTTACGTTTTTTGAAAAGGATTTTTTTTTTCTAGCTTTGACTTTTATATATATATATCAGAAAAATCTATCGAATTTTATATTTTTGAGCTTTAATTACGTATTATTAATGTTTTCCGTATTTTCACAAAATAGAAACAGACTAACAGATTTAAAATGTATTTGAATTTTTAATAATATAAAATTCAAAACAAATTTGCATGCTCTTTTCAAAGAGATAGTTATGCTAGATATTTATTTTTAGAATTCTAAAAATAGACTAAGTATTTTTTTTTTTTTAGACTTTTAATGTATTAATCATCTTGTCACGTGTTTATTATTGAAGGTTGTACAAGGATTTAGTATTTGATTACTATAATTTAACAGCTTAATACACGGCTTATAACATAACTGAGAGATAATACTTGATGGAAATAATAGTCTATTCTAAGCAAAACGGCTAAATTTGAGTACTAAGAACATTTTTTGGAAAAATATTGTTCACATTTTCCAGTTTATATATATGCATATATATTTTCGTATAATTCCCTCTTAATATTTTTTCAATAATAATAATAATAATAATAATAATAATAATAATAATAATAATAATAATAATAATAATAATAATAATAATAATAATAATAATAATAAACGAAAGTATTAGAAAACAAAGTGTAAAAATACAATCAATATAGATATATATTAGTCTTAAAAAATTGTATAAATACAATATCGAAAAAAGCAAAACTTTTGAAGATTGTGCTATTTTATAAAAGAATTCAAAACTTCAAAGACCTGGTTACTAAATAGTCAGACTTAGTCGCAGATGAGCAGATTGAAATTAATAAAATGATTTGTAACAAAAATATTTGAGATTGGAAAAAAAAAAATATGCTGCAATATCTAAATAACAAGAACTAAAGTTATTGCTATCTAAAGTAAACTGTATGGCTGCGAATCTAGACTTATCATTTCGGAAGGGGCTAAAATACTGTAAAAAATTCTGAAAAGAAATATCAAAAACGTTAATATTTTTGCTTTAAACAGAGTTTTATGATTTCGGTAATGCACAATCAAATCTGCTAATTTGGAATTTGCATGGGATTGGATTTTCGCTTTAAGCAGGCTCTCGTCTTAACTAGTAAAAATTTACGGCACGTAAAGAGAGCCTGCGTATATCTGACATTTAGATGATATTGTTATTTTGTGGACTCAGCAAAAAAAAAAAAAAAAAAAAGAAATATTTTAATGAAAACCTGCTGAAAACGGAATATATTTACAGTTCCTTTAAAATTCATTTTTTTTAGATTTCATTACTTTTTGATAAACTTTCATAATTAATTTTTCTTTTTGAAATTTCGGTTCCCACCCCCTGAATATGCCACTGCAGTCTAGTAAAAAAATGAATAAATCTCATCTTTATTTGGAAGCCAACTTTCCAAATTTCCGATTGTATAATAATAATAGCAAGTATAAGCAAGTATAGCAAGTATATACTTGCATAATAGCAAGTATTTTCAGGAAATGCATAGTATTATCTGATTTTTGAATGCTTAAATAAAAAGGTAATTAAAATAAATGAATAAATAAGTAAATAAATAAATGAAAAATTCTGCAGAAAATTTTCCATGAATTATATAGATTAAAGAAGTTAATATAAAAAGTAAAGAAGAAAAATAAACTTTAACACAAATAACATTAGATTTGAATATTACTTAAAAATAAATATTTGAAAGGAAAAAAATATTAAATCTATTTTAACGCTAAATATATTGTTTTATGTAGTAATATGTGAATAAATTTAAATGGGAATAAAATATCCATTCAGAAATTATTTTTTTTTTTAAACTATAAAGTTCTGTTTAATTCAGTCAATCCTAATTTGTTAAATCTAAAATATAACTATGGTTGATATTTTCAATGTAACTTCACTCAAATTTTAACATCTGTTGGCTCATAGTTAAAAGATGCATTTCCATGTGTGAAGGTCATTAACGAATGCTTTCAATAGGTAACGCCAATACATAAGTCCTGAGGTAATGCAGCCATTGAAATAAAAAAGGATATGTCACATTTGAAGATTGAGTGGTTTATGTTAAATGAATCGGCATGGGGAGAAACACCTGACTTGCTACTAGTAGCTTTTTTCTTAGTGTTCTCAAACTGGTCCGCTCAACAAGCGCAAAACGCTTTAGCACTTTTACAAATTCATTTTGTAACAGAAAGATATAAAATTGGAATGCCTGGCTTGACTATGGAAGCAATTTCGAATTAAACTTAGTTTTCCTTTTTATGATAATTAAATTACCTATCCAATTCTAAGCTATCACGTGACCACCCTTTTTCTGCTTTTGTCGGGAAATGTGCTTAAAAATGTCAATTTTGAGGGCTTGTTATGAAAAATTTATTGTGTTTAAAAAAAAAAAAAAAAAAAAAAAAAAAAAAAAAAAAAAAAAAACAGAAAATTGAGTGCAATTAGACAGTTTCGGTATACCAACACCTGTTATTTTCATGCATTTCCGGACAAAAATAAATTAAAGCATATGTCACAAAGTTGTCCTTTTAGATTTAAGAACAACCTTAATAGAAACATTTTTTTTTTTTTTTTTTTTTTTTTTTTTTTTTAGTAAATCGCTCGTATAAAAATGAAAATAAAAAATTAATACACCAAAATCAATTTTATTTGAGGCTAAATTGCTATGCTAAAATTGAATCTAGCATAATGCATAATAATATAAATTATTATGCATTAATATTATGCATTAATATGCTTAAATAATATAAATATAATATATTTACTGCATCATAAAATACAATATATGATATAATATTATATTATATACACATAATTTATTCTACATTCATTGCAGATGTTGAATTGCATTATTTTATAATGATTATTATAAAATAATGCAATATTAGTTTATATTAATTTTATATGCAATATTAGTTTTTATTAGTTTTATTAGGTTATATTAGTTTTTTTTTCTTTTTTTTAGCACAACTTATAAAAGATCTATGATTTTTTACGAGTTTATCAACTTCTAAAAACATTCATAGATAATTAATTTCATTTTTTTTTTGGGGGGGGGGGGGAGGAGGTTCTCTTTTTTATTACCGATGTGGTTGTATCTTTGAAAAGTTGTACCTAAGGGTGTATTCGAAAAAACGCTTTTCCACCTTCAGCAGCCCAAAATCTTCCGATACAATTTCAGACATATTTTTAAAAGTAGAAACATGAAATTTGCTGAGGGGATTTTTGAAGGGACGTATAAGGTGCCGTGTAATGTCTTTTTACGCTCAATTCATTAGAATTTGATTTATAAAAAATTAACTTCTCAGGAAGACCCTTTCTTTCGTTCCCAAATCTCCCATGTCGGAAAAATCGGTTCAAATTGCCGTTTTTGATTGCTTTTTTTGCAACATTTTGTGCACTTATCAAAGAACTGACCTTCACGGCACCGTGTGCACTTTCTAAATAAGAGAATCTGCGAGTTTGATGTGTTTGAGAGCAAAAGAGAATTCAAAAATAAATCGGAAAACCAGCAGTTTGAATCGAAATACACCCTTAATAACTTTGGTCTTCCTTCCAAAGAAAAAAAAAAAAAAACTGGTTCCATATTTCTGTCAGGGAAAGTTCGAACGTTTTTAATATAGATAATTCAAGCAATACATGTTGTTAATCTTTTTCAAACGGTCAACAAAGATTTTCTTCTCCCCACCCACCCCTCACTTTAAACAGAAGGTAGTTTCAAAGAAGAAACGATTCAAAATTGTCTATTAACGAATCTAGGAAAAAAAGTGACCGGAAAAAAAGTTATCGGAAAAAAATTTACATAAACTACAAAAGCGGAAAAAAAGTGACACGGAAAAAAAGTGACGCGGAAAAAAAATGACAAGGAAAAAAAGTTACCGGAAAAAAAGTGAAAAAGGATTGATTTTGGGGATTTATTATTGATTTTGGGGATTCATTGCTTAAGTATGAAAGGGGAAACGGGGTGGGGGGCTCATAATTTAGGTAAATGGGGTTTTCATGCTGAATTAACTGTTTTGGTCCAATTTTTGGATATACGTTCATCCTGAAAAGACGCTTGCCTGATTAGTTTTGGGAAGGTACGATTACCCCCCCCCCCCCATCCGTCCTCAATTAGATGAATGGGTTTTTATGCAGAATTGTCCAACGTGTGTCAAATTTGCCGATAGGTTCTTTTCGATAAGGCTTATATATAGTATATAATGCCTGAAGACATTTAGGAGTTCTAATGGTTAAGTATAGAGAGGAAACGGGGGATAACCTTTCTAAAATTAAATTAATAACTTTTTACGCATAATTATCCGATTTGCTTAGAATTTTGGACATAGGTTCTTTATGATAAGACGTATCTCTGCTTATTATAAAGGGGGGGGGCGAGCAATTATATCCCCCTTAAACTAGAAAAATAGGTTTCTATGCAGAATTATCCCATGTATTTCAAATTTTAAATATAGGTTCTTTCTGATAAGGTGGATCTCTGAATAGTTTTAAGGATTTAATATCTAAATATAGAAGGGGAATAGAATATAACCCACCTTAAATTAAATTACTTTTTACGCAGAATTATCAGATTTGCTTCAAATTTTGTATTATAGAACCATTATGATAAGGCGCATCACTGATGACATATGGGGTTATTTTGCCAATTAAAAATTGGGGGGGATTATCCCCCCCCCCTTAAACTAGAAAAATGTTTTTTATGCTCACTTATCCGATATATTTCATATTTCGGATATATGTTCTTTCTCATAAAGTGAATCCCGGAATAATTTTAAAGGTTTAATGGCTAAGTAAACACTGGGGGAACGGATGATACCCCCCCCCCCTTAAATTAATAAATGGCTTTTTACGCAGAATTATCTGATTTGATTCAAATTTTGATTGGGCGTTCATTATGATAAGGCGAAGTTCTGATTAATTGTGGGTTATCCCCCGTTCATCGCTCTATACTTAACCATTAAACCCTTAAATACATTCAGGGATTCACTTTATCAGGAAGAACTTATATCCAAAATTTGAAATACGTTGAATAGTTGTGAAAGAAAAAAAAACAATTTATTTTATTTAAAGAGTGGAGGATTAATCACCCGCTTCCCCTATTTAATTATCAAAAGAACCCCATAATTAATCAGAGATTCGCCTTCTAATAATGAATATACATCCAAAATTTGAAGCAAATCGGTTGATTCTGCGTAAAAAGCCATTGATTTAATTTAAGGGGGTTTATCCCCCGTTCCCCCTCTATACATAGCCATTAAACTATTCAGGAATTCACTTTATGAGACAGATCCTATATCCAAAATTTGAAATACATCGGATAGGTGTGCATAATTTTTTGAAATCTAATTTAAGGTGGGTATAGTAATCATCCGCCCTCCTTTTTAATTACCAATGGAACCCCATAACTAATCAGAAATACGTCTTATCATAATGAACCCATGTCCAAAATTGGAAGCAAATCGGATAATTCTGCATAAAAAGCCATTTATTTTATTTAAGAGGGGTTTCCTCCATCTCCCCTTTATAGTTAGCCAGTAAATCCTTAAAACTATTCCGGAATTCACCTTACGAGAAATAACCTATATTTAAATTGAAATACATGGGATAATTCTGCATAAAAACATATTTATCTAGTTTGAGGGGGAGAATTGCTCGTTCCCCCCCTTTATAATAAGCAGAAGAACCCATAACTAATCTAAGATACGTCTTATCATAACGAACTTATGTCCAAAATTATAAGCAAATCGGATAATTATGCGTAAAAAGCCATTAATTTAATTTAAGAAAGGTTATCCCCCGTTCCCCCTCTATACTTAACCCTTAAACTCTTAGAATCTCTCCAGGCATTTTATACCATACATAAGCCTTACGAAATTGAAATGCGATGTATCAAACGCGAACAATATATTTACCACTAAAATTGTTGTATATAGTGCTTTTTCCACGTCGAAACATAAAAGAATTCTTAAATATGACAATCCGTGAACGGTAACTGCTGTTTTAAATAATGTATATTAAAATTTTATTTTACACCAGTAATGGAAACAACAAACTACAGTCGTCCCCGTTTAAACGAATATTGATGGTTTCAGAAAAAAATATTCGTTTAAGCGGGGTATTTGATTAAACGGGGAACACAGAAATGTGATATTTAATGCGCAATAAAAAGGTAAAACGACCATCTGCAGCATAATTAATTAATAGCATAATAAAATCGTTAATATAATAACGTAAATCAGTAAAATAAATACAATTTCTAATATAAAGTAAGTACGTAATAATATAATATCAGTTATGTAACTGTATGATTTACATTATACTTAATGTAGTTCAATGGAATTTGGTTAAAACTTTGCTAGCACAAAAAACGTGGATGCGTTTTTGTGCATTAGCACACGCCTTCTGCTAAATCATAGCGCCATTTATTAACGAAAATTTCGCTTTTTTCGCTAAACCTATTCCAGTGCATATTGTTATGAAAACTGGAATTATGCTCCCTCTTTCAATCCCAATTTCCATTTTACCTCTCTTATTTTTGGACATATTTGTCATTGTGTTTTATATTGGAACCTTACTTCTGCTACCTGGACTTCTGTTTTCTTATTTAACGCTTCAAAAACTGCAGTTTTTCATAAAGGTTTCTTTCCATTTAAAATTCATAGGTAGCTTTCCATTTAAAATTCATAGCAACGCCTTTTTCCGAACAAAACCGCGACTAAACTTAAAAATAATCCATTGACCAACTTATTTTACTCATTCGCAGAAAAAGGAAGGGAGATCATTTAACCTGTCCATTATACACCTGCCAGCCGAAATCGTTGCAGAAAGAACTGATAATTTGTCTTCAATGGAAATGAGCCGAAAATGACCAAAGGTGAAGAAAAATTCAATATGAAACGTGTTTTTCGCGCCTGTTTTCAAACATAGGTCACCCAGATGGTATTCGAATAAGCGGGGAGATTCGCGAAATTTATTCGGTTTAAGCGGGGAAAATTAACACAGATCCAATGACGATAAATTCGGTTCCGGAGAGTTGTATTCGAATAAGCGGGGTATTCGATTATCCGTTACCCGATTAAGTGGAGAGGATTGTATCTAAGAGTGATTTGGCTTTTGACAGAATTTTCTAAAGATGAAATTCTCTGACAATACATATAATGCGTTTCCGTCCCAAAAAATAATTTTTAAACATGTAAAGGAAAAAATACACAAAATCAGTTTACCACTTTAAATTTACACAAAACCTGTTTCTACATAATATTATTTTTATAAAATAGATAAAGTACACAAACTTCCAAAATTATAATATCTTATTTAAAATATTTGGAGAATGCTTTTCTTTGAAATAAATTACAACCGAAAAAAGTATTATTCTCAAGCGAAATTTTTAACAAGCAATTTTTTTAAAAGATGGAATGAATTCAGTTAACCATGTAATATATTAAAACATAGAAAACATACGTATTATAAAGTATGCCAAATTGAGAATTGTCCAGAAACAGTACATCACAGTGCATTCAAAGTTTTGACGTATTCTTGTAAAATTTATGTATAATATAATGACTATCTTTAGTGTAAAAAGTAATACTTCCAACATTTAAAAAATAATTCAAATTTAGTGCCGATTCAAAACATTTTTAGGAATTCGTAAATCCTAGTGCATTCAAGCTTTGTATATAACCCTGTAAAAATCTATGTATGATACAATGACAGAGTTCTTAAATTAAAAAGGGTAACTTTATAACATAAGTTTTATTTTATTTTTGTTCGGATATCCACGAAAGTAGCAGGTATTGTTGTTTAGAAAATACCTAGTTTTATTCACTTTCCTGTTCTTTTTCTTTTCTTTTTCTTTTCTTTTTTTTTTTTTTTTTTGGTCAAACATAATAGAGTTTCCAGAAAACAGTGCCAATGTGGGTTTTTTGAACCGACATCCTGCGCGAAGAGAGAAAAACAGGTCAGCAAGAAGGAGAAAAACATCTTTGTCATGTGATCGCAAACGCTTATAACTCAGTAGGTAATTTATTCATCAAAAAATAGAAAACACAGTTCGACTCCGAATTGCTTCCATAGTCTGGCTTTCTAATTTTATATCTTTCCATTAAAAAATAAATTTGTAAATGTGTCAAAACTTTTCACACTTGTTGAACAAAGCAGCAGAGTACATCCTTTAATGTGTTAAGTAATTTTGCGCATCTTACTAAGATGTTAAATATGATGCTGATGCAAAATATTTTACTGAAAAAAGGAATGCTAATGTATTCAAACTTTTGTTGTATGGCTGCAAAATTTGTCTGAATAACAATTTTAGCATATGAAGTAATATTCCCTATTCGAAAACCATATCTAAATTTCTTGACGTCGTTTTGGAATGTTTTAAGGAAACAATAAATGATATCATGTTCGAACTTTAGACGTATAGTGTCCCTGTAAAAAAAAAAAAAAAAAAAAAAAAAAAAAAAAAATATATATATATATATATATATATATATATATATATATATATATATATATATATATATATATATATATATATATATCGACCTATTTTTACAAGCGCCTTCAAAAGCAAACAATTAAAAAAACTTTACACTATTAGATTAAATATACAGCGGGGCCCCATAAGCCCAAGCCCTTAATAGATGATAATTCGTAATAATTTATGATTATACTTATATATGT
The DNA here is from genome assembly GCA_964019185.1 of Maratus speculifer. NCBI lineage: Eukaryota > Metazoa > Arthropoda > Arachnida > Araneae > Salticidae > Maratus > Maratus speculifer. The sequence continues at coordinate 390,117,402 of OZ025290.1, forward strand.
AAAATTATTTTGTTCATCTGTTCTTAGTTAGGAATAAATTACTAATGAAACTGCATAAAGTTTTCTGAAATTTTACTTAACCTGTAGAAGCTGACTCGTTGATTTATCGATTAAAGATGTTACACTTTAGTGGTGGATTGGATTAGTGTTGTGAATAAGTCACTTTGATGTATAATTGAAATAAATATGCTGACTATTATATAAAAGGGAAGAATACTTCAAACTAAATTTTATTAAAGGTGTAAAACAGATATTGAAATTTTTTCTGTCTGTGTTTTGACCCAGTTTGCAAAAGCCGCCATCGTATAAAGGCTAAGGATATTCGGTATCCTAAGTGATGGTATTAGGATATGGGCGGAAGCCTATGGGGTACCCCCAGTTTAGGCATAACATATACGAAGCATCTTTTTACAACACTGTATATTTTAATCTATATGTGAGCAGTTGTTTTAAAGATTTATAAAACATTTACTCTCACTGCAACATATTTGAATTGCAATAGCATTTAACTGAAAAGTTTACTGTAGCCTGCCCACAGACGTAAAAATTATCTCCGCTTTACTTCGGTGAAGTGGGGGGAGGGGAGACGCAAGAGCTTAGAAAGCCTATTTGTATAGAAAAATATCAGCATTAGAACTCAATAAATTGTCATTTTCTGTTTTTTTTTTTTTTTTTTTTTTTTTTTTTTGAAAAATTTACTGGTAAACTCTGTAAAGTTTTCTAACGCCCTAACCCTTCAAACCTTTCAAATTGGAATAACGTTCTATTTGCCATTTACCGAATAAAAACAAAATGAGCTCCTTTTGTACTGAAATGGCGACTCTATTTCCTAAGGGCAAAATAATGTCTCAGTTGCTTTAGCTTTTACATTTTTATTTTATTATTAGTAGTAGTCAGGAGCTTAGCTACAGGAAAAGGCGAAGGTGCGACCCCCCCCCCTCCCCATTCGAAATAATCATTTACATTCGGTAATTTCACTTTTGTCCAAAAATTGCATCATTTGACGCTGTTAAGAACGCCCTCTTAAGAATTTTTAGACATATTCTAAAAAAATTATTGCAGAACAGATAACAATGTAAAAACAAATATTTAAAGTAATAATAATTATTTTTTTCATTAGTAATATTCTACTCTTTGCACTATATTATTTTTCTTTCGCTCTGAATCGATTACTATTTCACTTTTCCGCTATTTTCTCGTAAAAATGCGACAAGTTTGAAAAAAAAAATATTTGTCGTCTTGCTTAAAGAGATGTTGGGACTGCTCCTCTTGTGCCTCAAATTTAAATGGGGACAGGGGGCAACGAAGCCAAGAGCTCCCATAATCGGCTTTATACCGCTTTTTAACTTAAATCGGTTAATCTTTTAACTAACTAACTAATTGTTAAACTGCACAAGGCAATCGTCTTTTACTTATTTATTTTCATATTTTCATCGATCTTTGAACGCAGCTGAGACAAATAACACTTGAAAAATCACCTTATAATTTTAAGAGTAACTCGGTTCCTTCATAATGAAAGCAATACTTGCCTAAGTATTTAGCATTCCGAAAATGCATACGTGTGTGGAAATCTATCCAAACGAACCTACAGTCAGAGCCACAACTGCCTTTGACTCCCTACATACTCAAATTTATAAGATTTTATATATTTAAACTAGGGATACATGGGATATTAAGCATCCATTCGGTATTCTGCCTATTAGGCCATGTTACCGAATATTCGGTAATACCGAATATCATATTATTAGGTTAAGTCGAATGCTTGATTTAATGCATTTTGAATGCAGCTGAGACAAATAAAGTAACATCTTAAAAATAATCTAATAATTTTAAGACTAACACTGTTCTTTGTTGTTAAATTTAAAGTACTTGCCTGTCCAAGTATTAACGTTTTGAAAATGCATAAAATGGAATTCCAAAATGGAAATCTATACAAACGAGTCAACAGTCAGAGCCCCATTTGTCACCGGCAACGTACACATTCGGATTTATAAGATTGTATATATTTAAACTAGGAATACACCGAATATTAAACATCCATTCGGTATTCTGCATGTTCGGCCAGGCCGAATGTTCGGCTTGGATAAATATCAAAGATACATATTCTGCTTGCCAAATATTCGGTTTGGCCGAATATCAAACTACTTGGCCAAATCCTAAAGTTAAAAACCTTTTAAAACACATTTCTAAAAACTATTCACAATTTCTACTTTTAACTATGTACTTATAAATATTTAAAATAATTGGTTGGTTGATTTTTTTATGTCCGCCATTTATCAACAAGAGGGATATAGGCCCTGGGGGGTATCCGCCTTGGGGGGTCTTTCTAAGGGAATTTAACCCTTATTCGAAGAATATCGCGGAAAACTCCGAACGATAAGGCCGACGGGTGTGAATGGGTTTAAACCCAGCACTTTAGATCTATCAGTTTTGGACTCGAATCTTTCGACCACTGGTAAGGCTTTTAAAAAGTAATTGGAAACAAACTTGTATTTAAATAAAATACAAGTTGAATGTAGATTCTGCTATTGCAGAATTGAGTTTCGCCTCCGATTAGAAGAAAAAAAAAATCGATACAGGTTTTTTAGAAGGGCGACCCCGTTTAGATTGCATTGAACTAACTTCATTTTTCTTGTGTTTATCAATATAATAGCAAACATAACGGCGTGAAATACCCAATTGAATAACAATTTCTCTCTGAGACATTAGAATTGCGGAATAATAAAGAGATACAATTTGACGTGCTACTTCTTCATTGACTAGATTCATCAAAAACGGATTTTTTCTTTAGTTTAAATACTTTTTTATAGAATCTGAGTAAAAGGAAATGCAATTTAACAATAAAACGAGTGGAATCCCGTCGAATTCAACGAGTGAAATGTTTAAAAGACCCGATCGATTTGGTTTATAAAAAAGCAAAAGTAATTACATTATTGAATCAGTATATAATAAATATTTTTACAAACTAAATGTCAAATTTGCCAGTTACAATTTTGCATGCAAATATTCGCACATCTTCAGTTAAAATTGTAATCTGAATGCCGGCGAAATCAAGAAATTTTATTTTATATGCAATGCACTCACAAAAAACTAATTTTATTAAAAAAAAAAAAAAAAAAAAAAAAAAAAAAAAAACTAATTTTATTTTTACTGTGACATTATTTTCACTAACTGAAGTCATCTGAAAGTAAAATCTCAATCTCAGTGTCCATAATGAAAAGAAATATTGAAATGTGTTATCGTTATGATCGTTATCGTTATCGTTGTAATTCCCATTTATCGGGTTGCTGAATGACATAATTTTCCTCATTTGAAATTTTTCTTATTTTGCTTTAGATATTAATTTTTATCATAAATTATTTTCTGTTATTTTATTTACATTATTAATATTATTTCTCAGTAAATATATTTTTTCTTACCTTATTTAGTGCATAATTATACGCAATCATTTTGGAAAATAAATTTTTATTATCGAGAGAAAAGCTAAAATGAGTTGCCACCATTTTGAACAAATATCGTAAAAAGCATTTAAAATTAAAAATAAAATATAAAAATGGAAATAAATTAAAAAATAACTAAAATGGGCACAACTACAAATAAATAGCTTTCATTTAAAAAAATAATTATCAAAATCGGTTGAGTAATAAATTCAGGGCTGATGACACGACATTTTTTGGCTTGTCTGAAAGAAATAGCATCGGAGGCTAATAATGTTTTTAGATTATTAATTTACTATTTGTAAAGTATAAGTTAAGAAAATTAAACATAAAGAGTGTTAAAATGATGATTAATTAGGATTTTCGTAGAATTATTTCATGTAGTTCTTACATTTTGTTTAGTACATTATCTATTGCTGCTTTTCCACAAAAAAAGTTTTCTAAACAAAATAGAAAAGCTTTTTTAGCTGATAATAAGAATCAAAACAGACAAATTTCGTTCAAGAAACCATAATCGTAATCTACTTTGAATGATATCATCGCATTTATTATAAACAAAATTAATTTGAAATAAATGTCTTTGAAATGTCATAATTACAGATAAAGTTGCGAATAAAAATTCAGTTTGTTTTACACCCAATATGTATAACCTTATGCATTGCACGTTTGATGAAATAAATGGATTAAAATATTGTTTCTTGTTAAAAAAAAAAAAAAAAAAAAAAAAAAAAAAAAAAAATATTATTCAAATATTCAGTATTTGATATTTGGCAAAAACCACTACGATGTGTTACCACAATAAATGGATTAAAATATTGTTTCTTGTTTAAAAAAAAAAAAAAAAAAAAAAAAATATTATTCAAATATTCAGTATTTGATATTTGGCAAAAACCACTGCGATGTGTTACCACAATCGTAGTGCGAAGAAATCGCACTAATGAAACTTGGTCTATCGGCACTTTTATCATACAACAATTGTTTTCACAGTGCTCGCTCTAAAATATAAAAAGGCATGAATATACAAGGATGAAAAATTACAATCATTCGGTAATTTTACTGTGAACATTCGGTAAATCCGATGTGTACCCCACCCCCCTTTACAAACAAAATGCATTAGCTAAACTGCTGTTAATAGTATTATTGTATCTGGCTGTCTTTTCAGTGATAACATAACTGACCAGGCTACTTTATTCTGAGGTGAAAAGATTTATTTTTAGACGGCACATCTGCATATATGTTTCAAAGAATTTTGTCAGTAATCGCCTTAAGCTAACGAATGGTGGTTTAGAAAGCATTTGAAGATTTTTACACCGTGGGTGGAAAAAAGGGTACAACCAACTCATTTTTCTTTGAAAAGGGTGTTTGAAAATTGACCACAGGCATTTGTAATAACCTGTTTCTGTCGCTTTTTGAGATAAAGTAATTTGGGAATGGACAATTTTTGAGGAAAGAGGGGTTCTCCTTCCTCTTTTCGCTTTCAGTACTTCATTTATCTGTGCTAATAAACAAATTACATTAGAAAATTAACAATTAAAGTTTCGTTATAACAACCTAATATTCCCTTTAAAACAGCTTCGACCGCTATTCTTTAATATTTTATTTTTAAATTGTACTTATTAAATTATGGGTTTTTCATACATTAATAATGAGATTTAATCATCTAACGGACTTAATTAGTAGTGTGTTGCTGAATAAATGCATATAAAAAATAAAAATGAGTTTTGATTATAATTAACAAAGTTAACTAAATGATTTTTTAAAACTCATTTATCTTCGTTTGCGATTGTTAAGATTTTTGATGCATTCAGTATGTTAAACCTTTATCAAATGTGCATGCAATTGATTGAAATTCCTTCAATATAAGCATATCATTTGTGAGAAATTTATGGATAAGTTATTTTCAATAGTAATACTTTAATGTTTAGAAAAAGTAAAATATGTAATCATTCGTGTACATTATTTAACTAAAAAAATACATAAGATTTTGTGGAAATTATTTTTCTCTAAAATTATTTATAGGAAAGAGAATAGGATCTTTAGGTTTTTTGAATACGTTCTTGTAGAAGTCTGTAGTATATAATAAAGAAAGAAATATGGGTAGTATTTAAATATGTACAATAAAATTCTACTTTTTTTTTTATTTAAAAAACTTAAATTTCCGTTTCCGTTCTTTAAAGTTATTTTTATGCGAATTAGTTTCATAATAACGAAAAAAAATGTTTACGAGTAAAAAAAGGAAAAGTAAAACATCTTTTGAAATGCCTTGTCCACACATTTATATTGTCAATATTATTATTATTTTATAATGACTTTTTTTACTTCCCTTATTAGTTATATAATATTTGCTGTAATCAATATGTATTATTTTTGTTAAAGTTTAATTTGTTTAGCTAGTTGCTTAAATTTCTTAATGGTTGTGGAACAATACTTCGGCACATATTCTGAAACTTCAAATGCATACATTAATGTACAAACATAAAATAAATTTTTAAATGTGGATTTTATGGGGAAAATGTCTGAACAAACATATTATATTTACAAGACATCCACTATCTTATCATATTTGCTCGTCATAATCAGAAATAATAACATTGTATTTTTCCTTAATCCACACCCTGATGAATTTTAATTCCAGGACAAAATTCACCGCGGACAAGTTCCCTAAGGACAACAACTTCCACCAGACAAAATCCCCAAGGACAAAATTCCCACGTATTTTTAGAATTGTAATACTATCTCTACAAAACATAATTTTTCGGATAAAGATTTTAATAAAAGTAAAATAAATCCAACTGAAAAATTTTTCATATCTTACAGATTTTTTTTTTTTTTTTTTTTATGTGAAAAGAAATATAATTGCACTCTTAAATAACATATGAGATAACTCAGAGAATAATTCCCTATTGTTTTATGGTCCAAAAACTGAGCAACTGGAATCTCAGGATTTAATCAATTTTGCCAATATAATTTTGCTTTGCAAGTTATATAATAATAATAATAACTTTAAGATATATAATGCATTTGTATGCCTATTATGAATCTTTAGGATAGAATTTTTGCTTTAATTGTATTTTTAAATGTAGGGGGAACTGGGGTACATTGATACATGGGGCACATTGATACACCCCCCTCTACCGCTCACAGGGTCATTACAGGAAGTTTCACAACAGCTCCAAAAGGTGATGCTAGTGTATTCAACTACATACAGAAAATCTTGGAATGATTCAGCAGTTTGATGAAATGGGACGGGTGATTTATTGTTTTTGTTGTTCAAAAGTAAATTTCAGTTGTACAATTGAAATTCTATTATACAACTGTTCCAGTATTTTCAACCAAAATGAATACTCTCCCTGGTAAGTACTGCTACTCTTTATCAGTTCCTCATTATTTATTGTTAGATATATTGTGAAGTGTTGGATTTGAGACTCATTTTATTCAAAATCGCTGTATGGGGCACATTGATACAGTTTATGACGGGGCACATTGATACAGCCTAAATCCTTTAATAGTTCATATTTTCATTATCTTTTTTTTTTTTTTTTTTTTACCATACACTCCTTAATCCAACCTTTTTTTCACGAAAAATTTCTAATATTAGTTTTTATTGAAGTGAAATAGCTCTAATTTCTTTATATTAGAGCATTTTATAGTATTTTTGAAAACAGAAGACGTAGGAACTTACCCAGCATCTAGTGCTAGTAGAACTAATAAAAGAAAAGGACGGCATTCTGGCAAATCTCGAATTTATATCGATTCTCCAGAGAAAAAAGTATTTTCGACATGAGAAATGTTAAGTGATAGAAACAAACTGCAGAACAGAAAATGATACTTATATTATAAACAGAATTTTTAATATAATTATCCTTTATTTTCTGTTTATGAACCTATTTGTAAACAGAAAAACTGGTAATTTTTTCATCTTTCATAAGAAAGAAGATAATGCTGGGGTTGAAGTGCTAGATATGACAAAGTTACCACAGCCAACAATCAGACAAGAAACAGACAGAACATCAAGTCATAATATATTTAATTTTGATTGCTTTAATATTGCTTAAAAATAAATTGTGGGTGATTTGAATTTTTATAAATAAATATAAAATGGTTTTCTAACTCATTTTTTATGAAAAATATGCAATGGTATAATTTTGTCGTCATTTTTCTTAAACGTATCAATCTGCCCCGGGGATGGGGCACATTGATACAAATGACTTTTTTTGATTTTTTTAAAATTACATGCAAGAATACTACATAAAACAATGATTGTACATTTTTATAACATACTACACAAGTTTTGCTGTCACCTCATGGAAAAAAAACTTGAATTTTCTACTTTCTTGACACCAAAAAAAAATCTTAGAAAAAAACTGTATCAATGTACCCCAGTTCCCCCTACAGATAGATATTTTCTTTATTGATTGTTTTTGTAGATATATTTATTGTTTTAATTGTAACTCACCGTGTTGGAATTTTTAATAACTCCATAATTCTGTGTTGGCATTGTCATAAGCAGTAAAAAGCCACAGATTTAGAGTTATTACAGCGAATATACTAATTATATATTGCATGTGTTCATAAGAAGCTATCTCATTCATCGAAATCATCCACTCGCTAATGCTAATTCCATGAAGATTTTTTTAAAGCTATCTCATTTGCATTTCAGTATTTCTCCTTTTATATTTATTTATTTGTTTATTACATGGTATAGCTGAGTTTGATCTCTACAAAGAACGCTTTATTATTATTTTTTTTTATTATTTTTTTTTCTTTGATTGCAAGGTTTTTTATGAAGATGCTTTCTTCTATGAAACTGATTTCAAAAATGAAAAAATCCTCATTAGAAAAGAAAGAAAAAAATCTGGTACAAAAAATTCGAAAAGATAAAAAACTGCATTGGTAGAGATTGCCTCAACTATTCAATGAAAAAAACGCATCTAAAAATATTGAAATACAAACGAGATTTTTTTCGAATTTTTTCAAGTAGGATTAATATTTGCGGATATTTTCGCATAATTAGCCCCTTCAGAGGCTGCTTCAGTCAAGTAAAAATAAGTGTTTGCTAATGCAATTCCTATAAAAATATATACAAAAAGATATCTCGTTTCCATTTCAGTATTTTTTGCATTGGATAACTGAGAACTAAGGCCACCTATCCCTTTTTAGGTGCGTTCGTAGTTATATAAATACGTAGCTATAATGGTAAACGGAAAAAAAGTGACCGGAAAAAAAGTTATCGGAAAAAAAGTGACATAAACTACAAAAGCGGAAAAAAAAGTGACACGGAAAAAAAGTGACGCGGAAAAAAAGTGACAAGGAAAAAAAGTTACCGGAAAAAAGTGACAAGGAATTGATTTTGGGGATTTATTATTGATTTTGGGAATTCGTTGGTCAAGTATGAAAGGGGAATCGGGGGGGGGGGGCTCATAGTTTAGGTAAATGGGTTTTTCATGCTGAATTAACTGTTTAGTTCTATTTTTGGACATATGTTCATCCTGAAAAGACGCTTGTCTGATTAGTTTAGGGAAGGGACGATTACCCCCCCCCCATCCGTCCTCAATTAGATGAATGGGTTTTTACGCAGAATTATCCAACGTGTGTCAAATTTGCATATAGGATCTTTTCGATAAGGCTTATGTATAGCATAATGTCTGAAGAGATTCTAGGAGTTTAAGGGTTAAATATAGAGGGAGAACGGGGGATAACCTTTCTCAAATTAAATTAATGGCTTTTTACGCATTATTATCCGATTTGCTTAAAATTTTGGACATAAGTTCATTATGATAAGACGTATCTTAGATTAGTTATGGGTTCTTCTGCTTATTATAAAGAGGGGGAACGAGCAATTCTCCCCCTCAAACTAGATAAATATGTTTTTATGCAGAATTATCCCATGTATTTCAATTTTAAATATAGGTTCTTTCTGGTAAGGTGAATTCCGGAATAGTTTTAAGAATTTAATGGCTAAGTATAAAGGGGAGATGGAGTAAACCCCTCTTAAATTAAATAAATGGCTTTTTATGCAGAATTATCCGATTTGCTTCGAATTTTGGACATGGGTTCATTATGATGAGACGTATTTCTGATTAGTTATGGGGTTCTATTGGTAATTAAAAAGGAGGGCGGGTGATTACTATACCCACCTTAAATTAGATTAAAAAAATTATGCACACTTATCTGATGTATTTCAAATTTTGAATATAGGATCTTTCTCATAAAGTGAATTCCTTAATAGTTTTATGGGTTTAATGGCTATGTATAGAGGGGGAACGGGGGATAAACCCCCTTAAATTAAATAAATGGCTTTTTACGCAGAATCATCCGATTTGCTTCAATTTTGGATGTATATTCATTATAAGAAGGCGAATCTCTCATTAATTATGGGGTTCTTTTGATAATTAAATAGGGGAAGCGGGCGATTGATCCTCCACTCTTTAAATAAAATAATTTTTTTTTTCTTTCACAACTATTCAACGTATTTCAAATTTTGGATATAGGTTCTTCCTGATAAAGTGTATCCCTGAATAGTTTTAAGGGTTTAATGGCTAAGTATAGAGCGATGAACGGGGGATAACCCACAATTAATCAGGACTTCGCCTTATCATAATGAACGCCTAATCAAAATTTGAATCAAATCAGATAATTCTGCGTAAAAAGCCATTTATTAATTTAAGGGGGGGGGGGAATCATCCGTTTCCCCAGTGTTTACTTAGCCATTAAACCTTTAAAATTATTCCGGGATTCACTTTATGAGAAAGAATATGTATTCAAAATATGAAATATATCGGATAAATGAGCATAAAAAACAATTTATCTAATTTTAAGGGGGGGGGGGAATAATCACTCTCCCCAATTTTTAATTGGCAAAATAACCCCATATGTAATCAGGGATACGCCTTATCACAATGGTTCTATAATCCAAAATTTGAAGCAAATCTGATAATTCTGCGTAAAAAGTAATTTAATTTAAAGTGGGTTATATTCTATTCCCCTTCTATACTTAGATGTTAAATCCTTAAAACTATTCAGAGATCCACCTTATCAGAAAGAACCTATATTTAAAATTTGAAATACACGGGATAATTCTGCATAAAAACCTATTTTTCTAGTTTAAGGGGGATATAATTGCTCGCCCCCCTTTATAATAAGCAGAAGAACCCCATAACTAATCAGAGATACGTCTTATCATAATACCCCGTTCACACTACGGATATTTAAGATATCTCAGGCCTGGAACTCTCTCAGAGAGTTCTACAAACTCTCTCAGAGAGTTTCAATTCTCTCGAGCTAGATACAGGAACAACCACCTACTCTCATTGGCTACAAAACTTTGCTTTTACTGATTGGCTGTTGTGGCGGTCTTTATTTCAAGCGCATGCGCATACGCTACATTTGTTCAGTTCAGAGATACAGTGACATTCGCTGAGATATCTTAGGTAAATTTTTCAATGTGAACAGGCATCCAATTCCGGGAGGGTCCACTTCAAACACGGCGATCTTAAGATATCTTAAGTTTGTAGTGTGAACAGGGTATTATGAACCTATGTCCAAAATTGTAAGCAAATCGGATAATTATGCGTAAAAAGTTATTAATTTAATTTTAAAAAGGTTATCCCCCGTTCCCTCTCTATACTTACCATTAGAACTCTTAAATCTCTTCAGGCATTATATACTATATATAAGCTTTATCGAAAAGAATCTATATGCAAATTTGACACACGTTGGACAATTCTGCATAAAAACCCATTCATCTAATTGAGGACGGATGGGGGGGGGGAGTAATCGTATCTTCCCAAAACTAATCAGGCAAGCGTCTTTTCAGGATGAACGTATATCCAAAAATTGAACCAAAACAGTTAATTCAGCATGAAAAACCCATTTACCTAAACTATGAGCCCCCTCCCCGATCCTCCTTTCATACTTAAGCAATGAATCCCCAAAATCAATAATAAATCCCCAAAATCAATTCTTTGTCACTTTTTTTCCGGTAACTTTTTTTCCTTGTCACTTTTTTACCGCGTCACTTTTTTCCGTGTCACTTTTTTCCGCTTTTGTAGTTTATGTCACTTTTTTTCCGATAACTTTTTTTCCGGTCACTTTTTTCCTAGATTCAGCTATAATAGTCTTTAAGTCCGTCCGTCCGCATATAACAGCGCAAAAACTACCCTACCGAAATTTTTGATATTTAAATTATGTAATTGTTCTATAATTTTATCGATTCATTTCAAATTTTGTGAAAATTGAATGCATAGTTCTATTTCAGGTACTATAAAAATTATTCCTTTTCATTACGGCCAATGGGAAAAAAATAGTTTTTAATTGCATTTTAATGATGCTACATGTGCTTTCGAACATAACAAAATTTATGTGCATCTATGAAAAATGTATAAAAATATACTTACTGTTAGATGAAAAAAAAAGTTTTGATATTAATTTACAGGGCCACACAAAAGTATTCCATTACATAGTGGTATAGGAGGAAGCATTGTTTGGGGTGCGTTTTAATTTTCTTAAACTATTATACATATTATGAAATTGATTAACTTTGTTGAGGTGTACTAAAAGTTATCTCCTGTATAATAGAAAGTAGATAGTATTTGCAGGGACACACAAAAGGAGTGAGTCATACAAAAGATTTCTGATACTATAGTATATAATACTATTACATCAATAGTATTACATACTATAGTATTCAGACATCAATGTCTGAATATTTTTAAAAATTCTTTTTAGCACGAATGCACCTCATTTGCTACGTTTGACGTGCAACTTCTGAATTGTTTGATTTTTTTTATAGGTATTTTAAAGGAGGACATTTTTACTTCCGGAACCAGTTTCAAAAGGGAAAGTGTCCTCTTAAAAAAAAATCTGCTAACGAAATCAGAAAAGTGAAAAAACGGCCTTTGTACAGATCAACCTCAGCCATCCAATGAAAAAATATTTAAAATATTGAAATGCAAACGAGATATCTTTATGAATTTCTTCCATAGGATTAGCATTAGGAAGAGGATATTTTCACGTGAGGGAAATAGTCACTTAATATATCGAACATCCAACATAAGGACTCATAAACTATAACGACCAGTATAAAAGTCTCAAATCTTTTAAAAATCTTACAATGCTGTTTTTCATCCTGTAGAAGCAGAGACGTACCCACAGAAATAAGGAGATCGGCTAATTGCGCCTAAGCCATCAATTCACTAAATTGGGAACTTTATGGATTATTTCAGCTGTCAATAATGGAATTTTTTTCAACTCACAAAAATTTTAAACACATTTTATGTACATATATAATATAATTTTTTGCTAATAATAGCTTTTAAATCACATAAAAATGGACAGCATGAAAAGGTATGTTGCACAAATTGAAAAATTGAAAAAATAAATAAATAAATATATAAATAAAAGATGATAATAAAAAATTCGTATATATATTTTTTCACAAGTAATTCAAGCATTGGAAAATTGTTTAACTATTTGCGAAGAGAAAATTTTATGAAGAAATAACACTTGTTATTCAACAGTGCCATTAAAATAATAATAATAATAATAATAAATAAAAAACATTATTTTCCGTTTAAAAAAATATATATTTTTAATTTGACATAGTAGGAAAACATTTAGAAAATTATGTATGGGAGCGAATATTTTCATCAAGTTTAAACTAATTTCTCATTGACTGTACTTTCATATGTTTCATCCTAAGATGATGCACTTGTTAGTTACTAATAAAAAATAAAATAAAATAAATACATAAAAAACATTGATTTTTTTTATAGTACTTATTTATATCTATAAAGAAATATGTCCTGGTTGATTCGCTCTCTCGTCATCAACGAGCAGCCAAAACTAATCTTGATACGTAAATGAGGTGGTCATAACCCTAGCATAAGAATTCCATTTCAAGAAAATAAAGAAAATAAAAGAAAGAGATTGTGCAGTAGAAGGTGCACGCAATATCTATTTTATCTATTTCAACAATAAACACAACCTGATTTCATATGCTTTCTTATATATGGCATCTGTTTACAAGCTTGGTTCGGTGTTAATCATACTCTCACACACAGAAAAAAAATAATTTAAATTTAAACTTGATTTTTCAAAAATGAGTTAAGTTCAAGCTTAAATTCAAAAAGATTTCAAACGAACTCGCTCAGCTGAAACTCATTTATGAAAGTAAGCAAAATTCACTATAAATTTATATAGATATATGTATTAGACTATTATGGACCAAATTTACAAAATTTTGTGAATTATTCTTTTGGGTATTCGACATAAGGTCTTCAAGAGCCCATTCCCATTTCAATTTTCCTTATCGTCACTCGGTCCGAGTTTCGTTTGAAGATTACTTTTTTCTATAGGTTGGACCAAGATGGGAAAGGACAGGATTTATTTTCCAGGGTAAGTTAAAAGTGTGCTACATTACAGTTGAAATCTGAATAGGCAAAAATTTTCCGTTCCAGTTAATAGATTTTTCCAGTTTTTCAAATTTCCAATAATAATTATTTAAACTTTCTGGGAAAATTTTGAAATTCCTTAAGACGGTATTAAAAAAAAGTATCCATGCTCAAATACTCAAAATTTTTGGGCGCATTTTCAGACTTTTTTTTAAAGATAAAAATAGAGAACTTGCTTACGAAATTTTATTATATATTATATATATATATATATTATATTATTTATTATATAATATAGGCCGTGTATTTTCGTTTTTCACTAAATTTATTGCAACTTGATTTTAAAAAAGTTATCTTCCCAGTATGACCCTTTTTTCCGTTTCCAACACTATCGCTTCAGGAAATTCGGTTTAGAATGCCAACTTTGACTGCATTTTCGGCCTTATATTCGCCTTTATCAATAAATTGACAAATACGGCACAATATATGGTTTCTGAATAAGTAAACCTGTGGATTTGATGTTTTCAAAACAAAAATAGATTTAAAAATTAATCAAAAAGTAAGAAACTTGGATTTGAATGCACCTTATTGATATACTTATTATTAATGACGGATAAAATGCATTAGTAACCTGTATAGTGTTGACTGCTCTGTGCGGATATTTTTATTTTTACGTCGATATATTTAAAGTTTTGTTTTATACGAGGAGTTCGGATAACAAAAAACAAGTATGAAAAATCATGCGTTAAGCATAGATTATATAATACTTTCCAGCACTTCCTGAAATTTTAATAAAACTTCACAAGTGCTACTATTTATAGACAAATATGTATTCTAATACTTTTGAACAGCCTTGTGTTTGATCTGTCAATTGATATACATACTATATAAAGGGAAAATTTAACTTAACCAGAAAACGCTGAACAGTCTCAAATTTATCTTTCAGCAAATTATTTTAATAGATAGAAGTATACTTATGTACTTTTCTTCAGCCCTGTAGTTAACCTATTAGTTTTATTATACGCCAATATTTAGCTACAGTTTAGTTCAAACTAAAACACCCTTAAGACTACTGAAATCACATTTCCAGAAATTATTATCCTTAGGCGATCCATGTATCCAATTCTTTGGGTGGCCCTGTATATCACTTTAACTATATTCTACAAACATTTCTTAGTAAACAGAATGCAGTTCATCATGAAAATACGTAATTTATTTTTTAAAAAAAATCTTTAAGTAAATTATGCTCATATTCAGTAACCTTGAGCTCTTTTCTTTAGCCCAGTGTATATCAACCATATCATTCATACATACCATATAATTATGTATAAATTTAGTGAAACTTAAAAGCGCATATCGTACTTAAAAATACATTTTATCCTTACATTAGCCATCATCGATAACATAGAGTACTTTTGATAGAATATACTGTTTGAAATCTTTTGTGTGTCCCTGTAAATCTGTGCACTTTGTAATATGCATGAAATATCTTATATTAAGCTTCAGTGACGTATATCTGTTTTATTATACTTGAAACAGTTTAATATAATTAAAATATGTCGCAAACAATTTCTCCTTTACCATTATGTAATGGAATTATTTTGTGTGGCCCTGTAAATGAATAATATCTATACTTTTCACCTCATATTTAAAAAAATGCATATTTAGTGCAGTTTGTAGATGCATATAAGTTTTAATATGTTTGACAGAGTGTAACATCTTTAAAATTCATTCGAAACGATTTTTTCCCATAGAACGTAATATGACGAACAAATTTTGATTGTCCATGTAAATAAACTAATTATGCTAAGAATTTCATTTGGAATAGGGTTCGTAGTAGGGTAACCATCAATAACATCCAAAAATTTCAGGACAATCCGACTAAATTTACAAGAGTTGGAGCGCGGTCAAACGGCCAGACATACTGAAATCATAAATACTTCTGAACTTTGTTGGAAAGTTAAAAAATATTAGTTTTTCTCTCTTTTTTTAGAAAGATCTTAGAAAGCCCCCCCCCCCCCCCAAGCGTAAACCATTGACTTAAAGCGAGAGAGCTAAAAAATATATTTTTTAAAAAGCTCATTTCATTACTTTGAAATAAATTTATTAAAGAAAAGAAGTTTTCTCCATTTCCGGAGAGGGAAAATATAACAATGATATGAAACTTTTTAAACGGTCCGTCTTTTAATGAAATATATTTCTACATTCATATAAATCAACTTCATACTTTTCTTCTTTTGCAAAAAATGATTAACACAACTTATAAAAAAACTGTAATTTATTACAATTTTATTAATAGTTTAAAACATTGGGTAATAATTGATTTTGAGAGGGCCACTTCCTTTATTATCAAAGCGATTTTAATTTTAAAAAATACTGCATTCTTCTAAAAAAGATTTGTATCCACAATACTGCCACATAATGGATTCGAACGTTCTCTGAATAGATCAATGAACAGAACAAATGTTGTCAATCGTTCGCTAACAGTGAAAAAACTACTGAGTCTTCTCTCCCCTCTTTGAATAAAAGACTGTTTCAAAAAGAAACGATTCTAAATCGTTTCACAATCGACACAATACAAGGATAAGATATTTAAATATTTACTACTGCGATGTAACTGTTTAAGTGAAACTAAGATGCTTAGTCTCCCGTCTTCAGTTAACTTCATATAATGAATGATACTAACAACATTCATAATGCTCCTTTGAAGTCAGAAGAATTGTCTTCGCTTTTAAACGCAGTTTTAAGAAAAATAGCTACAGATGTTAAAAAACTAATAGCTAAAATTTTAACAGATGTTAAAAACTACTGATGTTGTAAAATAAAAAAGGCGTAACATACAAGTGTGGTGCGGTGCGGAATGTTAAAAAAAAATTCCATTCTTTCAAACCCATTGCAGCTTATTTAGTTCTTTGTAGTTTCGAACACAGGTAATATTCATAGGAAGAGATTTTTCAAAATGATTGCACTATAACCGGTACTTCCCAGGGCTGGAGAAGATAAGTAAGGATAGAAACTGCGGACGGAAGTGAGCCGTAATGACATAGCCAGGAGCATAAATGGGAAAGAAAATTAAACAGAATATTGAAAAAAAAATTCCGAATTGTGTTTCTTTCGAATTTTTTCCAGCAACAAATTTAAAGAACATTTGCCCGCTATTTGTTGTTTTAAGGTAGCTTTAAATATTTTCATAAAAACAGCTTAAAAATTTAACGAATTATTTTTAATTTTTTTCAAAAGAAATAAATAATTTTTGTTACATGGCTTGAATTATACTTTAAGATATTAACATTAATAAGAAAAATGATATATTCATTAATAATATATTTTTTAATTTGTACAGCAAATTACATTAATTTAAAAAAGAGAAAAAGAAAGAAACATTTTATATTTATTGATTGAACTTATAGGAATATTATAGATAATGTTAGCATGAAGTGTAGTAACGGGAAATTTTGCCCCTCCAAAGCATAAACCTGGGTGTGTCAATAAAAAAAAATTAAAAACTTAATGTTATTCATACAGATTGCTATAATTGCTAATTATATTTTTCTTTTTAAATCACAAAAATAAGTATTCTTTAAATACAAAAGAAAAATAAGGAACTATTTTACATGCTTCATTGAAGCCATAACAATGCTATAAATACAAAAAAAAATAATTACATTTTAAGTTAGAAAATATAATTAAAGGGCTAGTTGTCAAAAGAAAATATTTTGTAACTGTAACTTGAATTACATTTTTAGGTTCATGTTTGAATAAAGCATAGTCATAATGGAACATGAAAAGTGTTATTAATTAAAAAATTGATGAAAAACTTTGAAGTTGTTAAGTGAAACGTAGATTTATGAATATATTTCTCTCCGATTTATTAAATCTTTCCACAAATTCAAAATAGCTACTTTCTGACACATTTCTGAATTCTTTTCTTTTCGGAAACGTATAAAATTGACAGGTTTTCTTATTCAAAAACTGTGAATTGAATGGCGTTATCCATTTATTATTATTATTATTAAAGAGATCATTTATTTGTGGAAATACGGCTACAGATAGCGTTTTGAATCGAATTTCGGAAGCGACATAACGAGAAAGGAGAAAAACTTAAATCCCTGATAAGAATCTCTTATACGTCGTTACGTAATTCGTTTAGAAAAAAATGAAAAACACTATTTCATTCCCAAAACTTCAAATAATCATGCTTGTCAATTTTAGGGCTTTACAGTTAAAAGTTAGTCAAACATTTTTTCAAAGATTTGGGTTGTTGAGCAATGAATTTGAGAACTACCTTAAGGTGCATTTCCAAAGATTCCGTTAACAGATGTTCATTATCACTATTGATATTTTTACAAAACATATTGCTTATCTTACACATTTTGAGATTCCCCATGAAAGTAATCAGGATTTTCCTTAAGAAATGAAGGAAGTGTACCCCACCTTCACATCTCTGCTTTCAGCGCCCACAACCCCCTCTATTCTTTCCAAAAACAAACTATCATTAGAAAACTAATGATTAAAATTTTATTATGACAATTTAATATTATATTATTTTCAAAAGAAATTCTTTACTAACATTTTCCTCGTAATATATCAAGTAAAAAGCATTAATTATGACCAATTTGGGACATTTTCTTTTAGACATCATGTAATGCATTTGATTCGCAAAGGTAAAACTTGCAAAGAAATACTCATGTCAACCAATCTACTACTTTTCCTATTATTATCATAGTAGTCTTTTTAGGAGCGTTCGTAATTATGTAAATACGTAGCACCTATTGTTGTCGCTCAGTCCGTCCGTCTGTCCGTCTGTCCCTTACATTACATCAATGGGGAAAAAAGTTTCAAATGCATTTTAATCGTTTGAAATTTAAAACTTATATTTATTACATAATTTTGTCGCGTCATTTCAAATGTTATGAAAATCGGATGCATAGATCAGTTACAGGGACAATCAAAAATATTCCGTTACATTACGATCAATGGGAAAAAATGTTTCAAATGCATTTTAAAGGTGTTACACTCATTTGAACATAATATAATTGACATGAATCTATGATGTATGTACTAAAATATACATTCTGTACAATCTGGGATGCAGAGAATATTTATTATTAAATTACAGGACCACACAAATGTATTCCACTAAATAATGTTATACGGGGAAACATTGTTTGGAGCGTGTTTTAATTATATTAACCTACCTTCACATTTTATGAATAAGATATACGTTAATGAAGTATAATAAAAATTACTCCCTGCATATTTACAGGAACACAAAGATTTCGACCACTATACTGTATCCAAAGTACGCTGTACTATACCAGCAAGATCTGAATATTCTAAAACTTATAGTAAGAACGCACCTCATTTGCTACGCTTCACGTGCAATTTCCAACTTGTTTTTTTTTTTTTTTTTTTTCATAAAGTTGTGTGAGTTATACCCTATGTACAGACGTGAGCAAGCAGTGCTGGGTACAAAATTTATGCATACATATAATATGTACAAAGCTCAGCATTAGGCACTTCTATAGTATTTAAAAAAAAAAAAAAAAAAAAAAAATCAACAAATAGATAGAAGGGTGGAAAAGTGGGACTCCCTATTCCGAATAATTCTTTGCCCTCCGCCCTCATAGCTTTATTTGAACCCTTCTTATTTTATATTTAACAAGATTTCATTGCTGAGACCTTGACAAACGCAGAAGTGCATTTTCCCGACCCGCCCTCTCCTCCGTAACGTACCAAAAATGCCTAAATAAATTATTTCGAATAAAATGAAAAAAGTGAGAAAAATAAGTTTAAAATTTGATTTATACACAATTGTATGCGTCTGTCTTTGTTTATATTATTCAGTCTTTTAACATCTCGCCTCATTATTATTATTATCATTATTATTTAGATTGCTATATAGTTGAAACATTCCTTTAAAAAATGCTATGAAACTCATATTTTTTTATTTTTTAAAATAAGATCACATCAAAAACTTAATTTAAAAAATCATAAATATTTTGTGCTTCTGACCGTCATTTTCAATTATATTTTTATAATTCTGATGATGTTAATTAACGATTTTCTCAAAATTTTATCATTTGTCGTGGGACACGAGGTTTTCAGCTGTAAGTACACAAAATTTGAAGTCTCTGACTTATACTGGTTTTGTGTTCGGGCTCTGTGACAGACGAACAGACAATGGAAGAGATGAATAAAGTTTCATGAGATGAACGAAACCCTAAAATCAAATTCATAAGATTCTTGCTATAATGTATTACAGATAAAAAAAAAAAAAAAAAAAAAAAAAAAAAAAAAAAAAATGCAAGTTTTAAAATTCTTTTCCCACACATACAAAATGCACGAGTTTACATTTACAGTCATTTTCTTTTACAGAAATATATTCATAAATTTCGTGGTTGTAAATACTGCACCGAATGAATATATGAAAACACATTGTTAGAACTTTGTAACATTTTCCTTCTCTGCAAGAGAATCATTTGACAAAAACATGATTTACACATATTTTCACATTGTAAAGAAAAACAGAGAATCATAATAATCTATTCTTGAAGAATTAAAAACACAGATAGCTAATAATCAGTTACTGTACTCTGCAAATTTCGCTGGTAAACGCTGGTAGAAACTACCTGACGGGAGGTTCTGGGTTCGAACCCAATCGCACCCTACGGGTCCCCATTCGGAATATACCATAGTTTTCTTCAAAACATACGAAATTGCGGTTTAAGCTACATTAAAAAGACCTCACTGGAGGGCACTCTCTATAGTCCTATATTCCACGTCCAGGTAATTGGCAATCATAAATAACAAGAATGAGAACATGAGACTTTTTTGTGTTCAACTCAAGGTGTGGAGTTGAAAATAACAACAACAACAACAAAAAACATGTAGGTTTGATAATTTAAAGTTGTTATTTATTATTGCCTATTTCTGGACGTGGGACATAGGCCTAGAGAAAGTGCCCTCCGTCGCGCCGGTTTTTTATTTTAAGGTAGCCTAACCCGTATTTACGCAAATTTTGAAGAAAACTCCGAACAGTAAGCGCGCTATTGGATTCGAACCTAGCAACTCCCGTCTACCGTCTTCAAGAGCAGAACCTCTCAGACACAGGTTGGACTGATATTTTAAAGAAATAATAGATATTCAAAAGATTCTTGCTTTTTTTCTGCGATTTTTAGGTAGATTTCGTATGAAATACTACCTATTGCATTCGCACCAGTTTATATATCTATCTATCTATCTATCTATCTATCTATATATCTCACTTTTTTATGGACACGATAACTTCTATAATTCTTCACCAATCTCCACCAAACTGGTACATAAAATCAAAGGGGATAAAATCTCGGATAAGTTCGTTAATGGACAAAATCGGATCAAGGGGGTCGAAATAGTGGGCGTTTTTGTGAAAACAGAAAAAACCTCGTAACTTCTTAATGAAAATAGATATCGAATCAGTTTAAAGTTTATATTACTTCTAAATAATGGGCCAAAAGTTTATGCATGACAGATTTTTGATAAAGTTAAAAATGGGCTCAAGGGGCGAAAAAAATAGGGTTTTTGGGAGGAAAAAAAATCATAACTTTGTCAAATCCATCTAAATTTTTTATAAATAATCTCAAAATTATCTAAAACTTTTGTATTTGCAAGTTTTTGATAGGACTAACATTTACCGGTAAAAAAATTTAAAAACGAAAATAAAAAAGGCTTTGGAAAAAGAAAAAAATCCATAACTTTGTCAATTCTTAAACTATCAAATCCAATTAAATTTATTTTACATCTCCTCAATAATACCTATAATTTTTATATCGACAAGTTTTTCATAAGACCAATCCGTATAGCAAAAATAAATTAAACAAAAATTGGAGTTGGAGGAAAAACCTCTAATCCAAACTGCTTACTTTCTGAATCGGTTTTTAAATCCTTTTTTTTTTATTTTAAACGCATCCAAATGGCAGATCCTCTTATTTAAAAACTATATAATGTGAAACATTGGCCAGTTTTTTGATAAAGACAGAATATATTTCATAAAAGGCTGCCAAAAAGGGTATTTTGAACAGAATTTCCCAAAGTGACCGTGATAGGAAATTTGAGAAAATATTCAAATAACAAATTTCGTTTTTTTCTGACTCATTTTTAAATCCATTTTTACAGTCAAACGTATCCAATGTACAAGTCCTCTTATTTAGGAACTGTATAATGTGACGCATTGGTCAATTTTTTGATAAAGACAGAATATATTTAAAAAAAGGCTGCAAAAAGGGTATTTTGAACAGAATTTCGAGAAGTTATCGTGATTGAAAATTTGAGAAAGCATTGAAATAAAAAATTGCGTTTTTTCTAACTCATTTTTAAATTTAGATTTGTTCTCAAACGCATCCAATTGACAGGTTCTCTTATATAGGAGCTGTATAATGTCCCGTATTGGTCAGTTTTTTGATAAAGGCTGAATATATTTTTTAAAAATGCTGTCAAAGTGAGCACTTCGCGCAAAATTTCCCGAAGCTACCATGATTAGGAATTGAGGTTGTATTCAAAATTGGTTATTTTATAACTCATTTTTAAATTCCAGTTTGCTCTCAAACGCATGCAATTGACAATCTTTTGTTATTTAGGAACTACATAATGTACTGTATTAGTTGATTTTTTAATAAAGTCAGAATTATTTCAAAATATGTTGTTAAAATGGGTATTTGATCTGAATTTAGCTTAAGATGATTCTGATAAAACCAGTTCTTACAGAAAAATGAAATTGAAAATGTTTCAAAAGAGTACAAATATAGTTGTTAAACTGGGTTTATCTGTAATCAAATTTATTCTTTGTTGTTGAAATGAGCACTCTTCGAAATCTACCTCCGCCTATAGGCCAAGCCGACAGGGATTTTCTTTTAAATAACCCCCTTCCACTCACGCAAAGAGGAAGAGAAATACATGGGGCGAAGAGTGCAATAAGACTATTGTCCTCTTTTTTCTTCATATTTTAATTTAGAAAAAATACATTCATGAAATTATTGGTTTACAATATAACAAGAAGGAATACATAAAAATCAATTCTTAGTAACTTCGAAATTCCTGTCCAAACGAAAATGGGTGGGACGTGATTTTAAAATTACTATTAATATGTAAATTTAAATCGAAATTTCAGTCATTTTCGTTATAAAGTATTATAAACACAAACATCTAAAAACCAAGTTGTGTAACTTATCTACATAATTATATTATCATTATTATTATTAATATATAATGACATTTTTTTTACTTCCGTTAAAAGTTATATCATATTTTCTGTAATCAATATGCATTATTTTTGTTAAACTTTAATTTTTTTTTAGCTAATTGCTTAAATTTCTGAATGGCGGTGGAACAATACTTCGGCACATATTCTGAAACTTCAAATGCATACATTAATGTATAAACATAAAATAAATTTTTAAATGTGAATTGTATGGGGAAGATGTCTGAACAAATGTATCATATTTACAAGGTATCCATCATCTAATCATATTTGCTCATCATCTTCAGAAATAATAATATTGCACCTTTCCTTAGTCCACTTCCTGATGAATTTTTCTAGAACCACGATTACCACTCGCGTAGATTTTGGAAAAAAAATTTAAACAATATGCTGCCACAACTGATATAACTAAGTGATATCCGGTACATTCTAACAAATAATTATAAAAAAAAAAAAAAAAAAAAAATTGCTAACTTATTTAGTTTAATTTAGCGGACAATTTATTTACAACTTTTATTTACATATTAACAAAATATTATTTACAATTAAAAAATAACATATATATCATCTACCGAGGCCCGTAGCTGGAAGTGAACGATAGGGAGGGGCTCAAGAAAATGTAGAGGGTAGGCTCATAACTTTTTTCCCCGCTCTCTGACTGAGAAAGATAAATTAGTGTGCATTCACATTGTAGATACTATGTTTCTCATTAAACTGATGTAATAACTTCATTTTATGCTAAGAAAAGTATAGGATGTTGAAAATTTTGAGTGTATAACTGGCGCAAAATGAAACATTATGTTAGCTTCATATGTATAAATAGGATGAGGGAGTGTTGAAACACTTATTTTAGATACAATTTAGTAACCCTGAAAAACAGTGGAAAGTTCTCAAAATTAAGTTAGATTTTTGAACAGAACTTCATTTGAATTTTTGGAACATTTAATGACCATGGAATTTTTTACAGGAGGGGGGGGGAGGGACGGCTGAGCCGCTTATAGCTACGGCCCTACATCTACCATGATAGTCCTCTTACATTAGGGTATCTAAAGGTATTTATCGGAAGATCACCCTTGATTTCCACGCAATATATACCAAGAACCTCAAAGTCTTTCCCTCAAAACTCTACCAAGGAAAACAAAGCTGACCCCGAGAAAACAAACGAAAAAAAAAAAAAAAAAAAAAACTACATTTTTGACCATAGGAAATATTATTTATACTTTCTCTTACGTCCAGATAGTTTGGGAATTCATTATTTCTTTATCTATGAAATAAGTTCTTAATTAGAAAGAGGAACTGAAGGATTGATACTCTAGGATTTGTTCACATTATCAAACTAAAATATCTCAAGTAACTTAAGATATGAAAAAAATGCTATCTTAAAATCTCAAGTACACAATGAGCAATATGAATTCAGTATATAAGTTAAACAATAATACAACAGTACCCTAAATAATTATCTGCTCACTAGTATCTCTCTAGTATCCGTAAACGTGACAAATATGTTGGGAATTTTTATTTTAAAAAAAAATATTGGTTAATATCTAGCTAATTTTACTATTTTAATTCCTTCCATTTTTAATATTTTATTTATCTATTTATTTTGAAAAAAGATAATTGTCTGCATGATTTAATTTTATCTTGGTATTTCTCCAAATAACAAATAACAATATTTTCTGCTATACATCGGTGACACTCGTTAAGGTGAATCTCCGTCTGGTTTAACTATGAATGTCGACCTCTACCTGCACCCCAAGTTTCCTTAAATTCGATTATATTACTGCTGGATGTTGTCTTTGTTAAAAACATACCATGGGCTTTAAGTATAACTGGTGGAAAGGGCTATTAGAGGAATAATTGAAAGAAAAAAATATTATCTCTCTATTACTCTTTTTAATTTAAATTTAACTGTTTGGTTGAATATAACTAAATGTCATGCACTTGTTATTTACTAATAAAAATGAAAATAAATAAATAAATATTATTGATTTTTTAATAGTGTATAATTATATACACAAAGAAACATCTCACGGCTAATTCGTGCTCTCAAGTCATCAATGAGCAGTCAAAACTAATCTTGTTACATAAATGAGGAGCTCATAACCATAGTATATCAATACCATTTCGGAAAAAAAGAAAGAGATTGTGCAATTAGAAGGTGCTTATAATATCTATTTTATCTATTCCAACAGTGAACCCAACTTGTTTTCATATGCTTTCTCATATATGACATCTGTTTAACAGCTTAGTCCAGTGTTAGTCATGCTCACACGCACAGAAAAAAATAAAAAGAATGATGTCCAGTTAAACTGCTGGCATAGAGCTCACAGACTGTGCAGACTAATTGTATATTACAGTCTTATATAGAAATGCCTTTCGAACAAAAATATGGAAGAAAGTACCCCCCTATTTTCTTTCTTTATACTTAATCATTGAAGCCCCAAAACTAATAAGGGATACGCCTTATCATATAAAAAACCTATATCCAAAATTCGAAGCAAGTCAAATATTTCTGCATAAAAACTCATTTATGTAATTTAAGAAACGTTGTCCCCCGTTTCCTCCTTTATAATTAACCATTAAAACTCCAAAACTGTGCAGAAATTCACCTTATCAGAAAGAACCTACATCCAAAATTTAAAGCAAATCTGATAACTCTGCATAAAACTCTATTTAGCTAACTTCGTTGTTAGATGATCGCCCGTATCCCTTTTATAATTAACAAAAGAACAACACAATAAATGAGCGAAGCTTCTTATTCTTATGAGCCTGCATACATAAATCAGGCGCGGATCAACGGGAAGGGGGGCGATCGGGGCGATCACCCCCCCACTAAACCAGTGTTAAATTCAGACTTTTTTCCGGAAGGTATTTCTGCGACTCCGTCACAGACATTCTATTGTTCCGGAAAAAAGGCGAATTTCATTAAAATGTCGCTAAAAAGCCCTAATTTTGTCAAAGTGTCGGGGAAAAAGAGCGAATTTCGACAAAAGATCGCGGAAAAAGCACGAATTTTGTCAAATGTTGCAAAAAAAAAAAAAAAAAAAAAAAAAAAAAAAAGGAATTTTGACAAAGGATCGCTAAAAAAAGCGAATCTTGACACAAGATCGCTGAAAGCGCGAGTTTTGTCAAAGTGTCGCGGAAAAAATGTTTGCAAAAAAAAACATTAATTCAAAGTATCGTGGAAAAAGAGCAAATTTTGTCAAAAGGTCGTGGAAAAAGCGCTAAATTTGTCAAAGGGTTGGAAAAAAGGAAGGCAAAGTATTGCAGAAAAAGTACTAATTTCGACAAAGAATCGCTGAAAAAGCGCGAACTTTGACATAGGATGGCTGAAAAAGCGCTAATTTTGTCAAAGTATCGCGAAAAAACGCGAATTTCGTGAAATTATTACGGAAAAAGCACGAATTTTATCATAGAGTCACAGAAAAAGGCGAATTTCGACAGAAGTTCGCGTAAAAAACGCAAATTTTGACATAGGATCGCTGAAAATGCGCTAATTTCGTCAAATTATCACTGAAGAAGCGCGAATTCAATCACAGGGTCGCGGAAAAAAAGCGAATTTTGACAGTGGATCGTGTAAAAAACGCGAACTTCGACATAGGATCGCTGAAAAGGCGCGATTTTTGTCAAAGTGTTGCGCAAAAAGTTTGAATTTCGTCAAAAGTCCGAGGAAAGATCGCTATTTTTTTCAAAGGCTTGCAAAAAACTGCTAATTTTGTCAAAGTACTGCGGAAAAGTGCGAATTTCGTCAAAGAGTCGCGGAAAAAATGCGAATTTTGAGAGAGAATCGCGTAAAAAACGAGAACTTCGACATACGATCCCTGAAAAGGCGCGATTTTTGTCAAAATGTTGTGTAAAAAGCTCAAATTTCGTCAAAAGTTCTCGGAAAGAGCGCTATTTTTTTAAAAGGTTGCGAAAAGGGAAGGCAAAGGAACTCGGAAAAAGTGCGAATTTCGACATAGGATCATTGAAAAACCTTGAACTTCGACATAGGATTGCTGAAAAAGCGCTAATTTTTTAAAGTATCACGAATTTCGTCAAATTATCACAGAAAAAGGGCGAATTTCGTCAAAGGGTCGGGAAAAAAACGCAAATTTTGACAGTGGATCATGAAAAAAACGCAAACTTTGACGTAGGATCGTTAAAAAAGCGCGATTTTTGTCAAAAGGCAGCAAAAGAAGAGCTAATTTTCTCAAAGTATCCCGAAAAAAGAGCGAATTTCATCAAACGATAGCAAAAAAAGCATAAGTCTCAGAATCTCCCCTCCCAAAAGATTCTCTGGATCCGCCCCTGACATAAATTGAAACAAATCGGTTAATTCTGCATGAAAGACCATTTACATGAATTATGAGGGGTAGTTTCCTCTATCCCCCCTTTGTACTTATGCATTGAATTTCAAAAACAAACTATAGAAGCGCCATTTAGAATAAATCTGTATACAAAATTTGAAGCAAATCGGTAAATTTTGCGTGAAAAACCTAAATTAACACGGGGATCATCCCCTCCCCATTCCCCCTCTTTAAACTTATCCAATGAACAACAAATACTAGTAACGGAGACACCTCATTAGAATGATCCAACATCTAAGATTTGAACGAAATCTACTAATTCTACATGAAAAACCCATTTACGTAAATTAAGGGGAGGGGCAATAGCTGCCATTCCCCTTCTTATACTGAACGAAAGAACTCTCAAAAGTAATCAGGGAAGCGTCTTATCATAAACCTATATCCAAAATTTCATGTAAAATTGTAAAAAATTTATCACGAGTTATCCAGTTGGGTACGTATGTACGCACGTACATACATATATACAGAACGGACGAGCACATAAGCTCTCTGGCTTTGATAGCCTGTGAGCTAAAAAATAATTTAAATTTGAACTCAATTTTTCAAAAATGAGTTAAGTTCAAACTTAACATCAAAAGGATTTCAAAGGAACAATATATATATATATATTTCAATTAGACTTTTATCGACTAAATTTTCAAAATTTTGTGAAAAATTCTTTTGGGTATTCGACATAAGGTCTCCATTTCCATTTTCCTTGTCGACTCTGTGTGCGAGTTTGGTTCAGGAAATTACTTTTTTCTATAGTTCAGACCAAGATGGGCGACTGGATTTATTTTCCGGGGCAAGTTACAAGTAGTTACTAGTAGGAATGTGCTATATTATTGTTGAAATCTGAATAGGCAAAAATTTTCAGTCCCAGTTCCAATCCCCCACCAGTGGCCAAGAGGTTCTGACCTCTAAACTGGTAGATGGCAGGTGCTGGGTTCGAACCCAATCGCGGCCGTCGGCTTAATCGTTCGAAGTTTTCCGTGGTTTTCTTCGAACCTTGGATTCACTTGCGTGATTAGGTGAACGGATTAGGTTCCGTTAGAAAGACCCCCACGGAGGGCATCCCACTCCATTAAGGTCCTATATCCCTTGCGTAGATAATCGGACGTCATAAAATAAACCTAAACCAAACCCAGTTCCAATCCAGCACATTTGAATAAAAAAATAATAGAAAATAATTATTCAAACTTTCGGGGAAATTTCCGAAATTTCTTGAGATGGTATATATACAAAGAAAAATATCCATGCTCAAATACTCAAAATTTTAGGACACATTTTCAGACTTTTTTAAGGATAAAAACAGAAAACTTGCTGACGTGATTTTTGAAAATATCTATAAACGGCCGTGTATTTTCATTTTTCACTCAATTTATTGCAACTTGATTTAAAAATAGTTATCTTCCCAGTATGACCCTTTTTCCGTTTTCAACACTATCGCTTCAGGAAATTCGGTTTAAAACGCCAACTATGACTGCAGTTTTGGCAAAAGACTCTCCTTTATCAATAAATCGACAAACCATCTCACAATATATAGTTTCTCAATAAGAAAACCTCCGGATTTGATGTTTTCAAAACAAAAATGAATTTAAAAATAAATCAAAAAATAAACAACTTGAATTTGAATACACCTTAATTATACTTATTATAAATGACGCATAAAATGCACCGTATAGTGTTGATGTGTGTGGTTATTTTTATTTTTACATCGAGATATTTAAAGTTTTGTTTTATGCGAGGAGTTCTGATAAGAAAAAAAAAAAAAACAAGTAAGAAAAATCATGCGTTGAGCATAAATTATGAAATACTTTCCAACACTTCCTGAAATTTTTAACAAAACTTCACTAATGCTACTGTCTATAGGCAAATATGTATTCTAATACTTTTGAAAAGCCTTGTTTGATCTGTGAATTGATGTAGATACTATAAAAAGGGAAAATTTGTTTAACAAGAAAACGCGGAACAGTTTGAAATTTTCTTTCAGCAATTAATTCTAATAGATGGAGGCATACTTATATACTTTTGTTCAGCCCTGTAGTTAACCTAGGACCATTATTATATGCCAGTATTTAACTTTAATTTAGTTTGAACTGAAACACCCTTTAAACTACTGAAATCACATTTCCAGAAATTATATATCCTTTCGCGACTCATATATGTAATTCTTTGAGTAGCCCTGTATATCATTTTAACTATATTCTACAAACATTTCTTAGTAAACAGGATGCAGTTCAGCTTATTTAAAAAAAACAACCTTTAAGTAAATTATGCTTATTTTCAGTAGCCTCGAGCTCCTTTGTATAACCCTGTATATCAACTATATCATTTATACATACCACATAATATGTATAAATTTAGTGAAACTTAAAAGCGCATATCATAATCAAAACATTTTATCCTTACATTAGCCATCATCAATAATATACAGTACTTCTGATAGAACATACTATTTTAAATCTTCGGTGAGTCCCTGTAAATCTGTGCACTTCGTAATATGCATGAAATATCTTATATTAGGCCTCAGCAACGTATATCAGTTTTACTATACTTGAAACAGTTCAATATAATTAAAATATGTCGCAAATAATTTCTTCTTTACTATTCTATAATGAAATTCTTTTGTGTGGCGCTGCAAATAATTTCTATACTTTTCACTTTATATTTTAGTGCAATTTGTAGATGAATATAGGCTTTAATATGTTTGACAGTGCGTAACATCATTAAAATTCATTTAAAACGATTTTTTCCCATAGAACGTAATGTAACGAACAAATTTTGATTCTCCATATATATAAACTAATCATGCTGAGAATTTCATTTGGAATAGTGTTCGTGCTAGGATATACATCAATAAAACCCCAAAATTTCGACAATCCGACTAAATTTTCGACTAATTTTAACTGTTTGTCGTTAAATTTACTCTAGAAATATCTGAATTATTACTAAACTCATTAATATATTTATACGGTTTGGAGACTTAAAATTTTGAAAAATTCTGTATCGAAAAACCTTTTAAGACGGAATCATTTACGAGTAAAAAAAAATTCAATCTAGATTCCAGGTGACAATCCAGCTTTTTACATTTTTCATTCTATTTCAATTAAGGAAAGTTATTTATAAAATTAATGTTTTAAAATATAGTCAGAGGATTACCTAAATTTCATATCTTAGAATTTTAAATATTCTTAGTCAAAGGGACAGAAAAGGGAACAAGATTTTAACATGACATTTATTCATTTATTTTATTTTATTTATTTTTTTTTTTTTTTCAAATAGAGATTTAAAAAACTTGCATTAATCACTATAAACATAGATAGCTAAAAAACAATTTCAGGATTTTTCAAAAATTTTGCTCTTTTTCTAAAGTGGGACCAAAAATGAGATTTTCATATTTTGTTTTTAATTTGAAAAAAATATAATTGTTTATAAGATTCTTGCTTTATTTGGAGACAATTCTTCATGAAAGTTAAACGTGTGGTACACTGTAAAAAAAAAAAAAAAAAAAAAAAAAAAAAAAAAAAAAAAAAAAAAAAAAATCTGCAAAGGTACTAAACTTTTTCTAGGAAACTGGGATTCCTAGAACTTTTCCTGTAAAGGTAACAGTAAAAATTCAAGTTTCAGAGTCGGTTACATGAATTTTTCTTGTTATCGTTACATGAAAAGTTCTTGGAATCCCAGTTTCCTAGAAAAAGTTTAGCACCTTTGCAGATTTTTTTGACAGTGTAGAGAGCCTCTATTAAGTCCTCGCCTGTCGACATGTATTACGTACTGATTCTCCGGTGGGTATTTCGTCCTCACTTGCTGGTGTGTTTTATGTCTTAGCTTTCCGGTGTGTTTATGTCCTGACTTTACGGTGTGTATACGTCCTGACTCTACGGTGTGTATACGTCCTGACTCTACGGTGTGTATATGTCCTGATTCTCGGGTGTGTATACGTCCTGATTCTCCGGTGTGTATATGTCTTGATTCTCCGGTGTGTATATGTCTTGATTCTCCGGTGTGTATATGTCCTGATTCTCCGGTGTGTATACGTCCTGATTTTCTGGTGTGTATACGTCCTGATTCTCCGGTGTGTATATGTCCTGATTCTCCGGTGTGTATACGTCCTGATTCTCCGGTGTGTATACGTCCTGATTCTCCGGTGTGTATACGTCCTTGGTTGCCTTTGTATTTCACGTCCTGACTTCCTGGTATGTATTTTGTCCTCTTTTGCTGCTGTGTTTTAGGTCCTGGCTTACCGGTGTGTATACTTCGTGGGTTGTTGATGTGTATTACGTTTTAAATTGTCGGTGCGTATTGCGTCTCTGTTTGTCGGTGTGGGAAAAAAAATATTATTTTTATTCTTTTTGAATCATCAGTTTATTTTTTTGTTGTTTTTTCTCTTCTAATTGTTGCAACGCAAGTTTAAATAGATATAAAAATAATTTTTTTACACTTTACTTCTAAAAGTGATGGAGTACCCCTGTTGCCAAAATTATAAAATTGGTATTACAAACTACGATAAAAATAATATCTCAAAAATAAATTGAGATACAGCTTTTCAACAAAATGCATTTAAAAATACATTTTTTTCCCTTTGTTATGGTGTAAAAATTGAAAATGTGCGGTATTTAGAAGCTTAAAAATTTGCAGTAGCGTAAATTTCAAAATTGAAAATTCATTTCTTTTAATTGTTGCACGCAAGTTTAAATAAAATTATTATGTATATAACTAAAATTAATGGATTAAATAGATCACGTAAAAAATGTGCCTATTTGTTTTTATTTCATCATACTAAATCATATTTATCATTTATTTTGACACGCGAAATGAAATATTTTTTACATTTATTAAATTATTATTCATTTAAATTAAGAGCTGCCTCTATTGACCATTTTGGTCTCTTTAAATTTATGCTAAGCTTTGCTGTATTTTACTTTTATTCATAATTTTATTTACTTGCGTACCTTCACTAAATCTGTAGATTCAGATACAGGAATACAATAAATAAATTAATAAATTAATTAATTAATTAATTAATTAATTAATTAATAATAATAATAATAATAATAATAATAATAATAATAATCAAAGTTGATTGAGATTTACAGAAAATAGACACTTTTTTTATTGAAAATTTTCGCGATTAAAATACGTTCTTCTTGTGTACATAAAAGATAAAAAAAAAACACTAAAATGAATTTTAAGATTAAAAACTGAAGATTATTATTTATACTTATAAAGAAACAACATGTAAATTGTATCGTAGCACGAATTTTTTTCACAATGTCCGGGGTTGTTTGTGTGTATCAACATAGTAAATGTCCTCAGTTGATTGTAAAATAATGAAGTCCCCAATTGATTGTGTGTATCAAGTTCACTGTGTATGTAAGTGTGTATCAATGTCCCCATTTATATAGCAAAAATACATATTGTGAAATTTTGTGAAATTCTGCAAATTTGACAAAAATCAAAGTTAATTCATATTTAATAGAGTATAAGTAACAATTATTCACCGGAAATAAACTTCTAAGTCTGTTATTTTCGAAGTCCCCAATTGGCGGTGTATACACCAAGTCCTGAGTTTGCACGTCTTGCCAACCTGTGTGTGTGTGTGTGTGTGTAATAGATATATACAAATTCAGAGAACCTCAAACATGTCAATATCTTTAAAATCGGGTTTTTATCATGCTTGAATATGTTTTTAAAACCCTTTATGACGTTATATGTCCAACCTCTGACGCTCACTATATTTCAAAAGTGACGTTTATTAACATAGCAAAGAAAGCCTTTGTGCAAGAATTTTTAAAAATAGAAAACCAACGATTATAAATGCACAAATAATGTATGAAAAGATAGCAAACAGCTGTTTGGAATCTAGTATCGAGATTCTTCATCAGTGCAAAACTCAGCGAGCTAGTAAAAGCAAAACTGAACAAACAGACAGAGAAACGCAGACTTATATACCCGCTACGGGAACGATCCCGCCTAAAGAAAAGAAACCAATGAGAAGAAAGCAACCTGAACAACTGGATGGACAAATCAAGAGCTTAAACGCTCTTCTATTGGTCAACATTGTTGGTCTTCAGAATATAAATTCAACTTTTCTTCAGCCACCATTATCCATAAGTGTCCTTCTATTCTTGATCTTAATTTTTGGGAAGCATACAACATCATTGAAATTTCCCATTCTTTAGTAAATGACTTATCAAGTACTCCTTATTTTCCTAGCATTTGAAAATCTTTAATTTAATGCCTTTTTTTTCCTCGCTTTTTAGTTTCAGTTTTGTTCGTTCTCCGGTAGATGTCGCTATTTGTCCACCCAGTTGTTCAGGCTGCTTTCTTCTCATTGGTTGCTTTTCTTTAGGTGGGATCGTTTCCGCAGCGGGTATATAAGCTTGCGTTTCTATGTCTCTTTGCTCAGTTTTGATTTTTCTATCTCGCTGAGTCTTGCGCTGATGAAGAATCTCGATAGTAGATTCAAAACAGCCGTTTGCTACCTTTTTATACATTATTTGTGCATTTATAATCGTTGGTTTTCTATCTTTTGACGTATTATTATCTGTTGTTAAATACGTCAAACTATTTATTTAACGTTCAATTTTCGCGTGAAAATCTTGCAATACGCTCGCTACATTTATACATTACGCAGATATATTAAAAAATAATAATAACATAAGTAAGCTCACTAAAGTTTAAAATATCATTTCAATTTTTAATATTTGATCCCGAAGTGATAGAGTTTGTTTAAAGCATTACAATAAAAATAAACTTATAAGTGAAAGTGTTTAAAAAATACATTTTCCACGTTTCGATAATATTTCAATATTTTTTCCGTTTTATTTTGAATTACATGAAGCATAGAAACTTTTAAAGGTAGAAAAACGATGTTTCATTTTAAATAAAGCAAAGAGTATTAAATATTCAAAAAAAAAAAAAAAAGAAAAAAGAAATAAAAATACAGTTGTTGCAGAAAATATTTCTCACAATATTTACGTCTCTTTGCGTCAAAGAACCTTTTTATGGGGAATTAGCTTGTAATAGATGTTTTCTATAGAAAAAAAAATCCCAGAGGAACTTTTTCGCTTTTCAAAGCGAAAATTGTCAAAAGAATTCGTTATGCGTCCTATTCAGAAAGTAATTCTCATAATACGTTTTCAATGAAATTCGTGAGTGAATGTTTAGCAATATTTCGGTTGTTATTTGTAAAAGGTTTTCTGAAATGACGATATGCGATTTTATCACTTTTGGATGAATATATTAAAAAAATACTTATATATAGAATATATATATATATATTCTGAGATAATAACATATTTGGAAACTTCTTCTAATATTATGTATATTGATGCATGGAGTACAAGAAAAAAATTCAGAAATTTGCAGGAGATAGCATGTTTTTAAGTGGAAATTTATTTCTGTGTTTATGGAAATATCATATATTGATCATAAAGCATTTATTATTATCATATATTGTAAAAAAAGGCCATGGGTTTCGGTTAATAGTATCAGACCAAATTCTTCAACTCTCGAAATTCCTTGAAATACCTCAAAATCTCATAGTAAAGCTGCTATCAGATTGACCAATATTTCGAAAGACTTTTGAGCCAATACTTGATTTCCTCCAACTTTTTGGTAAATACCCTTCCAACACTCAGTGTGATAGTAAACAACAATGCCTCCCCAACTTTTCTCCACAGTCCAAAAAAAGTCTAGGCTAGCCGAAATTTTACATTGAAGATTTCAAAGAATCAGAGATAAGCGACTGATACGAATAGATGATAAATGTTAACGCCTGGTACTAGAAGAAACTAGTTTTCCTACTTTTCTTCCAACGTTTTCAATGACAATTGTAACCTTTTTATCTCTTTGAACGGGAAAAAGTTGGGGTTAAAATCGGCTGAAAAGTTTGTCACGCATAAAGTTCGTGAATCTGATAACAGCTTAAACCTTCACATGATTATTTAATTTCCATCGAACTCAAAAGATGTATTTTCTAAACAAAATAATAATAAATTAAAAATATATATATTTATAAATTTTAAAAAATTAACCTCAAATTTTTTTAAAAATAAGAAAATATTTATGGTAAATCCACAGTGTATTTTGACGAAATCTATAAGTTTATGAAATGATCCTAACCAAGAAGTAGTGTTAAAATACCGACAATCTCAGACTTTTTCTCAGTTTTGACAAGAATTTGTAACATAATATGCACATGGGAGCAGAATTATCATAAATAAAGTAAGAATCTGCTATCCTTTAGTTTATTTTTCAAAAATACGCATATTATAGTGTTAGTATTTTTGTATATAATAGGTTTATTTAAAACTTATTGTACACGCTGAAGTGTAAATTTATTGAGAATTTTACTTTTTGAGCTTTTTAGATCATACTTTACAGTTCACTTCATATTTCGATTTGAAGTAGAATATGGTGGTACAAGTTCTGAGTAGGTAGAGTGATTATCCAATACAAAGCAGAGTTTTTCATTTACCTAAAGCTGTAAATAATCTAATAACATAATAAGATTAGTGTGAGAAAAAACTACACATTTTTATGAGGCTTTTACTGATTTAAAATAAAAAAGTTATTTTGGCTAATTAAGGATTGCAAAAAGAATATCATAATAAGGAAAACAAACCTGATTTACTTTTTCTTTTCTAATATGGATTAAATTATTATTGGACTAGCTGTTAGATAAGTGGAAATAATGATATGGATTTGTTTATCGATAAATGGCAATACTTAATTAACAGTGTTCACTTGCCTTTGTAAAAACTACTACAATTGCTAAAGTAGGATTTCAAAAGTTTTTTTTATAGACTTCAAAAATTATATATTTTATATAATTATTTTGTTTTCTTATAAAATTGTATTATTACCGATTTTTCAACAAGAGTGTCATTGGAAGGATATTGGAATCTAAACTTGTTCGATTACATAAATTAGCTGAACCGCAGAGTAATAAAAATGAGGTGAATAACTTTTGTTTTAAATTTAGAATGATATTTCAGAAATGTAGTAAACATACGTAAAAGAAAAGGTTCACAGTCAGTGTGAAATAAACTTAACCATGGTTTCGGAATAGGAAGCTTGGACATCAGCGTACTTCTTACATCAGATTAACATATTTAGAATAATAATTTTTTGGATACCTTAATAATAGGGTCGTAAAGTTTAAAATTTAAAGCAGTTCTTGACATAAAAAAGAAATTGAAAATGACGCTGCTGAAATAAGTTAAAAAACTTTATTAAAAAAAAGTAAATTTATGAAGTGAAAAACCGCACCATAAATTGTCCAGGCTGCTTAGAAATGTATAATACAGAATTATGAATTAAAGATTTTGTTATATATTCCGGATTGATTTCAATGCATTCCTTGCAGTGACTGGCGCCACAATGAGTTCACAGAGTACACAGGTCGTGATCACAAACTTATGACGTTTGTAAATACTTCCTTTTTTACATTGATCACTTTCGGACACTTGATAGTACACTCTTATTTTGAATGGTTGTACAATTTTGTACATTTAGGAGAATAATGTTTTGAGAATTATACTGAATCTGTGCCGTATAAGTTGATGATTGCAATTTTTTGTTAGATTAATATGCTAAGATTGGAAATATAATATAACATCTTCCATTAAATCTCTTGACTTTATGTTAAAAAAAATAAAGTGCGTGCACCATAATACTTGTTGATCAAATATCCACTGGAATTTAATGAAAAAAGGCATGGAATTTAAAAATAGATTTCAAACATTTCAAATCTGGTGTACTATTAATAGTACATTCTTTTAAGTAAGTATTATTTTATTTAAAAAAATACTTTTTTTACTGTTTATCTCTACTAATATTTGTATGTGTCTATGCATTTACCTCATGATTTCATTAATATTCAAGCATTTAGTAATAATGATAATAATAGTAATAAAATTTTGCTGAATTCTCTTTGTACTATCTGCGATTCTTTTATTTTAAACGTATATTTCACTCTTAAGATTAAATAAAACGGTTATTTTTCTGAAATAATCACATGTAATAAAGCGTAAAATATATTAGAAAGTTGCAATAAGTTCAATCTTGATGCAATATAATATTTTCCAAACATCACCAAAATCTCTTTTAAACCTATTGTCATATAAATATGAATTGAACTTTACGCAAAACAACAACATGTGTTATGTTTCAGACAACTGAATACTCGTTAAACTCTAATTAATGTATTTAAATAGCTAGTGTGATAATGTTATTAACGTAACAGTATTTATTCTTTTTTAAAAATTGCAAACGAAAGGGTTAAATATTGATTTTCTACATATACTTCTGACTTTAAAACACATTCATTTTAACAGAAAAGTATTTTCTATATTCTATAATGATAAAATGAAAGCGGACAGTTTCTCTATTTAAATGTTCAAAAATCTTTCAACAGCTTCATTATCATAAAAACGGTGGAACCCAAATGTATCCTTCCTTTGCCTAAACATTTCATAATAACAATTAACAAAGTAACGAATTTCAAATTCAATCAGTGTATTTCTTCGAGTTCTTTTCCGCAAAAGCTATAGTGAAATATTCAGAATAACACTGAAAAAACATATCAATTCTGCGCTTTTTAAAAAGCAAACGTGCACTCTTTTCTCATTAGGCAAGTTCACCTGTTAAGGAGGCTGTAAGTATTCCGGTGCAATGATAGTTTCGAGTTCTTTAAGATACTTAATAATAACTACGTTTTTAGCACAGAATGTGTTTACAAACATCTTACTATCACTCAATCTAATTTCAGATGGTTTGTGAATCTCGTTTACCGTACTTCTATGAATAGTTTATGCAATTCGCGAGTCAAAGTTTTCGTGACTAAAAACACTTTTTTTTAACTTTTTTTTTATCCGACAACTTCCGCAGAAATATGATCGGAAATTTTACACGAAACAATTTAGTAATAACTATTGAACATCGACGAAACGTATTTAGTGTTATCTCATCTTAATTCCGACTATAAGGAGACCTAAGCAGAGTAACAGTTACTTGTCAAGTTGTCTGAGGTACTCAACAATTACGTATATACGGATAAACCGGCTATCACATTTTCATTCATTTTAATGTCATTTAATTTTCGGGAATAAAATTTCGGTTTAGAATTGATCAAACTACGTATCTTTTTTATGTTCTTTTCTAATTTGAACAAAAATAGCTTTGTATTCATGGTGCTTAAGTATGTTTTCAAGGTTCTTGAATATGGAATATTTAAGAAAACTGAAATTTTATCATTTTTGTTAGAATGAAGATACACTGTAACAAAAAAATCTGTAAAATTACTGAAGTTTTCTCG
This sequence comes from Maratus speculifer, assembly GCA_964019185.1. Lineage (NCBI taxonomy): Eukaryota > Metazoa > Arthropoda > Arachnida > Araneae > Salticidae > Maratus > Maratus speculifer. The sequence continues at coordinate 390,156,122 of OZ025290.1, forward strand.
GAAGCTTGGATTTCTAGAATTACATATGCAACGTGAACAACATAAATCCATGTAAAATATACACTTTTGTATCGAAAAGTAATAAATCTGTAAAGTTAATAAGGATTCTTTAGGAATCTTGGATTTCTAGAACTTTTTATAACGAAACCTGGGTTACACATAAACTTTTAATGATATTACTGTAATTTTAGCAGATTATTTTGTAAAGCTACAGAAATCTATAGCTTTGCAAAAACTAATTTTGTAAATTTATGTATATTTTTTGCATCATGTACAGATAAAATTTTAGTATGTATACAAATATCTGTACTTTACATCTGTTGAATTGTAGTTTTTTTTAAAGCACTTTGATTGATATACTTCTATTTTTACTTTTTTTTATTTTTTATAAATGCAAAAAACGGACATAATATCCATTTAATTAGTTTAAAAACTATATTCCAGACATTAGGAAATAAAATCATTGAAAATGATGCACAATTGAAGAAATTGCATTGACAGAATATCTTTTTGTATAAAGAATGTTGTACTATAACTGCATCATTAAAGTATAAATTGCATAACTTATGTTTTAAAATTAAATCTACCTTGCAAAACATATTTTAACTTATCTAAAATTTCATAATTCTCTTTACAAAAATTTATAAAGCGTATAATGAAATTAGTAATTTTAAGTTTATTCTTTCATCGGCAATGATAATATCTTATAGAATATACATGCAATACTTCTCTAGCAAATTAATCAATCGTTTCAAACAGTATGAGGTCTATATAATTTACAGTAGGCAAATTTAATAATCTAATCTTCCTTGGGATAACTCTAAAATGGTTGGTAGATGCGCCATCTCTCAATTCCGCCAAGAGCCTTTATGCATGATGGTTCTATCCTATGGATGACGTTTTTGCGATGTCTTTTCTGAAATAAGTGATTTTAAGTGTTTTGAGATCGTAATATTTTAATTACAATATTGCCATATGCAACATTTTTTATATATCTTTTTCTCACCATTATTTAAGAAAAAATATTTTGTCGTATATTTCTGTTGCAAATATTCTCAAACGATGCATATTATTATTATTGGTACTCCTAGGTTATTCCGTCGACCAAAAAATTAACGCAAAACTATAAGATTAAATGCCAATAATGAATGATCGTGGATGTCACATTCGATGACATTAAATACGATTCACATGTTTAAAATATCACTAAGTGATTTTTATTTCGACTTTTTATTTGTATTTTCATTAACGTTCCACTAATTATTTGATTTTCGTTATTTAAAATAAACATTATGTCAATATGTATAATTTGGCTATTAGTTTGGCGATTTGTAAAATTTGGCGAACTTGGTCGGCACACTCTAAAAAAAGGGGTCGTTCTACTAAAAAAAATTTAGTGATCTTTGTAATTACTAAAAAATTTTAGTAATCTTTCTCGGTTACAAGGAATCTGTAAGAATTACTAGAAAAGAGCTAGCAACGAATAGAGTTAATAGTTTTACATTTTTAAAAGCTATTACTAAAATTCACTTGGTGTGGCCGTGATAGCCTAGTGGTCATAGCACAGACCTCCAGGTTGAAAGTACCCGGGTTCGATGCTGGAAGCCACCAAATATGCACCGAAAGTATGCCATGTAAGTAATCGTTAAATAAAGGGATTATGAAAATCCTGTTGTAGCATGTACCATGGGTAATGATCTCTGGACTTTCCCTCCTCTTTAGAAACATGTCAGAATAGAGCAGGTAGCAATGTTTGGTGCTGCCATCTATTGCGACATCGCCGAAAATCTTCCACTTCAGTAGTCTGTCTTTTTACCCACTGGATGCAGCTCGAAGGAAGCTCCTGCCCTTTGGGCACACGTAATGGTTACAAAAATAATTTTGGAGCTTTTACTAAAATTTGCTAAGTGGCTCATACTAAAAAGTTTTAAGTTAGTTATACAAAAATTATTTTGTTCAGTTTACAAAAAAAAAAAAAAAAAAAAAAAAAAAAAAAAGTTGTTTTACTTGCAAAAAAAAGTTTGTAATGGTTACTAAAAAATTCAATTGGAATACAAATTCACTAAGAAATTTTTAGTAACCTCTTGAATTTTTTTTTACAATGCAGGATAACAGAGTATTACCTTATTTTTTCTTTTGAAAAAGTGGGACGAAATAGATTTAAACAAATGTTGCCTGTGGCGGATTGTAAATACAAGTTTACGATACCCTCCACGCATATCATTATTACTTTTCCATACAAAAAGAAAAAACGATGAAAAATCACTTGAAATGTATTTAATTTTTTTTAAATATGTTATTTCCATCAAATCATCTTTAATATTTTCCTTTTTAGTACATTATAAGATAAGCTTGCTAAATATTTTTTAATTTTTTCCCAAGTGTGTAATACATTCTGAATACTAACTACATGTGGAATAGCATATGCATACATGGAAAACAGTGATGACATGGATGGCCACACCGAGAAACCCGGCTTTCGCTTTAGAGTATAAGTATAATCCCGGGTAGGAGACTCAAATTGACTGCATACGGTAAGATACATTAAGAAGGATTAGCTTTTGCAATATTATATAATAGTTAGTAACATAAATTTAATTTTCTAGTTTTGGCCCTGAAACGCATAAGAAGAGTCACCATTACATACATCGATAGAAATTGTTCCACGTTCTATAGAGGCACAAACATTTACATGACATAATTTTTGAATTTTAGAGTTGGAAAATATTAAGTTCAGTGCCTATGCTGATAATTATAACGAAATTACGAAAAAATCAGTGTTTTGAATGTATGCCCATTCAGATTTTTTTTAAATCTTTGCAAGTAAATATATTTAATTAAAATTCATATTTTTTTTTAATTCATCTGGATGTTTATAGTTAATCATGGAAATAGTTAACATCATTTCAAAGAACATATTAAACATTTTTAGCAACAAAACACTATTGTGGCATATCTAATTGGAGCTGTAAATCATTTCTGACACATAATGCGTGTCGCTAAAACTTTCGTCATTAATTTCAACAACTCCTTGTCAGTTAAAACAAGCTGTAATAAAAATACAAATGAATATTCATTCGCAATTTCATTTCGAATGGAAGCAACATTTTATTCATTAAATTTCTTTTGTTAAATGCATTTGAAAACCAATGTTGTTGATTGCAGTTTTTAAAACAATGCTTTTGTAAATATTTTACATTAAATTATTTAAAACGGAAATTAAGGTAAATGCAATCATTTATTAGATAAAGGCATTTTAAAAACGTGGGAGACGAAAATGCTCAAATCATCGTATGCATTGTGTAACAATTTATTATTGCTTAAAATTTGCATCGCTATTACTACGTGATATATCTGCATTTTCATATAAATAGCAAATCATTTGTTATCGTTTATGATGCTTACAGAAAACTGAAACAATAAATATAAATAATTTTTCTAGAATTTTGTTTTTTGTAAATAACATTAATTAATAAGAAAACTATTCAGAAATAAATAAGTACAAAAGAGTTTTTGAAAGATCACATATATATATATATATGAATTGCACATTGAAATGTATTTTTTATTATAACTCGAAAACATTATAATTAGTAGCTTTCGGCAATTTATTATTTTCAGTTAATTATAATACTCTGTCTTGAAAATTGTTTTTGTCGATTAAAAACTTGAACACAAAACAATAACAGATGTATGGTTTTTATGAATGTGTAAAAAGATCAAAATATTCAAAAGGACCATTTAAAGCATCAATAAAATGTGTGCTATATTGTTATTAATGAAAAAATCCTTGGAATCGGAAAAATCGTTAATTCGTTAATTCGTAAGAATCAGTAAATTCTAAAAATGATTCTGTAAAACAATTGTTGTTATTTTTAGCGCATGCACAGATGCAAATCATTTCATACAACCATTCAAATTTCATAAAATATTTATTTACTTATATTCCAATTGCACTGTATTATTTTTTCTATACCTTGAAAACTTTTCTAAAACTGTCGTTAAATTTGATTAAAAAACCTTGCGTGAAATAAACTAAAAACAAAAGAATTGTTTTAAGTTAACAAAATCCCCTACATCCCCATAAATATACATGTTGTTCTTACTCAAGAAAATAAACATATTTTACAGTAACTAGAAATTTGTATTCAGCTGCGATAAATCATTTCGTATATTTTAATTTGCAGGGTGATCACAAAATTATTACTTTTCTTTGACTTTTTGTTGGTCTTCTAATTCCTTTTATATCAAATTAAAATCCAAACAGATTTTTCATAGTCCTTAAGTTCCAGAAGAATCCGATAAGTATACTTTTAAATATTTGAGAAAATGTCTGAAAGTGTCCGGTGTCTGATGACCATATAGGTATTTTCAAATTATGCTTTATTGCAAATAAAAAAAACGGGCCCTTCTGAGATTTTTTTTTAATCATAACGTAAAAACTACATGGCAGAAACAAATGAAATTTTGGATTTTAATACAATATGCAACAAACATACATCCGCCCAAAAATGTTGGTTAAAATTCATATATATTTTTAATTTTATATAATTCATAATTCATATTATAAAATTTTTAATTTTAAAATTTTAATATATTTAATTTATTAATTAATTTATTTCTATTGCAACAGCATACAAATTCATGTGGAGTATAATTTCAAGAGATATTAATAAAAATAAAAATAAAATAAAATTAACCTTAGAAACTGTAAATGAATGTTTGAATGTTTATAATTCAAAAAATTACTATCCAAATGACACAAAATTTCATTTCTGGACATATTTTAAACTGAAGATTTAAAACATCTTGCCAAAAGTCTACTAACTTTTTTTAATGATTATTTGTTGCAAAGTTAGCAGGGGTGTTTATTTTTTTCCTCGAATGTATATATAATTTGCAATAAACAGTATCGTCTATGTCTACTACACATTATTATGGGTTAAAATTTTTTTGAATGTCTAAGATCGTCTAGCCACAATTAATGAATTGAAACTGTACAATATGAATAAATACAAAATTAAATTAAATTTTGTAACGTACTTAAATCCTTGCATTAGCACTATTTTCACATTTATTGGATTTTTTTCCTATAAGTTTCAATTATCATTTTCAATGACGCATTTATATTAAGAGGTGAAATTATCTATTAATTTCAATCTATAGTAAATAAGTAATACCTACCAAAACGAGATACGAATTAATCAACTGCATTTTTTTTGGAAGCAGGGCCTTTTCCTTTTAGCTACCGTTATACGAGCAAAGTATTCTATTTCATCTCTATATCCAAGTTTTTAAGTATCAAGTATCTTTCAAATGTCAAGTGTATCAAGTATTAATTCATATGAACACATTTAATTCTATTCAAATATTATTGCTTTATGGTGGGTTACTTCAATTTTTATATTTGAAGCTGTTAATTAATTATATATACATTTTGGTTCAATTTCTTATATGAATATCAAACTGTATGTGCACGTAAACTGCACTTTTTTATTCACAATGTAGCTTCGAGTAAAATTGAAATTCTCTGAACTTCATAAATTTAGGTTAGAAACAGCGCTGTTAAAAGTAATATACTTAGAGAATATACATGGAGTTTATTATTGAGGCATTAGCTTTTTAGACTAAACACTTAAGTTTGTATACTGTACATGTACAATAATCTTAAATGTGATGATTTAATATTTTAAACGATTTTAATAATGTTTAAAGCGATTGCCACCTAAAATATTTGACACTTTTCCTAAAACGCAATAACCTTTAACTGCGTGAGTTTTTATTTCATCGTAAAAAAAATTATATTTGAGTCTTTTGTTGTTAATTAAATTTTAGAAATATAGTGAAAAAAATATTTATGTATATTTTCAACATATTGTCATAAAGACAGTTTTCCGTACATAACAAAAATTGCTTTAACAATTTAATTACTATTATAAGTTTATTTATATTTAATCAAAGTGTTTACACTGCAAAATAACAAATCTATTCAACGACATAATTTAATTTTTATAGTTGTGGAAAATTAATCATTACAACCTCAGAAATATAGTAAAAAATGTCAACAAATATACTAAAAGTAGTGCCAAAAAAACCTGCGCTATAACACGAAAATGATTACTTCAAGATTATAAATGCATGTTATCAGATATAAGTAACACATAATATGTCACCTAAAGACAAATGACGATCATGTAGAAAATAGATCATGTATTACCAAAAGTACACTTTGAATGTAATGCTGAATATAACTTATTTTAATTTCTTATTTAAAAAAAATATATATTTTTTTCTGAATACTTCATGGTAAAAATTAGTTATCTCTTCTTAATTCTTAAGGTTTCATGCAAAAACACTCAAAATTATAAAATCGTAACGATTTTATTGCTAGGGCGTCTCCTGTTGCTACCTTCTGTGACTTTTCGATTTTGATCTCAATAATCCAAGTATTTGACTAAATCATCAAAAAGCTGTTTTCATATTGAGAAAATAATTGATTTTATGTTTAGTCTGTAATGAAAATCATCACGCAACCAAGCCTCATTTCTACTTTCTCCATATCATGACTTTTATTTGATCTTCAAGCTAAAAAGTAAAACACGTAAAAATAGAGTAAAGTTATTTTTAAATATTATTTTACATTTACTTGAACAAAAGCAATTGCTTATTACAGAAATATTCTATTATTTAAATCATGATTTATGTCAATTGGTATGAATTATATTTTTGTTAATTTAACTGTCACGTTTTTTAATCGTACCGGATGCAATCTCCAATAATTACACCCAGTAAAATGCTTAATTGAACAATATACGATACTTTGTGTAATTATTAACTATTTGGAAAAAATAGTTGTTGTTCTCGGTATAAAATTGGGAAATCTATAGTATATCTGAATCTTTTTATTGGTTGAATTCCGCAACTTATTTAATTTTATGCGTTTCCTGATTGATTCAAATTAAATGTGCAAAAATGGAATACCTCTGTTGCCAAAAAGAGTAATAAAAACTTAAAAATAATAAAATTTTAAAAACAAATTCAGTAAAAAGTGCATTTTTTCTGTACGTAACGGTATAAAAATTTAAAATGTGCGAAGTTAAGAAGTTCAAAAATTTACAGTTCCAAAAATTGCAAAACTTAAATATTCATTTAAAATTTCTTTGTGATGGGGCCATGAATATTAATGTTTAATCCATGTAGTACGTAGTATGAGACCTTCAGGAGTCAGCCTAATTAACTGCATCAACAAAATGCACATTTTAAGCAGTTAAAGTTGTCTATTTTGAATCTTTTATTATTATTATTATTGGTCTAGGAATATTAATGATTAATGCACGGCATACATAACATATGAACTCATTATAATCATCCTAAAAATGATGTTTTTTATTATTTGTAAAATAAATATAGAATTTAGTTAAGTCTTTAAAGTTCGAGTCTTTGAAAAATACATTTTTCAAATAGTAATATAAATATTTAATAGAATAATTAAAAATATATTTATATATATACACAACCGATTCTAAAGCAAAGAAATATGAATTAATTTCCTTGAAATTTTGTCAACTTCTTTCGCAAATGTTTCATTGAGGACGTAGACAACAACCATGATAATATACTATATTCAACTTAGTCTTGCACTTATAATAACGTAATTTATTGTATATAGTAAAATTTAACAGTATAAAGTTGAAATGTATTTTATAACTTTTTATTAGGTCAGTACTTTAACTGTTACAACATACGGGATATAAATGACAGTATAATGCTTATAGTTTATGCCATAAACAACATTTTCAATTTTATCATGTTGTTTACGAAATGATAATACATTTTTTTTGTTTTTGAATTATTATGCTTTGTGAGAATGTAAATTTTTCACATAATTTTGGCTACTTTTCATATAAATATTTTTTTTGTTCAATTCCTTGATAATGTACATATTTTCCAAACTTTTTATGTCATCATAATAACTTAGTAGTATAACAAGAAAATTTTAAACATTAAAAAATGAATTTTAAAAGTGCATTGAAACTTTAATTGTCGTTTTCTATATGAAACAGCCAAAGTTTCTAAATATATTATGTTAAAATGCAAAGAAATACATAATTGTTTCTTATTCTACCAGAATACAATATAATCGTGAAAGAAAATACTCATTTATCTCATTAGAAATGTAGCCTCAATATTAACTTTACCTCCAGTCAGAGAACCTCCCAATCAAATACCCTCCACGTACGATTTTTGTTGACAATCTAAACAAAGTTTACATTTTTTTTACGACGGAAACTTTAAAATATTTTTAATATTCTTTTGTGTCTTTTTAGACAAAGAATTTAACTCTGATGACGAATTAAAAATCACTGCTAAAAAAATTCTTTATCTTATTTTGTCAGTAATTTCTAAAAAAACATATAAAATAATGAAATCGTAATTAATTGTTCCATTTATGAAAAAAACAATTAACCATTAAATTTCGGACTTAAAAATAATGGAAATAAATAGTATGACATATAAAAGCGTATAACAAAACCTAATGAAAATGTATTCATTTTTTTGCAATAATTCTGCAATAATTAATTTGTATAATTAATTTTTGTTTTCATGCTCAAATTTCCCTTTTTTTTCAAATGTAAAAATTAAATGTTTTTAACAACAATTTTTTTAAATAATTAAAATCTAAATTTAAAAATGACCTCTTTTAAGACACCACCTCTAGGAACGACCAATTTTTGTCGGAATGGAATTTGGTCGCTTTAATAAATTTTTACTGTATTATTTTCTAAAGATTGTAAAAACAGAAAAGGATTTTTGGATTCGGAAAATGTTATTTTGTACATTTTGTATTTTCAATGTGTATTTTTGTATTTTCAAACGTTATTATATATTTTTGTATTGCACTGTATTTTCATTATTAAAAATCATTTGACTATTTTAGAGTGTACATTATTTGTTATATTTTTTAAATTTTTTAATAGAAAACTGCATAGATTAAAAAGACTCATTTGTCCATAAATATACGTGCATTAAATTTTACACATAACCCTTTCAGGGAGAAGTAATTTTATTTATTTATTTATTTATTTTTACTGATTATTTTTCTTTACTGTTTAGTCCCTGAAATTCCACTACATTTTTATAATATTTTTCTAGATATTTCAAAAAAAGTCTTAAATCAAAAGTGAACTGAAGTTTTGAGTTATGCAGAGTAGCTTTAAAGTAACTATTGATTTGTAAAAATGTTTAAATTGCGTAAACTAATATGTAATTAATTGAATATAAATAATTGTATGAAAATATGCATTGTAGTATATTGCATGTACTTTATGATATGTTATGTCTGTTTTACGTTTAAGCAAATCTATTGATTTCCTTTAACGTAAAACAGACATTTCTACTAAAACGTACTTACAAAAATATTAAAAGTTGTAATAATTTGCAACAATTTAAAATTATGAGTGTATTATTCATTTATTTTATAAGATGCTGCATTAGTAGTATACTCATTTCACTTTCAGTGTGGTATTTTTTTATCTGTGTTGTCTAATATTTTGCAAAATAAAACCAAAAACAAGAGGTACTCAGCTGTATGTACACAAAATTTGAATGCTCTTACTTATATAGTTTTTGTGCATGGATTCTGTGGCAGACAGACAGACAGGGGGAGAGATGAATAGAGTTTTGTCAGATGTATGAAACCCTAAGAATAAACAGCTCATATTAAAATAAATATTTTAAATTAAATAATAGTCTTTTTTAAAATTTTATTTTTTGTTGTGTAATAAGAGGTATTTTGCGGTAACTACACAAAATTTGAACGCTCTAACTTGTATAGTTTTTGTGTAAGGACTCTGTGAGAGGCAGACAGACAGAGGACAGAGACAAATAGGGTTTCATCAGATGAGCAAAACCCTAAAAAACGTCAAACGCACCTTCGTTACTGAAAATGTGACACTGCTGCCTGGTGTGTTAAAACGGAATTAATTTTAATAAATATTTTATAGTAAGGTTTGTTCATTTACTAGTGATACATTTTAAACTATGTAATCATAATTTAATTTATTTATAGAAAGTGTGTTAAAATTTAATGGGAAAACATTTAAAGGTCATAAAAAATTCTATGTTTAAATAGTTCACCGTAATTCCGCACGCATACGCCACATGTCAGATAAGTCGACCCCCCCCCCCCCTCCCCAGAATTTATTTTAAATAAAATGTGACTTTTGCTCATTTATTTGGCTTCTTTTTTACAATGAAATTTCTGGTCTGAAATAGATTTAACTGAACCGCGGCGTATTCGCGCGAAATTACAATACATTAAAATTTTTATGCTAAAATTTTACTTTTTATGTTAAAAATAAAGTATTGCATGTATGTTAAATGCAATCAGATATGTAATCCAGCGAATCATTTTATCTGTAATTTTACTGTATAATATGCATTATATTGCATGAAAGATTTATCCAATGTACAATACTTACTGAATTACAGTGTATTCCTTTAATTATTTCTGATATTATTGATACTCATACATTGCTCAAAATGCAGTGTTAAAGATTTTGCGGAGATTTCATTGGATCGCCGTTATATCAATTTTTTTGTTATTTTTTAGCAAAATTAAGAATTAAATTATTATTTATTATCATTATGAAATTATTATTATTATTTAAGTATTAATTTTACTTTATCATATTTTTTCAGTATAGGATAAAAAACTTTAACATGATTGAATTTTCTGCAAAAAAGGCACTATTTTCAGTTATAAATATGCAATAATTAATTATAAACTTTTGTTTAATGGTATTTTCTGTCATTGTTATGTATTGTCTTTAATTTTTAATTATTTTAAATGCGAGAAAAAGAGGTATTTTTTCTAAAATTTAAGTACTTTTCAAACATCAAATTCTAGGAATTATGGAAAAAAATTGCTTTTGCTGAAAAGAGTTTAATTTCATAATATTTTTTTGAAAAGTTTTTATAAATTAGTGTAAAATTTGATTCATGTAGACAAGAAACTCAATATGTGTTTAAAGAGTTCAATCTTTCTTAACAATTTAAGTGGAGAGGAGCAAAATATCTACCAAAATTGCTAGAAGCGCTATACCGCACCTCGTGTTTTATGCGTAAATACTGAAGAGGGTGATAGCGTTGCTAATTGTTGTCTCAGTGTGGTACGAATTGAACCCTTTATATACAATATTATGAAAATTTTACATTCTAAAGCATTTTACGTAAATTGTTTAAACTAAATTAAAAGATTTACATAATCATTTAATAAATTTTTGAAGGATTTAGAAAGATTCATTAAATTTGAATTTGCAGGGATTTTGTGCAATATTTATAACCCCATTCAAATATTTTATTTTAAATTGTTTTCTTAGTATTTTGTAGAATTATAAAATGCACAAAAACTGATATTCTTACAAAATAAATATAGAAATATTTCGGAATTGAAAAATCCTCATTCCCCTACCTCAGTTTCTAAAAGTTGAAAAGATACAATGGCAAAAGATATCATCCATTTAATTGTTTTATGTATCTGTAACACTTTGTAAACCGTATTACAAATAATTGACGTAATAAAAGAATTTTATCAGAAGTAATTTTAATGGTACTTATAATTACTCTCGGTAGATAAAGGGTTAAGCTTATTGCATTAGCAAAGATTGCAGTTTTTGTGTATATCATTGGCTTAAAAGTATTTTTTATGTAAAAACCAAAACATATTCGGATTTTTGGCTTGCATTCATAAGTCTTGTTCCGCACTCAAAAGATTAATTACACATGAAAATGGACAGCGGAAATGTACATATTATCTAGTTCTAACGTCTTTTTGAATGAGATGATGAAAAAATGATTCACTGCGATCTATAATGTTCAATTCGCATTCACGTTGTATGAAATTATTTCTTTTGTATTCATTTGGTTTTTTTTTTACTATAAATGTATAAATCTTATATTATTAAAAATTAGGCAAGTGAATAAATGAATTATTTAGCTTTAAATACTAAACTATATATTTTTATAAAATTTCTTCTTCTACTTGATACAAATATACAAATTTTTGTAAAGATAAAATAAAAAAAACTTGTATTCAAAATTCACGTTTTAACATTTTATTAAGTTATATATAAAAAGCTTTAAATATATCATTTTGTATTCTATCAATTTCTGTTAATGGAATAATTAGATTTTATCATGGAGAAATATATACGTTTCATAATATACAGGGTGATTCAGCTCGTCGGTGACAAACTTTAAGGATCGATAGAGCACACCTAGACGAACATTTTTGAATAGGGAATGTAGGGTCCCTGACGCGATGGTAAGGCGCTAGGCGCTTTCGAAAATTTGGGTGCCGAAATTCGAAACGTCATAAAAACTAGGGAAATGGTTAGATTTTCTTGCTTGTTGCGTCGAAATGATTCTGTTTGTTTAGACTTTCTTCAGTACCAATTTGATAAGCGTATCTCTTAAAACATGGATAGGGGGCGCTGCAGACTTTGGAGAGCTAGACAACAACTTTAAGCCCGTTATTTTGATAATTTAACACATGCTCGCCAAAGTTTATACTCTAACTTAAAGTTTGAACCCAAAAGTAGAGCCCTGCAAAAAGCGTAAGAGCCGGAATAAAATGTCAAAGTACAGGGTGGTCGAAACTCGAAGGCTCCTAAGAGATAAACAAACAGATTTCTTGACTTATGGCATGCATTTTCATGATTCTGTTTGCTGGGGCTCTCTGAAACTCAGTTGAACGGTACAAAAAGAAACATCGATAGGGGGCGCTTTGGGCAAAAAACATAATTCGTTGACATTTCGGACGCTAACTGGAAACGGGGCGCTACGATCAGTTAGTAATAATGAAAACACATTTTCTACCTCTGCTCAACACTTCTGAATAAATTTAGACCAAAAACATCAATGATACTGGAAATTTATTTACAAAAAATAACACTACAGAAGATGCTCGAAATTTCGACCTTGGGCCATGATGCAGGCTTCGCACCTCCGTCGCATTGAGGAGTGTGTGTTTCCAACAATGCCAGGAGTATCTCTGATCTGCCCTGCAGCTGCCACAATGCGCGCCACAAGTTCTTCAGCACTGCTGACAGGTGTATGGTATACCTCGGCCTTCAGGTAACCCCAAAGGAAGAAATCCAAGCAGGTGAGGTCTGGTGATCGGGCAGGCCAGTGAACTGGACCCCCACGCCCGATCCACCGCTGGCCATACCTTGCGTTTAGATGGAGACGCACGTCGTTCGTGTAATGGGCCGGAGCTCCATCGTGCTGGAACCACATCTGGCGACGCGAACCTTCGGGTACGTGCGCCTCCTCCAGAAGCTGCGGCAGCACTTGATCCAGGAAAATCAGGTAATTTCCACCTGTCAGCCGTTCAGGTAACAAATAAGGGCCAATGAGGCAATCCCCCAGAATGCCGGCCCACACATTTACTGAGAAACGCTCCTGGGCTGCTCGGCTTCATGTGGATTTTCATCACACCACACATGACTGTTGTGGGCGTTCCACATTCCCTCCCGGCTGAAGGTGGACTCGTCCGTAAACAAAATGCTGTTTACAAAACGGGGATCCCTGGATCTCATCGCCAAGTACCATCTTCAGAATTCCACTCGAGGGCCAAAATCCTGCTCTCTGAGCAACTGCACCCGCTGGATGTGGTAGGGGTGCAGATTCCGGGAACGTAAGATGCGCCACGCAGTTGCTTGCGAAATGCCAACATGTCTGGCGATATCTCTCGTGCTAAGACCTGGGTTGTCCTCAACCAAGTTAAGCACAGCCTCTTCGTTGTCGGGGGTGCTCACTGATCGCTCCCGTTCAGGCCTGCCTCCGTCGAAAGATCCCGTTGTGGACAACCTCTGGTGTACTCGAGCGAAGAAGGCATGGCAGGGGATTTGCCTGTTGGGGTAACGCTCCGCGTACAACCGCTGAGCGGCTCGTCCATTACAACCAGCAGCGCCATACGCCAAATGCATGTCAGCCAATTCAGAGTTTATGTACCGTTCCATCCTACTACCGATCTGCAGACAAGTAACCCGAAGCTTAAGTAGGTACCGCACGTTCAAAAGACGTGTCTGCGCATACAACTACGTCATCTCGCGTTGTCGTCTACGCATTACGTATCTTTTGCATATCGATATGGTACGATATCTTTTGCATAAATCAGCAAAAAGCACCTTATGTAAATTTTATTGCGCGCATTGTGCATGATTGAAACCAGCTATGTTTGTTAAAAAAAAAAAAAAAAAAAAAAAAAAACTGCAGTTTTAATAGCTTCTTATGATAAGTAAATTACTCTCTTGTTTTGTTTCTAACTGATCGTAGCGCCCCGTTTCCAGTTAGCGTCCGAAATGTCAACGAATTATGTTTTTTGCCCAAAGCGCCCCCTATCGATGTTTCTTTTTGTACCGTTCAACTGAGTTTCAGAGAGCCCCAGCTAGAGGTCTGCACGGGCCGAAATTTCCAGGCCCGAGCCCGGCCCGAAAGTTGAAGTTTCGGCCCGGGCCCAGCCCGGCCCGAACGAAAGAAGTATTGGCCCGACCCGGCCCGGCCCGAAAGTTAAAATTTCGGCCCGAGCCCGGCCCGGCCCGAACGAAAAAAATATTGGCCCGACCCGGCCCGGCCCGAAAGTTAAAATTTTGGCCCGAGCTCGGCCCGGTCTGGAAAAAAGTTTAAAATTCGGCCCGAACCCGGCCCGGCTCAAGTGAATTTCTACAGAACATTGATCTTTAATCTTATGGAAGAGTTCTGACCAAAAAAAAATTATATTAGTATTTTTTTTTTTTCATGTTTATAATCTCCATTTATGCAGAAGTGCCGTAGGTTGCGATATTTACGCTTTTAAATGAATCTTTGTTTGTTGTATGTAAATGTTTCAGTTATCACTAGTATTATTAATCCATATTCCCTGTAATGGAGACAAAAAGTCGAAAAAGCGGTATATGGTAAAATTTCCAAAAACAAAATCGCTTTGGAACGAAAAAAAAAAAAAAAAAAAAAAAAAAAAAAAATACATTTTTTTTTAACAGATGTAAATGTTTAATATATTTTTTTCTCTCGTATTGTTGTATTCATTTTGCATGGATTAACATTTTAAAAGAAACTTTCAGTTAAAAAAAAAATTCCGTCATAATCATGTTTTTTTTTTTTTTTTTTTTTTTTTTGGTGTGTGTGTGTGTGTGTAATTCTATTTTAAAACGCCTAGTAATCTACGATTCTTTAAAAGGAATAAATTCTAATGTTTAATTGTAGAATAATGACGGTTTAAAAGTATATGCCTTTTTTGAAACATTTTTGGACAAAGCCAAATATTACTGATTTATAAAAAGTCGAGAAAAGGATTTTCATATAGGAAGATTCAATAGGAACTGATTATTTTGGTCCATGAAAACTAGGAAGAATGGAAGTCTCGGCTTCGTACGGAAAAAAAAAAAGTTAGGCCCGGCCCGTCCAGCAAAAAAATTAAGGCCCGAGCCCGGCCCGGCCCGAAAGATTAGTGACTAGGCCCGGCCCGGCCCGGCCCGAGTCTTCAGAAGTAAGGCCCGAGCCCGGCCCGGCCCGAATGCCATTATTGGAAATCGGCCCGAACCCGGCCCGCGGGCCGGGCCGGGCTCGGGCTTCGGGCCGCGGCCCGGCCCGTGCAGACCTCTAGCCCCAGCAAACAGAATCATGAAAATGCATGCCATAAGTCAAGAAATCTGTTTGTTTATCTCTTAGGAGCCTTCGAGTTTCGACCACCCTGTACTTTGACATTTTATTCCGGCTCTTACGCTTTTTGCAGGACTCTACTTTTGGGTTCAAACTTTAAGTTAGAGTATAAACTTTGGCGAGCATGTGTTAAATTATCAAAATAACGGGCTTAAAGTTGTTGTCTAGCTCTCCAAAGTCTGCAGCGCCCCCTATCCATGTTTTAAGAGATACGCTTATCAAATTGGTACTGAAGAAAGTCTAAACAAACAGAATCATTTCGACGCAACAAGCAAGAAAATCTAACCATTTCCCTAGTTTTTATGACGTTTCGAATTTCGGCACCCAAATTTTCGAAAGCGCCTAGCGCCTTACCATCGCATCAGGGACCCTACATTCCCTATTCAAAAATGTTCGTCTAGGTGTGCTCTATCGATCCTTAAAGTTTGTCACCGACGAGCTGAATCACCCTGTATGAATAAAAACTATATTTTCACGACAAAAATATTTTTTCTTCTATGACATAAAAATATTTTCCTGACTTAACTACCTTTTAACAGTGATTATTGAATACGCAAAACTTCATTAATAGTGGAGAACAGAAAAAGCAGGCAAATAACTTCATTCATGACGTTGAAACTTCCACAGTAATTACTGCCGAATTTGCATTCATAACTTCACTAACATGTAGAGTTTTACCTTTTGAAAATTTGTTGAATATTTTTCGCGTTATCGAATAGCTAATTTATTCCTCATATGTTGCAATCAGTAAAAATTTTAAGCATGCTATAAGGTACATCTATTACTCGAAGTGCAATTTATTTATTTATGATTCTATAGTTAGTATCTAATAGTTCAGGAAAATATATTTAATCATATGCGAACTAATTAGTGAAACCTCTAAAAACATTGCATGCCTTTTCTATTTAAAAACATATTCATATTTGTAGTATATTTAAAGTACTGACCTATTAATATATATTAAATCAGAGTATAATGTAAAATTATTATATTTTTGTTTTATTTGTATTTACTTTAAATAAACGTTGAGCATTTTCAAGAAAGATTACCGGCAAATAATGTTAAGCCAAAAAATGTCAATAAGAAAAAATATTAAAGAATACAATAAGCGCAAGGTTTTTCTTCTTTTATTAGCCTCTGGCGTATTTCTGAGATAGATATAGATATAGTAAGTCCTTTCGACTTATTCTGCCCTTTTCTATGCTTTTATGACATTTTAAAGGATTTTTTCTCTTCTACTATTATTTGGTATGAATGAGTATTCTTTAGAATTGGCTAGTACGTGAATATTTACAAATATATTTAACTTAGGCAAATCATTTGAATTTCATTAACCCTATCATTCCCAGGATAGAATGCGGTCTAGAAGTTACGTAATTCACAAAATCAAAATTTACACCAGAAATTCTGAATAGCAAATTCCTGTTTGTTTAGTCGCGAATCGTCTGCAATTAGTAAAGCATTAATTTTTATTTTAAATTCTTATTTTAAATTTCGATTGTGAATAAGAGATAACTAAATAAAAAACCTCCATTACTTCGGGAACACTGAGGTTAGCAAAAATTCTATACTGTAAAAAAAAAAAAAAAAAAAAAAAAAAAAAAAAATACAAAAAAAATACAAAAATGTTTTTAATCAAAACGAATATGTACATTAACCTCTTCGAAGTCACCAAAGATTCTAAAACACATTCCTTTACATTTAAAAAATCGTACAAAAATATTTATTTTTGAAATTTCAAAAATGATTTATAAAAATACATTTCTATCAGCTGCTGAGGTCATTTATGAAAGCTCTTCTGAGTAGCTTTTAAAATGCAATAATCATATATATATTTTTTTTTCAAATCGTAATGCCACTTTTTCGTATGCTATCAATTCTCATGTAAATATTTTCATATACAATAAACATATTTAACTGTCCAATATACAATATTAATAGCATTATCATTAACATGAAAATTAACACTATTTGTTACCATAAATTCATTTATGCAGCTGAAAATGTTTACCTAAAAAAAATCGGACACAAACTTTTGATTGATGCATTGTAAAAACAATGGTAGTAAACATTTCATGAAAATGATGGGCAGCTAATAAGAAAATTATTTTTCTAAACACTTCTTTAAATTTTGAAAATATTTTTTCTGGGGTTTGAAAAAAATAAAGAAACGCTTTTGAAAATTTCAGGATTCGCAACAGGTTATTACATTGTTGCGTTAGTGATTATAGCCCAAGAGCCGACCACGCAAAACCCTACGTCATCGAGAACAATAAAAATTCCTTTATTTTATGGTAGAGTACACTGTAAAAAATGTCAGATGTTTCTGAATATGTAAAAATGTACTGTATTCAAAAACTAAAATATACAGTAACCTCTTCTAACTCACCTAAGGTTTCGAAAACCGTTCCTTTATCTTTAAAAATTCCAAAAAACTATTCATTTTAAAAATTTAAATAAAAATTTATATAAATTAATTTTTATTAGCTGCCCGTCCTTTTCGGAAACGTTTCTAAGTAGCTTTTACAGTACAATAATCACTTTTATCAAATCAAAATATCACTTTTTCGGATGCTACCAATTCATACGAAAATATTTTGATATTCAGAGAACATGTTTAATAGACAAAAATACGATTTTAACAGTATTAAGAATAATATGAAAATTAACATTGTTTTGCTACAATTGCATGAAAAAAATCAGTTACGCAGCTGAAAATGTTAACTTGAGAATTGATAGAATCCAAAAAAGTGATATTTTGATTTGAGAAAAGTGATTATTGTACTGAAAAGCTACTTAGAAACGTTTCCGAAAATAGCAGGCAGCTAATAAACATTATTTTTTATACATTTTTATTTAAATTTCTAAAATAAACAGTTTTTTGGGATTTTTAAAGGTAAAGGAACGTTTTTCGAAACCTTAGGTGAGTTAGAAGAGGTTACTGTATATTTTCGTTTTTGATTACAGTACCTTTTTACATATTCAGAAACATCTGACTTTTTTACAGTGTAGTAATAGAGAAATCTAATGATCCATGTCTGCCGTAAGCGAAGTGGTGCATTTTTCTTTTGCTCGATGACTTAGGATTTTGTGCGGTCGGCTCCTGGACTATTATTGCACATTTTTGTAGATTAAAAAATATATGTCATTTTTTACAGTGTACTATGGGCATTAGAGTTTTTACAACGTCTTTTAACGTAAGTGGTCTGGTTCATTTAAAAACAATCGTATTATTTTAATTAAAAGGTACACTAGTCAGTACTTAATAACAGGTAATTTTTTTTTATATACATACAGCATATGTAACAGCCAAACGTAAAATATTTAATAGCATTAACATTAATATGAAAACTATAATTATTTTGTATGTTAATAATAATAATAATACATATTCTACAACGAGAAGTTAAGAACATATATTATAAATAATTATTTTCCTTTTAAGACTTTTATGATGCCCGCGCATACCTCTGTTCTCAAGCGCCCCCCCCCTCTTGTCTTGTAGCGCCCCCTCTTGGGAGCTGAGAGAAAACTAGCAGAACGAGAAATGGTCTCCATCTGAGAAGGTGTGATAAAGGGCGGTCCGGTTACTCCGACCGTAAATGGAATTAACGTGGAACGAGAACGTAAATGTTATCTGTATGGTGTTGATTTTGTGTCCCTGTTAATGTTTTGTTGTGTTCGTCCAGTGAAGTCCTGCAAATAAAATATGTTGTTAAAATAGAACTGATTCGAGAAATCATTGGCCGACAAAGAAGCACCCACACCTAAGGAGTTCTCACATTGGCATCAGAAAGAAGGGATATGTGGGCCTAACTTCCTCGAGTGTGTATCTACAGTATCATAGTATAACTACCCTCGTGAGTTTGAATTATTCGGAGAATCGATTTTATAGTTCAGGTAAGACATTTTAATTATTATTCTGATTATGGCCGATAAAATTGCTAAAATTAAAAAAAAACTCGTGGAGTCACTAAATCCGCGATTACTTCTATAACTAAGAAAATTGAAGAACTATTTATAGCAGAACCACTCGATTTAGACGAATTAGAAGAGAATCTCGCCCAATTGGAACAAAAAGGGTGCGATTTAAAATCGGATGATAAGGAAATTTTTAATTTGTTAGACGATTTAAACGAAATAGAAAAAGATGTGAAAGCGTCGGCAGAATATCACGATAAGATTAATTTATGGAGGTTCAGAATCAACAAAAAACTGAAAGAAGGAAAACAAAACAATAAAAAAGAATCCCCCATTATAAACAACGAGAACAAACCCTTAGACGCTATCACAATTAAGCTTCCAACGCTTAAAATTGAAAAATATTATGGAGACGTAACCCTTTTTCAAAATTTCTGGAATTCTTTTAAAATAGCGGTACACGATAACGAACAACTCTCGAACGTAGAAAAAATGAATTATCTGTTAAGTTATTTAGGCGGGAATGCATATAACGCGGTTTCTGGTTTCGCTTTATCCGATAAAAATTATTTGGAAGCAATTGATGTTTTAAAAAGTCAATTTGGGAGAACAGATTTAATCGTATCCAGTCACATTAACACTTTTTTAACTTTACGACTTGTTACAAAGCAAAATGATATAATCGGTTTAAGAAAACTATATGACACGATTCAAACGCAAATACGCAGCTTAAAATCCTTAGAGATTGAATCAAATAGCTTTGACTCTGTTTTGACACCAATAATATTAAAAAGTTTACCCTACAACTTGTCACTTAGCTTTGAAAAAGAGTGTATTAAATGTCCGGAACAATCGCAGTATAGTATTGATAAATTATTATCTTTTATCCGAACTGAATTGGAAGCGCGCGAAAAACAGAATCATCTAATTAATGCTTTCGATTCGAGAACGAAAGAATATCCACCAGATTTGTTACCTTAAATGAAACAAAAAAGCAATAAATTCAAGGCCAACCTAACTCATGTCAAAGTTGATGAAAATATTTGTGTTTTTTGTAATTCGCTTAGTCATTTATCAGAGAATTGCGACAAATATTCAGTTGAGGAAAGAAAAAATAAATTAAAAAGTGAAGGCAGGTGCTACGCTTGCTTAAGGGGCCGCCATTTAATTAAAAATTGTACCGTGAAAACTAAATGTGGGCTTTGTTTCAAATCGCATAATACCGCAATTTGTAATTATTTACTTGGAAAGGATAAACAGAAAAAAGAAATACGAATGACGCATTCATCGCAAGAGTAAATTCGAAGGTGTTATTTGGTTTAAAACAGCCACGGCAAAAAGGAAAATTAATTGAATCACTTCAAACGGTAGAAGTCGAAATAGAAAATAAAATACTACAAGGGGTGATTGACAGCGGAACTCAAATTTCGATTATAAAGACAGAGTGCGTACCAGAATATTTTAAAAATCCTTTCGGGTCGATAATACTTAAATCTGCTTTCGGGCATGAGTTGAAAGCACCATTAATAAATGTTCCACTAAGTTTAGCGGCTGATAAATTACGTTGTAAGGTGTTTCCAAAAATGGTAATAACATGTGCGATGGTTGATAATTTAATTAATGATCTATTGTTGTCTTTGAATGCATATAATGAATTGAATAATATAAGTGAATTTACCGAATCTGACAGTGCAATAAATTATTGTAATAATGTAAATTTGCCCTGTACGAAAGAAATTAGAGCGGCAGACGTATTCGGCGCTGCCACAGAGTTGGTTCCAACTGCAATAGGAAATGCAAACGAGAACATGGATCCCGATCGTAGTAATAATACTGATAATTTTTTGAATGATTCGGAAAAATTTAAATGTGAGCAGAGAAACGATGCATCTCTTAAGCAGTGTTGGAATGATGCTAATAATAATCGCAATAATTATTTTGTTCATGATAATCTTTTGTATCATCGAGATAAAATAATGGGAGAAACAGTGCATCAATTACTGGTACCCGAACCACGTAGAAAGCAGTTAGAGTTAGCACATTCAAGTCCTTGGGGTGGTCATTTAAGGGTAAAAAAACTACACAAAGGTTAAAATATTCCTTTTTTTGGCCTAGTATGAAGAAAGATGTGACCGATTTTTGCGAAAGATGTTCATCCTGCCAGCTTCGAGCAAAAAC
This sequence comes from Maratus speculifer, assembly GCA_964019185.1. Classification (NCBI taxonomy): domain Eukaryota; kingdom Metazoa; phylum Arthropoda; class Arachnida; order Araneae; family Salticidae; genus Maratus; species Maratus speculifer. Next base: position 390,177,944 of record OZ025290.1, read on the forward strand.
AAATAGGTTCGGTAATGTACCTATAACCCCTGTTACTCGTCCTGATGAAGCTATGCAAATTATGAACATTGATATGATTGGTCCAATTGAACCCGCCAGTGGAGGATATAAATACGTACTGACCGCGATAGATCAGTGTACGAGGTGGCCGGATGCTATCTGTTTACGAAACATTTTTGCTAAAACTACATGCGATGCCCTTTTACAAATATTTTCACGAACTGGAATTTCCAAATTAATAGCTAGCGATCAGGGTAGAAATTTTACGTCGGCTCTCACGAAGGAATTTATGAAACGTTTAGGGACCTCCCCGCGTTTTTCCGTCCCGGGATACGCACAATCCAATAGCTTAGTTGAAAGATGGAATGGTGTCCTTGAAGGAATGATACACCATGTTATACGGGAAAACGCCGGAAGTTGGCATAAACATATACCCTTCCTTTTATGGGCTTACCGAGAGGTACCGAATGCTACAACGGGTGTTAGTCCATTCCAGATGTTATACGGTAGGCATCCAACTGGTCCTCTTTCCATATTAAAATCGTCGTGGACTAATGAAACACCGTTACCAATTGGTCAGTTAGGCTCAGTTACCAATTATTTAAACGATTTGAAAATGAAATTAGAAAAGGCCGCCGAACATGCCGGAATTTCTTGTACGGATAAGCAGCGAGCGTATGCTTATTATCATAACAGGACAGCTAGACATAAAGAATTTAAACCTAATGATCAAGTTATTGTATTAATTCCAGACAGTAACCATAAAATTTACGCTAGGTGGACAGCACCACCCGTAAGACATGGTGACGTCACAGTGACGTCGTTAAGAAGTCACACTGTGACTTTGTGACCGTCGATGTGACGTCACGTGATGTCGATGTGAAGTCACAGTGACAAAAATGTGAAGTCGTTATGGCCGTTTTAGAGCTTGTTTGTGACGTCACAATGTGACCAATTTGTGAAAAGTGTGTCATTTGTGACGATTTTGTCATTAACATTGTGACGATATTGTGACGAAAGTGACAATGCTTTCAAGTCACATTGTGACCAAATTGTGAAATACAGGGTGAGTCCAAAATCATGGAACAAACTTTGAGGGGGGTAGGACTCACTATAACAAATAATGATGGCACAGAAATATATGACCGGAAGTGACTCGTCAAGACGGTACACTAGTCACTAAAAAAGACCCGGATGATAATGTTAAGTCTATGGGGGGGGGGCGTTGTTTTCAAATATCCTGCTCAAATTTAAATATTTTACATGATATATTTTCCATGGGATAGCTGAGGACGATCCACAACCGGGCTAATTTTTACTTTTTCGATTTTGGTTATATTTTTTTATATTAAGATAGTTTCACTTTTAGAACCGGTTTAAACTGGTTCTGAAAGTTAAATTATTTTTCTTTGAATCTGTAACCAAAATCAAAAGAGTAAAAACCAGCCCAGTTGCAGATCGTCCTCAGCTATCCTACGGAAAAAAAATATGCGAAAATATTAAAATTTTAGCGAGATAGTTGAAAATAGCGCTCCCATACACTTATCATTATAATCCGTGTCTTTTGCAGTGACTAGTGCGGCGTTTCAACGCGTCACTTCCAGTCATACATCTCTATGCCATAATTATTTATTATAGTGAGCTGTACCATCTCCCTTAAAGTTTGTCCCATTATTTTAGACTCACGTTGCAGATCATTTGTGACAAAATTTTCGTCAACACTGTGATGATTCTGTGACGATTTAACTTTTCTTAACGATTCTCTAACAATTTAAAAGAAACGGGATCTGCTGAAACTATAACTCTATGCCATGTTCCTGTTAAAATAGGGTTTGAGTTCTAAAATCATATATTGACAATTTATGAACAAATACTGTTTAATATGTAAAAATAGTTACCTGCAGTAAGGAGACTTTCTTCTAAATTAAAGTTAAAAATTCGATTTACCTCACATGCCTTACAACCCTGGTGTTGTTTTCAAAATTTGAAAAATATTACCTTTCAAAAATATTTATATATATTCCCGCCACATGCTGAAAATTGCATAGCTTCAATTTTATTTATAACTGACGCACATTTAGTCGAATGTTGTTCAAACGGTTTAATCTTTTTGGTCTTTTTTAAAACTTTTACTCGCTTTGATATCCACAAATCTCAGCACATATCTAAAACTGTACAGCTTGCCAATATTTCTGACCAATAATCCTGATGTCTATAAATATATATATCTTTTAATTATGTGTTGTTGTAATTTTTCAACTGATTGAAAAAGTGTCTAGGTCGGGATTCGAATTAATCAGTCTTTCGCGCAAATTGTTAAGACTTTGTCGACTGAACTATCCTGGAAGAATCTGACACATACAATTCACACATTGAATACGAACGCATACTTATCATTATTATATATAACCCTATGTAATAATACTTTAATTTTTTTTTTCAAACTACCTGAATGATAAATGCATACTATTCATATGAGTATATAATGATATTTCTCCGGGTGAATTGTGCGTGCTAAGTTGCTCTGTTGGAAGAGCATTGGCAACATACATCGAGGGTCTCTAGTTCGAATCCTAACCTAAACACTTTTTTACTCATTTTGGAAAATTAATATTCGTTTGATTAATTTACCAATTAAAATCATTCTGTTAAATATAATATAGAAATATCTTTTGATAAAACTACGTGAAGTTTATGCGCAATATTTGTAATATACATATTTTATTTGAAAATCGAGTACAAATGAAGATGAGGCAATTAGTTCTAGTATTACGCTTAGTTATTTCCTTACTATAGTGGCTTGTGCGCATGTATGATTACACCAAGGTTTAAATTCGTAGTTAAACTCATATATATCATATAATGTAGATGTGCCGTTAAAGGACATCCTTATGGAATTTAGTTTTAAAAAGTTTCCTTATTAATAGTTATAATTATCAGATTTCATTTTTTTTCGTATTAGATGAATCTATTAATAATATTTAAGTATTCTAATTCTCACTTCCCAATATTAGACAAAATTTTATTAAAAATAATACAAATACATCAAACACTAAAAGTTTCAGTAATGTACATCCCACAAAAAAGTACATGTAATATTTTTTATGAATATTTAGAACCAGGATTTAATGAACACATACAGATGAAATAAAATTGTTATTTTCAACACCATTTAACAATTAAGATATCAAAAGTTAATAAAATAATTCGATAATTACTCATTTTATAAAATCAATAATTGTTATTATCACCAAATTAATATCTTAATTATTTTAGATACATGGTTTAAAATAATAAATGTCATGGAATTACAGTTATCAAATTTTTGGGATTAATGTGACATTCAGAAAGGTAATAAAAAAGTTTTTAAAAATTTGTTTTTGCAATATTAGTGCATAAATTAGTATATTTATCACTATTTTCAACAGTTAAACAACGCCAAACTCCTTTATATATTAATTATAACGTTAATTTTTGATTATGTATACATTTTTTTAATTTATTAATACGTGATTTTAACCATGTAATTAAAAAAATGTGATTAAAGTGCATTTTAAAATCAATATTATTAACTATTTTCAAATCGTTGACATGCTGTTCCATATTTCAACCAAATAAATGTTAAATTTATTGAATTTACTAAGGTAAGTGAATTCAAAAAAGTTAAATTAATATGATACTTATTCCTTTTATAACATGTTTTTTTACGAAAATTAACATAAATTATTATACAAAAAGCAGGAAAAATAAAATTTTCTTACCTCTTTCTTATCAGCATTATCCTCTAATTCCAGTGTGATAATCCAAATAGGGAAGATAATTTCGAAGTCGAAATGTCCGAATGAAGTACAATGACATTGGCGCGATCATATTAACTAAACGCCACTGACATTGTATTTTTTCAGACCGACATTTTATATAAAATGTCACCTGATCACATATCTGCATAACTTTTAAAAAAATTTTCAACTTACGTACTAAATATACACACATAACATCATAACAAAGCTACTAGAGCAGCTGCATAATATTCTAAAGAATAAATACACTAGTGTCAACTATTCTGGTCGTTGCCAAACGATATTTTTTAAGCAGGTGATTTTTTGTTATTATTGGTTGTTTGAGCTTCGAAGATTTGTAAGTTGAATGCGCATGCGCATTAGTTTTATGAGAGTATCCCTAATTAAAATTTTGAGTTAAAATTTTTTTTCACGCATTTCTATTTTACTTTCAATTAGTTTCGAAATAGAGTGGAACTTTCATTTAACGAAGCCCATATTTAATGAAATTATCTACATTTTTAATTTTCTGTTGAACCTTCAGAACTTAGAACGCAATTAACATTTAAATTAATATTCATATTAAAAAAAATTCTACTTAGCAAAATTTGTTGCAATCCCGTGCGTGCACAATATTCAAAAGGATAGATTGCTGTTAAGATTGATTGGTGAATATATTTCAGCGGATTGTATGAATTGAAATTATGTATTTATTTTATCTTTTAAATAAAAAGGAAAAAATGCGAAAATTTTTCGATATGCTAAGAAAGGGATTCTAGTTCCACGAAAATATTATAGGTCCATTCTCTGAATACTTAAAAATTATGCGAAAGTTTTTATGGGTGTATCTTTCATAATAGACCACCACAAAGTAATATTCCGATTTTTTTTAATTTTTCGATTTGAAATACAAGAGAAAACGAGAAATAGAACGCTGCGATTCAGTTTTTGTTTCCCTTCCTTTATTACGTGGTTTTTTAGATATTATACTAATGAATTTTTTCTTATGTGGTTATATTGCATAACAAAAATTACTATCCAAATTAAATCACAGTTTTATAATATTTCCATTTTTATTTGTAGTTTACTATACAAATTTCATTAATTTTCGTGGATATTTTTTTCGAACGATATTTTTCTCATAACGAAGCATTTAAGTGTAACGAGAAATTTTCTTAAATGGAAGTTTCACTGATAGGTTCATTGCTGGGTGCTTAGTTTCATATGATGGGAAATTTATCTCACATAAGTGATATAACATACACGTTACATGCAGTGCATGTAACGTGTGACATAACAGCGATTGCACAATATTCTTCTGCAATGCCAGAAAACACGTTTTTTCACCAGTAAATAACATGGTTTGGAGAATTTTTGTAATTTTCTAAAGTTTTCTAAGAAAGTCACATCTGAGTCACAATGTGACGTTACTGATGGGTGGCATTTTGGTCACAGATGTGACGTCACATTTCAGTCACAATGTGTCGTCACTGAGAGGTGGCATTTTGGTCACAGATGTGACGTCACATTTCAGTCACAATGTGACGTCACTGAGGGGTGGCATTTTGGTCACAGATGTGACGTGACCACAGTGACTCACAGTGACGTCACTGTGACGTCACTGTGGACATGCATGCTATGTGGGCAGCTACAATACTCGAAAAGAAGTCCCCCTATAGTTATTTAGTACAATTACCAGACAATAGTGTAAAGCACTTACACGCTAATAAAATCCGAGAATTAAAGGCTCAAACAACACATATAGGAGTTATATATGATGACGATATCGATTTTCGTGAAATTGAAAATGTTCCGAAAATTACTAAACATGATCCGAACAAATTTGATAAAGAATTACATCTTGACCATTTAACACATAAAGAAAGGAAACAACTTATTGATGTTTTACACAAACATTCGAATCTCCAATCGGGTATCCCAAAAATTACAAATGTAGGTGAACATCGGATTAAATTGCAACCAGATAGCCAAGCTAAACGTCAAAACCGTACCGAATTCCAGAAGCACTTAAAAGTGAAGTAGATAGGCAAATTGAGGAATTATTGAGTTTAGGAGTTATCGAACATTCAGAAAGCGAATATGCTCACCCGATCGTTTGCGTAGATAAAAAGGATTCCTCAATCAGACTATGCGTCGATTATCGATATTTGAATTCCCAAACCGAAATTGATTCATTCCCTATGCCTAATGCAACTGATCTGATATACAAAGTAGCTTCCGCGAAATTTATTTGTCTGTTAGACTTACTGAAAGGCTATTGGCAGATACGATTAAGTGAAGATTGTAAACATTTGACGTCATTTGTCACACACCGAGGATCACCACACTGATCCAGAAAAAGTAGCAGCGATCCAGAACATAGAAATTCCGAAATCGAAGAAAGATGTCAGAAGCCTTTTAGGTCTTCTATCTTATTTCAGATCCTATGTTCCTACATTTTCAGAAATAGCTCGTCCTTTAATTGAACTAACCAAAAAATGAGCACCTAATGAAATTATATGGACCGAGCAATGTGAAAAAGCTTTCAAAGATCTGAAGCAGGCCATTAGCGAAACGCCAATATGTTATTCTCCAAACTTTGAGAAACCTTTTATTATTCACGCAGATGCATCTTCATATGCGATAGGTGCTTGCCTATCCCAAAAAGATGAAAATGGAAGAGAGCATCCCATCGCTTTCTTAAGCAAAAAATTGTCTAAGTGCCAAGAAAGATATGCCACCATCGAGAAAGAAGCATATGCAGTGATTTTCGCCTTGAAAAAGTTTGAACATTACATTTACGGATCACAAGTGACTGTCGTAAGCGATCACAATCCCTTGAAGTTCTTGTCTGATTGTGCCTCTCAAAGTGCGCGTCTTCAAAGATGGGCTCTTGCATTGCAGAGATTTCAAGCCCAAATCTCCTACCGACGTGGAAACCTCCATGGTAACGCCGATTCCCTGAGTAGACTGTATGCGTCACACTGGACTTAGACCAAGAAACTTTGCATGTGAGATACACCAGGACGCTGAACTAGTTCCCATGCTGATCCTGTGACACCTACTGAACTTTTGCTTGTTATTGTTGGAATGTTATTCCATAAGGCGTGAATAAGTGAGTTCCTCAATAATAAAAAAGGGTTAAAAGCTTTACCTTTTTGTTGACACACATTTATTTGAAGAATAAAGCAGAATAATGATGAACAAATACTTTGAATATTTCACTACACAAAAGAACAGATGCACAGTCTTCACAATATTTACAGAAACACAACAAATAAAGAAAAATAACTTTGAAAACATATATTAGCTTCAGTTTGAAGCAGTTCTTGATAAATAGTAATTATTCCTTTGGAATGAAAAAGTATAATAATGGATTCTTAATCCCTGACAACATTTTGCTGTCTGCTACCACTTGAGTCACATTTTAAACTAAACTGTTCTAAAGTTCTCTTCCTGTGAAAACAGAATAATGTCTGGTGCTGCCATCTGGCGGCAGATTTTGGGACAAAAGAAGCAATTTCCTAACATCTCTCCCGTTTTGTGATAGAATCTGACACCAGATGGATAAGGTTTCTGCAATGTTCAAATTTGGTCTTTGGCAATGGCTTTGTCATTATATCTGCTATTCTTTCATTTGTTGACAGGTATTTGACATCTATTATATTTTTCATTTTCAAATCTCGTATGTAATGATACTTTGTATCAATGTGTTTAGTTCGCGACTTGAACTTTTCACTTTCAACCAATTTAATAGTTGACTGATTATCTTCAAAAACTTTAATTGGATAATGTTGATGTAATTTGAGATCTTTACATAGTTTTAAAATCCACAACACTTCTTGAGTTCCTTGTGACAGTGCCACATATTCCGACTCGGCTGACGATAATGTCACACATGTTTGTTTTCTCGAGAACCAAGAAATGCAGCTATTGCCTAAAAAGATTACATTTCCTGAGGTAGATTTTCTATCTGTAATATCTTGACCCCAGTCAGCATCTGAGTATGCAACTATATTAGGATAATCTTTTGAAGAAATATGAAGTGCAAGATCTTTTGTGGTTTTTAGGTACCTTATTACCCTCTTAACAGCATTCCAGTCCTTTTGTCTTGGATTATTGCATCTTCGACTTAGTATGTGCGTAGGAGCTGTAATGTCAGGTCTTGTGCATGAAGAAATATATAATAGACTTCCGATAGCTTGTCTATAGTTATCATTTGATGATAAAAGATTTTCTTCTTTTTCTAAACTATAATAGTTTGTTTCCATTGGGGTATAAGTTGGTTTGGCTTCTTCAAGCTGAAAATCTTTAACTAATTGATTTATTTTATTTGTTTGTGACAGCAGATAACTTCCATCTTCTTTTCTATGAATTTCTATACCTAAGAAGTATTTTGATTCTCCTAATGATGTTATGGGATAAGACTTCTTTAAATAGTTTATTACTTCATTGACTTCATCTTCATCTTCTGAGCTCATCAACATATCATCTACATATAGTATGAGATGAATTGTCTTCTTTGATTTCTCTTTTGTAAACAAACATGGATCTGCTTCACTTTGCTTAAATCCATATGCCTTTAGAGTATTTTTTATTTCTTCATTCCAGCACTTGGCGGCTTGCTTGAGACCATATATGGCCTTTTTTAATTTATAGACTTTGTCTTTATTTTCTTTGTCTTGAAAGCCTTCTGGTTGAAGCATGTATAATTCTTCATTGTCTAATTTACCATGTAGAAAGGCTGTTTTAACATCTACTTGGAAAACTTTGGCTTTACGATAAGCTGCACAGGTCAGAAAAGCTCTAATAGTTGTATGTTTGACGACAGGAGAGAAGGTTTCATCATAATCAGTGCCTAGTTGTTGAGTGAAACCCTTGGCAACTAGTCGTGCTTTGCATTTTATTTCTTCTCCATTTTCATCGCATTTTGTCTTATAAACCCATTTACAGCCAATTGCGCGCTTACCTTTTGGTAAAGTAACAAGCTCAAATACTTCATTTTCTTTTAAAGAGTTAAATTCTTCTTTCATAGCTTGAAACCATTTCTGTTGATCTTTTACAGGTAATTTTACAACATCTTTAAAAGTTTCGGGATCTTGATTTTTGGAACAACAGTCTTCAGTTTTGTAAGAAAACATTTCGGGTGGAATTCCTTTTGTCTCTCTGCTAGAAATTCTTCTCTGTGAATTAACTTCACTTTCTTCTGTTGTTGGGCTATCTACTGATTTTTCATCAGTTTCTATTTCTTCTGCAGCATTTTCTATTGGAATAGATTCACAATCATTTTCAAGATTTTCTTCTGAAAAATTGAAATGAATTAAATCAGAAGTTTGCTCTTCAGGATTTTCTGGGAAAAAGTTTTCACCGTTCATATTTTCAAAAAACTTTACTGTTCTGCTTATCACAATTTTTCTTCCACCTGTATAAATTCGATATCCCTTGCTTCTTAAATCATAACCTACAAAAACTCCTTCTATGGCTTTTTCATCAAATTTTTGCCTCTTCTGTTTATGAACATACACATATGCTTTGCATCCAAATACTTTAAGGTGACTCAAATTCGGCTTATGCCCATTCACAGTTCATATGGTGTCTTTTCAGTTGATTTTGTGGGTAATCGATTTTGCAAATAAGCTGCTGTAGCTACGGCTTCTGCCCAGAATGTTTTTGGTAATTTAGCATTTATAAGCATGGCTTTACACATTTCAATTAGAGGGCGATTCTTTCTTTCCGCGACTCCATTTTGAGACGGCGAATATGGCGTTGTTGTTTCATGATGTATTCCTAAGTTCTTTAGGTAGTTACTAACATATTCCTTGCAATATTCTGCTCCAATGTCAGTACGCAAGGATTTAATGTTCAATCTAAATTTATTTGTTGTTGATGCAACATACTCCTTTAATTTATCAAATACTTCATCTTTTGAGGAAATAAAATATACCTGTGTATAACGAGAATAATCATCGATAAATGTTACAAAATATCTTTTTGAACCCATACTATAAGTTTCAGCAGGACCGCAAACGTCGCTATATATCAGATCAAGTGGTTTTCTACTTCTATATTGCGTTTCTTTTGGAAATGATTTTTCTGTTAGCTTAGCTTTTATACAACTTGAACATTCAGTATTATGAGAACAATTATTCACAGTAATACCTAAAGCTAAATCATCCTTTTGAATTTTCTTGATGGATTCCAAATTTCTATGACCCAGCCTTTGATGCCATTTTAGAATGCAGTTGACATTAGAACAAACAGGTAATATTTCTGAAGCGCTGTATACTTTTTCATTTACGGGTATTATTTTTAATCTGTATAACCCCTCATCAGCTTTAGCATCTGCAACTAATATGTTACCCTTTTTAATTAAACACATATCATCTTTAAATGTTACAACAAAACCTTTCTCAGTACAAGACTGTACAGAGAACAAATTACTGTCTAACTCGGGAACATAAAGCACATGATCTAGTGTAACTTTATTTGTTTGACCATTAACTGTTTCAATATTAAAAGTACATTTACCCTTTCCTTTTGCAGTTAATTTAGTTCCATTAGCAATTGTAATTGTATCTTTATTTGAATTCTTTAATTCTGAGAACAATTCTAGAGAATTAGCTAAATGAACAGACGCGCCTGAATCAATAACAAAAGTTAACTTTTTGTTTTGATTTCCATTTTGTTGAGATTTCATAACAAAACCTGAAGAATTTGATTCTTTTATTAATTCATGATAGTTTTGAGAATTTGGTGGATTTTCATTTTGACTAGCAGTAGAAGCAGAGAAATTTTGTTTTTTAAACTGTTGACGTGATCTATCTTGAGTAAAAATTGGTTTTGTTTTGTTATTGTTGTTATTCTTTAAGTGAAAACAATCTTCACGGTTGTGATTGGTTCTTTTACAATGAGAACAAAATTTTTGTTTATTCAAATGTTTTGGTTTATCCCTATTACCCTTTAAAGCAATAGATTCAAATTTTGTTGAAATTTGTTTAATTTCAACTCTTCTAAGATATTCATCAATTAACTTGTTTTGAACATATTTTAATGATAAATCTGTGTCATATTTGCTTTTAATAGCAGTTATAAAGGTACTATAAGAATTTGGCAAAGAACAAAGCAAAATAGCTATTAAATTATCATCTTGTATTACTTCACCTATGCTTCTTAAAACCCTCTCACTGACAAGCCCGTCTATAGACGTTCCCTAAGCTCCAGGTTTCACTGCAATGCAAGCAATAATTAAAATGATATAACTCAGTTGATTTAATGGATTTTTAATACATTGTGCAATGATTAACACACTCAAGGATAACATTCATATTCGTAAATAAGATTTTTCTATAATTTTGAAAGAATCATATTTTTTTAGCAATTAAAACAAAATGCTGAGAAAACAACATTACAATTTTTTCCCTTTTGCAAGACTGTCAGAGGGTTAATTTTTCTGCCAATTCTAAGACGGAATTTATATGTTCCTGCATTTTAATACTTTCATTATATTTAATGGAATACAACTTCCTAAGAAGATAAAGTTTATTTGTAAGATTTACCCTTTCATGAACAGATTTCAATTGATCATATGTTTCTTTAGCACTTTTAGCATGTCTAACATGCACAATTTGAGAATCTGAGATATTTAAACAAATTAATGCTCTAGCATTTCTATCATTTTTCACCCAATTGTCATCATTTTCCTTTTTAGGTTCAAATACAACATCATATAAACCTTCTTTGATTAACAATTGTTCAATTTTAAACTTCCATACTGAATAATTATCATCAGTTAACTTATCAATATAATGAGATTCTTTAAGACTAGACATCATTATATAACAATATTTGCTTATTTTACAGAAAATAAAAGTGTATATCTTTTTAATTTACTACAGTAAAGTATTATAAACTCATATATAATGCTAATGATGAAATAAGAACATAATAGAATTCTTGAGAATAATTTTAAAAGTTACTTCTGGTTTCAGAAATTTTTTTTTCTTAAATATTCAAAATTCTTTGTTTAAAACATGTATTTGTATTTTCAACTAATAAATAATAAAATTTCAATAAGAAACAAGCAAAATAATTTCTTTTCATATCAACAAATTATAGTTTTGGTTTCAAAACAAGAACAATTCTTTGAATTTTCTTTTCTATCATTCACTTCTAAAAAATACAATATTCAGAAAATAATTATTTCTTTTGAATTTAAATATTATATTTTCTGTTTTGATATTATTATATTTAAATTTTGAGACTCATTTCTCAGTCTCATCATCAACAATTTTGGAATGTTATTCCATAAGGCGTGAATAAGTGAGTTCCTCAATAATAAAAAAGATTTAAAAGCTTTACCTATTTGTTGACACACATTTATTTGAAGAATAAAGCAGAATAATGATGAACAAATACTTTGAATATTTCACTAGACAAAAGAACAGATGCACAGTCTTCACAATATTTACAGAAACACAACAAATAAAGAAAAATAACTTTGAAAACATATATTAGCTTCAGTTTGAAGCAGTTCTTGATAAATAGTAATTATTCCTTTGGAATGAAAAAGTATAATAATGGATTCTTAATCCCTGACAACATTTTGCTGTCTGCTACCACTTGAGTCACATTTTAAACTAAACTGTTCTAAAGTTCTCTTCCTGTGAAAACAGAATAATGTCTGGTGCTGCCATCTGGCGGCAGATTTTGGTACAAAAGAAGCAATTTCCTAACAGTTATTTCTTGAACTCTTTTATTTATTTTTCTTTTGAACTTTGAAACAAACTTTTGAACATTCTAGAACTTTAAAGTTTTCATATTATTAGTGTTGTCATATTGCATAGTATATTAGATATTTTTTTTACTATCTTTGTATTAAGTAAGTATATAATTTTTATTTTTACTAATGATGTGTATTACTGAATATGTATAGATATGTACCAGATTTTGATTAGTCATAAGGACTAAATCAAAACTTCGAAAGGGGGAGGTGTGATGCCCGCGCATACCTCTGTTCTCAAGCGCCCCCCCCCTCTTGTCTTGTAGCGCCCCCTCTTGGGAGCTGAGAAAAAACTAGCAGAACGAGAAATGGTCTCCATCTGAGAAGGTGTGATAAAGGTGGTCCGGTTACTCCGACCGTAAATGGAATTAACGTGGAACGAGAACGTAAATGTTATCTGTATGTTGTTGATTTTGTGTCCCTGTTAATGTTTTGTTGTGTTCGTCCAGTGAAGTCCTGCAAATAAAATATGTTGTTAAAATAGAACTGATTCGAGAAATCATTGGCCCACAAAGAAGCACCCACCCCTAAGGAGTTCTCACAACTTTGTTACTTTATTAATAAAACATTTAAAATATGTTAAAAATTGTCATTTTTTAACTCTTTTTTATCGAGTCATCTTCAAAATGTAAATAAAAAAGTTACAAATACAATAAACGTGAAAAACTGGAATAAATAATTATTGAATTCAATTTAAATATATAAATCCCTCTATATTTTCGTCATTGTCCGTACCCCAACTATATAATTATCCTCCAAATTATCCAACTATTCAATCGTCAGATCATCCAACTTGGGATGTGAAAAGAAAGTGAATCGTTACGATCATATGAATTTCAATGGGCTCACTCATAAATAACGTTAAATGCTTTTATTTATTAAAAAAGGTGGAATAAAAAAATATTACATAGGTATGAACCAGCAAAAATTTAATATCAGACGTAAAGCACATAAAACGGATATAAAATATAACAGGAAGAAAACTGCTTCATGCATACTGAATGAAAAAGAGACCTGTTGAATCTTAAAAGGACACTAGTCATTATTTCTGAAAGTAGATACTATATGGCAGCACCAAAACTTTGATCTTGATAAAACGAAGTTATTTTGACTAATTAATAATTATATTTCATTAATTCTCACTCATTTGTATTTGTAAATTCCTAATATGTTTTCATATATATATATATATATTTAGCATTTAATCATTTGTTTAATTCATCTTTTTAGATTGTATTCTATTTTCAGCAGATTTCACTGCGGACTAGTTTAGAATAATAATTGATTCTAAGTATGTTTACGAAATGTCAAATCGAATAATTCTATTAAAATCTCTCAATTCTCAAGCAATCTTATTTATTAGTGTAAAAACCTCATCATTCAAAGCTATATAACCATCAATCAACTCTTTAAACAGTGTTCAAGAAATCCATGATTTAGAACCTATATTCTGATATTAAAACGATACTTGTGATTATGCAAGACGCCGTCAAGAAGAATGTTCCACAGGTAAAATCTCTCTTCTAATTAAGATGGATAAATTCTCAGCTATTTAATTCATTAATAAATCCCAACAAGATCACCAACATGATTTTAACAAGAGTAGATTAATTTACAGATTTAATTTTTATTTAAAATTATTCACATGCGAGCCCATTGCAATTTATTTAAAAAGATCACATGTTTGTAACGATTCACTATCTTTTCACTTCCCGCGTATATGGACTGAATAGTTGGAAGGTTTTTCGGATAATTATATAGTTGCGACACGGACAACGTCGAAATTATAGAGGACATTTATATTTAATTGGAATTCAATTATTCTTTATCCCAGCTTTTCATATTCATTGTGTTTCAATTTTTCTATTTATATTCCTGAAGATAAATCAATGAAAAAGAGTTAAAACATGTCAATATTTAATATATTTTAAATATTTTTTTAAAAATAAAGTATCGTCTTATAAGCAAAATAATTATTTATAATGAAATTTTTTTACCTTTTCGTTGTAGAATATACATTATTACTATTACGATATAGTTAGTAATGGACGTAACCAAGACTTACTGCTTTTATATTTCATATTAAAATTATTTTGTTACTATTGCATATACAAATTTAAGAATTCAGCTGTGTTTAGCTAAAAATTGATAGAATACAAAAACCCATATTTCCGGTTGCAGATTACCCGATTAATGCATTGTAAAAGCTATTGGGAAACGTTTCTTAAAATTTGAAAAATAAATTTGATTAATTGATTGTTTTCCTTTTAATTTGAAAAATAAATTATTTTCGGAGGTTTGTCAAAAATAAAGAAAAAAATTTCAGAAGCTTCAATCAATAGTAACAGATTGTACATTTGCGTTAGTGATTATTTTACATTTACATAGATTAATAAACATCTGTCATTTTCTACAGTGTATCAATGACATTAGAGGATTAACAAAGTCTTTTAACTTAAGTTTTGAGGTTCATATAAAAGCAATCGTATTATTTTAATAAAAATATACTCAAGTTAATACTTGTTAGAGGAAAAAAAATACAGGGTGTCTATAAAAGAACATTCGGGTTTTGAGGCAAAATATTTTAATGAAATAAAAAACATACATACATGTTTTATACATGACTGAATAGCTTACATTTTCAAGTTTTTTTTAACACTTAGTAAAGTTCTATATGAGCCCCGTTAGTGGCACGGCAGACGTCTAAACGGTATTGTACCTCTTCCCATGTACTGGCGAGCATGTCTGGGGGGACGGTTGCCACACAACTGATTATTCGCTCCCTGAGATGTTGAACATCACGAATTTTCTCTGCATGTACAAGATTCTGGATATGCCCCCAGAAGAAATTTCTATCGTTTCTATGAGCCAAATAACACATTGAGCCTTTTGTTGCGGAGTCACCATCATTTCAAGGTCAACGCCCTGCAGCGCCGCCAACAGTTGATGCAAACATTCCCGATTCGTATGAGAAACTTTTTGAGCTACTCTTTTCAGAGAAATTGACTAAATTTTGCTATCTTTTATACTTAGTGAGATATGAATTTTTAAAACCCTGGAGTTCTTTTATAGACACCCCGTAGTTTAATCCTTCTCTGCACTATAAGATGTATCTGAAACATACCCAATAACACTATAATTGTCTAACGGAACCACTGTAACACGTCAAAAACTGTCTATAGAATCGAATAACACATATTTTATTCAAGTCAGATGTCAGCATATGACAAAAATGCCGATTAGATTATGAAAGCAAAATTTACTTTTTTTACGGAATACTTAAATATATTAATATAATTAAAGTTGAATAGCGTTAAGCAGATAACATTAATTAATTTAATTCCATTTTACTGCAAAATATAGGAATATAATATTTTAAAATGTTTAGTATTTACATAGGGTACATGCCTTAAAATGTAAAATTTTAGTTGAAATTTTTAAATTCATTTTTTTTTTACAATTTTCCCCAATATTAGACCAGTAGATAGACCGGGTTTTTTATATATAAAGATAAAAAACATCATGCAATGATGGGTTAAATGAAATTAAAATCTGAAATTCCTTTATATTCCTTACTGATTTAATTGACGGAATCGAAAATAATCTGCTTTACAAATTTTAAGTCACAGATATATTTTTTTCATTATTAGTATTGAACTGACATACCAAAAAAATTTACTTGACTAAAATCCTTTTTGAAATAATAAACAATATTGTAAAAAAGTGAAATGTATTATAAAACTGTCGTCATGCAAATATAAATCTTACGATTATCATTCTTATCGCTTTATTTGTCTTTGCAATGAGCTTTACTTTCATATTCATAAAATTTTGAAAGTGGCTATATCATGAAATTTTGATGTGAAGATGAATATTCCTATTTGTATTAGTAAATAATTAAATTCGCATATAACGTAAAATATATTTTTACTCATTCAATTTTATACATGAATCTAATATGTCAAGATGTAAACTGTAGAATCCTTCTATAGTAAAAAAAAACTAGCCTTAAAAGGAATGACTCCTGGAATGATGCTGATGTGGAAGATTTCCGGAACTAACGAATCCGGGTTGTCCACTCCTTCCATGAGTCTAATAGACCAATCAAGAAAGGGCTCCATCTATGCATCGCCGTATGGGTTACCATAAAGAGAGGAAAGGTTACCATCGCCAACAATCGCCAAGTTTGTCGCCAACTTGGCGATATATCGCCAAATTTGGCGACCAAAATTAGTTGTCAAAAGTGACGCCAACTTGGCGATAACTGTAATATTTCGCCAAATTTTTAATTTCTTTACAACACCAGTCGTTTGATACATCATTTGAGAGGTTTGCAACTGCTTATTCATATAATGGATGTCTTGTGCGTTATCCCCCATTCTGCTCCCCAGGAGGGACACATTTTTAATTTCTTTACAGCACCAGTCGTGTTACACAATATTTGAAAGGTCTGCAACTGCTTATTCATATTATGGTTGTCTTGTGTGTCACCCCCACACTCTGCTCTCCCCAGGGGGGGGTGTCACATTTTTAATTTCTTTACAACACCAGTTGTGTGACACATCATTTGAAAGGTCTGCAACTGCTTATTCATATTATGGATGTGTTGTGTGTCATCCCCCAATCTGCCCCCCAGGGGGCACATTTTTAATTTCTTTACAACACCAATTGTGTGACACATCATTTGAGAGGTCTGCAACTGCTTATTCATATTATGGATATCTTGTGTGCAACCCCCCCTCTGCCCTCAGAGGGGGCGCATTTTGTAATTTCTTTACAACACCAATTGTGTGACACATCATTTGAAAGGTCTGCAACTGTTTATTCATTTTATGGATGTCTTGTATGTCACCCCACCTCTGCCCCCCAGGGGGGCACATTTTTAATTTCTTTACAACACCAGTCGTGTGACATATCATTTGAGAGGTCTGCAGCTGCTTATTCATATTATGGATGTCTTTTGTGTCTCCTCCCACTCTGCCCCCCTAGGGGTGCACATTTTTAATTTCTTTACAACACCAGTCATGTGACACATCATTTGAAAGATCGGCAACTGCTTATTCATACCATGGGGTATTGGCGAGCGCAGCAAGCAGGGGTAGCCAATAATTTGGAATCGCGAAGTGATTACGCGGGGGGTTGGCGAGCATAGCGAGCAGGGGGGCGGGGCCCCCCTAGTAATACAAAAAAATATTGAAATTAAAAATGGAAAATAAAAAACTTTAGTAATCTTATTATGTCCCTAAAGAAGGGCTTTTAATTATGTATTCACTGGTGGGTTAAATACTGCAAATTATTTCTATTTCTGTCGTAATTTTTTTCATTTTAGTAGAATATTTGCATGGTATATATGTTATTAACACTCCAGCACTACATTGAGCAATATTCGTTGTAAACTATCAATGGCTTTAAACGAATTAACATTAGTTTATATTTTATCATTTTTTATATACAGGGTATCCTTTTTATGATTGTCCAAAAAACTGGTTCTTAAATAGCATTACTGATATAGATTCAACGAAAAACATAAAATCAAATGCTATATTTTCCGATTTATTTTTGAAAATTTAGTTCAACATAATTATTTTTAAAGGAACATTGCATGTTTCCGGTATGATGTTATTCTTTGTAGGATGATGTTTCACAACATTTTTCATGTGCTTTTATTTTCTTCTTTTATTTAACAACTGGCTTCGTGAAAAATCTCAATATCCGGTTTTTGATGGAATTATAAATTTAACAAGGTTTTAAAAGGTTGTTTTTAGAAATGTATTGTTTGCTGTTATCTGTGACATAAATTTTGTTGAATCGCATGAACTGCTGCATTGCTTTGGAACTTCTTATTCCTAGTAAGACCATGGTTAAAATTGTTCAAGATTTGGTTTAGATGTAAATTGCCAAAAATGTCGTTTTTCTGTGTATCATTTTCCTCAATTTCTGCAATGAATATTTCAAGAATTAATGCATGTGATTTTACCAAAATTGAGAATTTATTAGACATTGTCTTTAAAAGACTCTTTTTAGAAGTGGATTACACTACACAATTATATATGTATGTTTTTTTTACGATGTCGATAGCTTCTAACAACAACTTGCTAGTTTTTTTAATAGCATGTTTTTTATGTTATCTTGTGTTTTTTTTTTTCTTTAATCGCCTGTATTTATTTGTAGATAGCAAAAAACAATCTTTGATTTAACTGGTTGAGATGGAAGAAATATCGTTTTTCAGAAAATCGAGAACTTTTACAAGAAGAAAATACTCTTTGTAACATATAACAGTATGCTACCAATAAAGGAGATACAGAAATGTAGCGTAAATTGTTGTCATTTTCCAAAGTATTCGTGTTGACATTGGTTTTAGAATACCTTTTTAACTGCTTCATGGATAATATTCAGGCAGGAATATGAACTACAATCAACAAAAGATTATAAAAAGAATTATATATATATATATATATATATATATATATATATATATATATATATATATATATATATATATATATATATATATATATATATAATTGTGATAGCCTGCTAGTATAGTTACGTGCACGAGGATTTAAAAAATATAAAGTGTTATTACTGTGAAGTATTGTAAAGAACTGCTATGAGAACTTAATATAAATTTATAAAACATTAACATTCGCTCTTACTAACATAAAATATTATAATATTTATTCCAGTTGTATTTATTTTTTTTATGTCTATTATATATGTGAAGCTGGCGTAATAGATTCATGAGATTGGCAATCAATATTGCCGAAAACTTCGCCTAATCATAATTATGGATGTCATCTTATATCAACCACCGTAAATTTAGTTTGAAACAAACCTTTACTATTCATTCTAAATCGAACTTCATAGTTTTCCAGTAATTTTTTCACACAAAAATGTTCTTTGCAATGTAATAGCAGAGGGATAAATTGCATTTTATTTTTATGAAGAGAGTTCCAATAATTTTGAAAGGAGTTATTATCCCACTAATGGAAACCGGAATTATGTTTTATGTTAATTAATATATAAATTGAAAAACTATTTGTGTAAAACTTCACATTAGACGCAGTTTTTTGAAATCTCCCAGTATTTTTTAAAGTAAAAATTAATACGATTACTTGAATTACTTAAAAATATATAAACTTGTACTTTTCAAAATCATCATTGGTTCATTCTGACATTATCGTGAAAGTAAAAAGAAACAGGAAATATTATCAGATGTTTATTGTAAAATGTTAAAATGTTTGGCACACAATCGGCTCTGAAAATTGTGGAATTATATTTGCATGGATTTACTTTTTTCTATTTTTTTTTTATTTACTAATTGGTTCAACTGTAATTGTTTAAGAAAAATCCTTGTTTTCCTATTATAAAGATGATTATGAATTCAAACACTTTGAAATGTTTTTTTTTTAGTTATCCGTAATGTAATTAAAATATGTATGATAAAAAATATTAATAATAGCTGATTGTTTTTCTGTCTATTTTATTAAATAGTTAATACGATTCATCATTCACAATAGAATGTAAAGTGTTTGTGCAATATTACAGCACAGTCGCATTTATTTTATGACTAAGGATTTAGATTATAAATATTATTAACTATTTCCTTTACTATTATTTTGTATGCCACATTGTGTTTTATCTTATAAAGCTTGAAATTAAACTTAAAAACACATAAAACTTCTTTAGAACTTTTTTTGTGCTAAATATAAATTCATCAATTGAAATACATTTTGTTATTCAGCTTGATAGAAATACTTATAGGCAATAAGTAATGAATATAATACTTATGGAAATCAATGTCAAAATAAAATGTCATATTCTCATGAATGAGTAATATTCTTTCTGAAACGTTCTATTAAAACTAGAAAAATGAATTGGTTAAATTATAAGTTGCTAAAATGAAAATGTTCCATACATGTACTCGAAATAATTTCGACTGAACATACTATTCCCGTAAAAATATCATGATATAAAATAAATAAATATTTCAACTATCCAAAACGAACAAGTCCATAAGGTGTTCATGAACTTGTTCCCAAAATAACACTTTACATGACACTAAAGAACATTAAAGTCATTGTTAATAGCAGCTGTTTCTCATAACTAATTTAAAAAAAGTTTTAAACCACTTTTACACAACGTATCCTGTCAAAACAAATTGTCATTTAACACAATAGAAAAAATAATAGCTACTGCTTGTTCATTTACATTCTTGTAACTAAAAAATGTATTTTATTTTCTCTAAAATTTTTTATTTGCGATGCATTAATGTGTTTCTTTCCTTGTTTTAAAATGCCTGAAATGTTTAAAAAAGAGAGGTTTCTAATATTATCAAAAGTATTAATGAATAATTAAGAGATTTATTGTTGACAATTAAAACCTATCATTTATATGTTATAGGTGTTTTTTATAGATTAAATATTTCGAACATAGTTAACGATTTTAAAGTTAAAGATTTCTCTACCCATAGGAAAACAGAGTATCGCAAGTATCAGCCAATAGGAAAATAAATGAAAAATGTGTAAAAAAAAAAGAATAAGAAAAAGAGGTTTTTATATAATATTTAAAACTATCTGATAATGGGGGAATGGCGATTCACAATCGGAAACATTGTCAAGATTTTTATAAATATGAAACACTTTGAGAAATTTAAATTCATGTATTGAAGTCCAAAATATGTTTATAGAATATTTTAACATATTGAAATCAAAGTTAGGAATCATCTCTCTGCGATGCTTTCCAATAGAGATCTTATCGGTTTCTTTTTTCTTAATCTTTCTTGTCGAATGTAAACGTGATATTTCGAATTGTATTTCTTGTAAGGAGCCCTGTATCTAATCATAGTTAAAAAAAAAAAAAAAAAAACAACAAAAAAAAAAGGTAGAATTTTCTATAACTTCACACTGCACTGGTAGTTTCTGTGTTCATTAACTTTTTTGTTTATTAGTTTTTTAACTGTTTTCCAGCTCCTTTAAAATATGAAAACACTAGTATCACTGACACATTATATTATTATTCGC
Source organism: Maratus speculifer (assembly GCA_964019185.1). Classification (NCBI taxonomy): domain Eukaryota; kingdom Metazoa; phylum Arthropoda; class Arachnida; order Araneae; family Salticidae; genus Maratus; species Maratus speculifer. The sequence goes on from OZ025290.1 coordinate 390,199,525, forward strand.
AACGCATTTATAAAGTATTAATTTTAATAATAATACAATTGTAGATAGAAAAAAAACATTTTATATGGTTTGTTTCTCGATTTGGATTCTCTTGAGGTACGACCAGACACTCTAATGGTGATTAGAAAAGAAGGTATTGAATTTCATAAAGAATATTTAAAAAAAAAACTGTAAAAGTACATAGACGAGATTCATGATAATATTCTAAGTCTAGTAAAAAAAAAATTTTATATTTTTTAAAAATGCAATAAAATCATTCATCGCTCTCCTTTTTTTTAACAAGCAGATTAAAAATTGAACTAAATTATGTTTTAATTAAAGATGAAAAATAAAATCTTTGTTATTTTACAAAATGAAATCTAATTTTCTTTTTATTCCCTCTAACTTTAATACCATATATCTATGCAGTCCTGCCGTATTTGCAGTACCGTATTTACCTACCGTATTATTATGTTATCATATTGTACCGTATTACCATATAAGACAAGATTATTTGACATTTTTGAAAAAAGAATTCGTAAATAAAAATGTGATAAACAAGTCCTACGTTTATAATTAACTATTATGCAAAAAAATGGACTTATAATTTAAAGAAACTTGGATTAAACTTTATAGTAAATTTTGACTTTATGACGTAACAAATAATAAGTCATATATTTTTATTTTACTTTCTCCTATTTAAAAAAATATTGTTTGTTATATATCTTGTGTTACGTCAACACATCAATATTTGGATTATACTTACAAGGGGTCCACCAAACATAGTGCGCACAGATTTTAGTGATTTCAAAGAATGTTGTAGGGGTCATACCACTAATTATTATGGTGAAAGGGTTTCTTCAAATGAGCCTTGGTTTTAGAGAAATTGGGTGTTAAAGTTCAGCATATACTTCAAATATCTATTAGTACACCTTCCGAATCTGAATTCATGGCGCCATTCTAGCACGCGGGCTTACAGTTCAAAAGGTTGTGGGATCGAGTCCCGTCTCGGCTTTTTATTTTCTTTTTTAAATATATTTATAATTTTTACGCGTTACAAATTTTATACAAAATTGCGTATTCTACAGTTTTCAACCTTTTGATATGGGGAAAATGGTGAACTGGCTGCACTGCAGGGTTCAACTAAAAGTACATTTTGTAACAAACAAATAAATAAAAATGCGTATGTAATTAAAATTTTAAAAAAGTATAAGAAAATTTTAAAATCTCCACCACTTTGATTAATCTAAAAATATTAATATTTAATCACTTTTTTAAAATTTTCAAATATGTATTACGCAATACTGTGTATGGATTTTTAGATAATGTAATAGTACATTTAATATATATTTTTAATTGATATATGTTGCGTAAAGTGGTGAAATCTAACGCATCTTCATATATACTTTTAATAATAATAATAATAATAATAATAATAACATTAAGAATAATTTCATGCGCGTATTTCAGACATATGTAACAAAAAATTGTACAAAACATTTTATATCTCTGTATCAAATATAAAAAAAACCTTAACATTTTTAAAATATGACAGTGAAGAAAAATGGAGAAAAAAAAAGTAATAAAGTTATCATTTGTGTGAAGAATTGCGCCGGGTATTAACAAAATTAACAATATCTCAAGATTTCATTGCCGTATGGGTAAAAATGAGGTATTAAAATATTCACAATTAAACAGGCTTTCATTTAATGTTTAAAAACAAAAATCGATTTTTTTTATCAGTTTTCAGGTAAACAGTCCCCTTAAAAACTTTAATTTACGTTTATGAATTTTTAGAGAAAATCAGTGTTTTTTATCGAAATTTATAATATAAAAGCAAATCCAATTTAATTTATGTCTGAAACCTCTTTTTTTTAAACTTACATAATTTATATTCCTTAAAAACTTAATTCATGATAAATATGTTTAAAAATACATTAAAATAAAAAAAAAAGTTTAGTCATCCTTTGTATAAGTGCAAATATAAGATTAATAAAAAGAAATCTTCATTTATTCGGATATTGCGGAGGAAAGGAAAGCAGACGATAATAAAGAAAAATATATAGTATTTTTATATGTATGGTAAATTTTATCTCATTAACAAACGATTTTTGCACTCCAGTTGAATTACCGAAACTGTGTTTTGATTTGTAATAAAAAAATAGTTTTAAATGTAATCTGTCATATCTTCTTTGTGCAAACGATAAATTTGTTGTGTTTGAACTTTTGAGATAAATATATTTACAGAAAATTGGAACATTGGAAATTTGGATATCTGGTAATAACTTGTATTTTAGCATTACTGCATTAATATTTTATTACTCTTTCGAAAGTTTGAATTATTTGAATTATCTAATCCTAAAAATATTTAAGAAATTTCACCCGAAAATTATTTTGTATTATTTATACATAGAAAGATAAATTTTCATTTAAAACGATATAAAATAAAATAAAAATAAAAAAGCGATAAAAAGGAAACATCATTATTTCAGAATTGTGCTTAAAGTAAAAAATGTATATAATAATTTAGAAAATATATGCCTGGCAAAATTTAGTTTCGCAGTTTTGTCAATAGAAATATAAGTTTAAAAATTGCAGTAAAAAATAAATTTTCCTGAAAAAATTCAAAAATGTAAATGTAATTTATTAAAAATATATCAAAAGCTGTAGTAATTTTTCTAGTAGTAAACGTACTTAAAATTTTTAACGCGTAAAAAATATAAATATAAGTAAAAAAGAAATAAAAAGCCGAGGCGGGACTCGATCCCACAACCTTTCGAACTGTAAGCTCGCATGCTGCACAGCGCCATTAATTCACATTCGGAAGCTGTACTAATAGATATTTGAAGTATACGCTGAACTTTAACCCCCCATTTCTCCAAAACCAAGGCCCATTTGAAGAAACCCTTTCACCAGAATAGTTAGTAGTGTGACCCCTACAAAATCCTTTGAAATCATCAAAATCTGTGCGATGTTCACCATGTTTCCACCTATCATCCATGTTTGATAGGCCCCTTATTAGTGGTTTATATCATTAGATAAAGAATTTCCATGAATCAATCATATTTATTCGATGAAGGATATAAGACAATAATATTCGCTTTATTTATTTTATTTGAGAATTAAGAAAAGGAGTCTTATTTTAAGAATTTCTCATTTAAATGGCAGTTTTATGATAAACATTCATGTTAATTAACTCATAGTTAACTTTAATATTACTTTAAGTAGTTGAACGACTGTTTTTCAGACTGTATTTTGTTAAGTTATGCAATTTTTTAATCGGCACATTTAATTAGATGAAAAAACGAATATTTTAAAGTTCTAATCTTGAAGTCTATAAAAATAACTTCGAAAACGTTTAATTAAAAAAAAATAAAGGTAACTTTTTAGAAACATAGTAATAAATGTATAATTCCACAAAAGTTTTTCTTGGATCCCATAGCGCTGAAAGGCCATTTTCTGTTCTTCCCGTTTATTTTTCCAGTAATCTCTTAATTTCTTCAGATTTTACCTTAAATATACTTTTTAAATTTTAGTAATTTGATGATGACATTCAAACATTGAAACTGTCGTAATGAATATTAAAAGTCTGGTTACTATGCATACGACATTTAGTGTAAAATAAGACTAAAGACGCCATGGACCCAAAAAAAAGAGAAATTGACAGAATGCAATAGTACAATAAATGGTAAGTAACATAAGAAAGATACTTTATTTATCACTTTTGTCTAGAAGTACATTAAAATTGTTAAAATAATCACCTGACATAAAAAAAAAATCTGTAAATATATTTTTTAAAAGATCTAGAGAGTTGGGATTCCTACAAATTTTAATGTAACGGCAAAAACAAAAAATCTTGTAAGAGATACACGGTTTCACATTTTCACACACGTATTTCAAAAATTATGTAAAATTGTCAGGGGCGTGAGAAGGGCCAAACCCCCCAAGATCTTTTTCTTGTTACCGGCTAAAAATAACTTTAGCAGTAAAAATTTTTGGCGCTCTCTAAATTTCCATGCCTCGGGTGACTGCCCTCTTCCCCTCCCCCCTTTCGCACGGCACTGAACGTTGCTAAGAATTTTTTTTCAAGAAACTGGGTTGCTTAGAAATTTTTATGTAGCTGTAAACTCAGGTTATACATAAACGTTTATTAAGAAATTATACTGCAAAGCTACAGATCTCTGTAAATTTACGCCTTTTTCTGTACAGTTTCGTACAGTAAATAAATAAATAAATAAAATAAGGAAGGTTTCCAAAAGTATGGGAGTCCTCTGTTGCACGATACTAACGGATATGTTTCAGATTCGAACAGAAGACTGTTTCGGCTACAATAAAGAACATTTCCGATTTGTAAAAAACTTTGAATATATAGTGAACCATTCATTACTGATTGGAAAAGCTACTGAATACATATGAAATATTTCTGGCCACGAGGAAATGCTTCTAAATTTATAGGATACCTTTCATTACAATCAGCAATATATCTGAATATAAAAGGAAACTTTCTGAAAACGATGATTATTTAAAAATTTATATAAATAAAGGACAATTAGTTGTACTAAAATTACTTGCAGATGTATACATGTAATAGAATAAAAAAAAACACATTAGAAATATCTTAAAAATACATTGAATCCATTAAAATTTTCTAATGATGTTTAATTTTTTAAGGTATTTCTAATAAATTTACAACACTGATATGTTATATGTAATGCATCTGCAAGTAGTTTTAGTATATTTATTTGTGCTTTTTTATTTAAATTTTAATTATTTACTCAAGGTGCTTTTAGCTCTATTATTTTAAGAACTATTATTTAGCACTACTATTTTAGCAGCTAAAAATACTCCTTTTAAATTACCCATTTTACTGCTGTTGAATCAGTTCTAAGTCATTTATGACTATTTTTTCTCATTAAGTTCAAACTTATTTTTTAATTACAATTCATATTGCATTTAACAAACTCATTCTAATATCTTTATAAAATAATGATTAAAACATTTTAAAAGAAAATGTAACTTCGACGCATTTTTCATTCAATTATTTATAGACTCAAATTAGAGCAATGTATATGCAAACTACGCACTATAGTTTAGAAGAAGATGTTCGCATTTAAAGTACATTCTGGAAATAAAACAATCCAGTAAAAATTCATTAGAGATGAGTAAAGTTTTAAGTCGGCACATTTTGAAATATACAAATTTGAACTTTTCAATAATATACAAAAAATTTAACATTTCAATAATATTTCTTCCCTTTTTATTCACATTTGAAGCATAACTACTCTTAAACGCAGGTGAAACGCGTTTTCATCTTAACTATAGCACACGTTTTTCAAATTTTACAATACACAAATAAAATACAATTATTGCAAAAAATATTTATCTCACATAACTTTTCCAATGCGTCCAAGAATCCTGTTTATTGCTGACTTTTTACAGAATTAACTTTTGAAATTAATCGTATATTACAAATACAATTTTTATTAAATTTTAAATCATTTAATGAAATTAATAACATAAATATTATTAAAATATAAGATGTCATTACTTTTCTCACAATACTGGAAGATCTGATACAATGTAAATACAATATTCTAATATAATCCTAAAACCCCGTCTTACAATTCCTGTAAGATCCTAACCTACATTATACACTACTTTTTTCTTGAATGAGAGCATAGAAAGATTATGAAGCATATGTACGAAATCTAATGTAATTTCGTATGCAGCGATTTTCTGCAGTTCCATATATTGACCTTCGATTTATTCTGTTGAGCTGATCCAGAGTATCAGACCAGATAAAGTAATAGTTGAGATTAATTGGGTGAAATAGTCTTCCAGTGTTCGTATCGGGATAGCTCAGTTGGTAGAGCATTGGCGGCTTCAGCCAATACATCCCTGGTTCGAATCCTGGCCCGGACTTTTTTCACCCAATATTGAACAAGTAAGAAAAATCGTGCGTTAAGCATAGGTTATGAAGCACTTTCCAAGACGTCATGATATCCTTAACAAAACTTCGTCATTTAGGGCAATAAAATTTTTGTATACAGCCAAATATGTACTCCAATACTGTTCAACAGGTATTTCATGTGTCTGTCATTCAAAAGCATCCATATATTGAATTCTTTGCGTGGCCATGTATACCGTTTTATCTGTATTCTACAAACATTTCTTAGTAAAGTGAATGCAATTCAGCATAAAAATGCTTAGCTTATTTAAAAACCACCTTTAAGTAATTTAGGCTCACATTCAGAAACGTTTGCGACCTCTTTTGGGTAGTCCTGTATATCAACTATAGTATTTATACTATAGTTGATATAGAGGACTATATATATATATATATATATATAGGACTATATATATATATAGACAACTATATATATTCTTAATTAAAATTCATTTCATTCATCCATCAGCCATCATCGGATATATGTACAGTACTTCGGAAAGAATGTACTATTTAAAAACTTTTTGTGCGTCCCTGTAAATGCTATATACTTCATATTATGCATGACAATGTCGTATAATTTACATTAAGCCCCAGCTGTACATACCAATTTTTATTATATATGAAATTGTTTAATATAAGTTAAAATATGCCGCACAATTCCCCCTTTTACCATTCTATAATGGAATAATTTTGCGTGTCCTTGAAATTAATAATTAATATTTTTTCTCCGCATTTTTTACAGAATGCATATTTTAATGCATTTTGTAAATGGATATAAATTTTTATATGATTGGCAGGGTATAACATCTTTAAAATTAATTTGAAACGATTTTTCCCCATAGGCCGTAATGTAATGGTAAATTTTTGACTACTCCTGTAAATAAACTAATCATGGTAGAAACTTCATTTTCAATATGGTTCGTGCTAGAATAAATGTCAATAACACATAAAAATTTCATGGCGATCCGAGTATATTTACGAGAGTTAGAGCGCGGACAGACGGACAGACGGAAAGGCGGCCAGACGGACAGACAAACCCAATGCATAAGCACTTTTCAACTTCGTTGGAAAGTGCTAAAAATGGAATAAATTACTTCTGTTATAATTAATTTACCGATTGAATAATCGTGTTTAAAATTAATCTGACAGGTAGCGAGTTCGATCATCCGCCGGGGAAGAAAATCTGTAACAGTTTATCCCGACAATATCCATAGTTGCTTACGGAATGGTCAACAGATGGCGCTACCAGCGTCTTTTTTTAAACTAGCAACTGATTTAATGCTAGAATAACAAAAATTAAAAGCATATGATGGTAGAAAAATATTGCTAGACAAGCAAAAAGTACAAGCACGTGATGGTTTTGATTGCTGCTAGGCCAGCAATACAATCAAGAAATACGTGCTGGAATATGCATGCTGGCCAAGCATTAAAGTGGGCCAATACACACCATGAGTTGCTGGTAATTCTGTTAGAACCGGCAAACATATTACGCTAGTTTATGCAATTTCACATGCTGGGATACAGCAATTAATGCTTGCCTAGCAAACAAATACCAGCAGGAATTTTGATCTGGGTACAATCATTTGGTGTGGAAAAAAACTTTTGGTGTCAACATAACATTTTTCGTGTAAAATAAGTAATATGTGTGAAATGTACGTTATAATAAATTGTCAGAATTAAACTTCCTTTTAATTGGGAGATTAACAAGGAGGGTCCTGTGTAACACTGACTTTAGAAGTCTTTTTGCGTGAAGTTTTTTATTTTAAATTATGGCTGCATTAAAATGCGCTTAATAAGTGATAGTGTGAGTTAGTAAAAAAAGAAATTTCCTAATATTTACATGACTTAATAGAAAAATAAAAATTAATTTAACGATTACATTTTAAATTTAACACAGCCATAGTTTAAAATAAATAATTAGTTTCACGCAAAGAGAGAAAAGGAGGGAAACTGCACAACATTTAATTTATTAAACTACTTTAAAGTGTGTTGACATCAGAATGAGCTCATATTTAAGCTTTTTGGGGCATTTAACAAACCCAAATTAAATGTAATAATACTTCCTTTTTTTCACAATGCATGAATTATTGTTTGCAAATATGATAAAAGTTTTTCTAGAAGTACTTAAAATGCATGCTACATTCTGATTTTTTTATATATCAGTCCTCGAAATTCTTTTATTAATATTTATATTTGTCATTCGAATTGCTGCGTACAACTACACTGTAAAAAAAAATTCAAGAGGTTACTAAAAATTTTTTAGTAAATTTGTATTCCACAGAATTTTTTAGCAACCATTACAAACTTTTTTTTTGCAAATGAAACAAGCATTTCTTTTGTAAACTGAACAAAAGATTTTTTTGTATAACTAACTTAAAAATTTTTAGTATGAACCACCAAGCAAAATTTAGTAAAAGCTCCAAAATGATTTTTAATAACCTTTACGTGCGCCCGAAAAGCAAGAGCTGCATCCAGACTTCTGAAGCGATAGATTTTCGGCAAAACCGCAATAGATGGCAGCACCAAACATCGCTACCACCTCCGGGAGAATTTTCATAATCCCTTTATTAATTAATACTTACACTACATTCATTCGGGGCGTAATTGGCTCTGTCCAGCATCGAACCCGGGACCGTTCAGTCTGGAGTCCGTTACTATAACCACTATGCTATCCGGGCCACACCAAGGGAGCTTTAGTAATAGCTATTAAAAATATAAAACTAGTAACTCTTATTCATTGCTAACTTTTTTCTAGTAATTCTTACAGATTTTCTAGTAACCGACTAAGATTACTAAAAATTTTTTAGTAATTACAAGGATCACTAAAGTTTTTTTAGTAGCCCGACCCTTTTTTTTTTTTACAGTGTAGGAAGGCAGGAATTTTTGTTCGATTTCTATCAAAATGCTTCACTCCGGAATTTTGAAAGTTAATAGTTTTTCTTTTCATTTACATTTTTATTCTTTGTGTCTTTTAAACTTATTTCTGATGAAATTTTTGATTTGAACCGAAATATATTCATTTTGCATTGGTCAAAAAGACTGTTCACGACCGTTGTAATTCTAATTGCCAAATTAGTCAACATGATTTCAAAGAAAATATTAAACATTCTTAACAACAAAACAGCATTGTGGTATATTTAATTGGAAGTGTAAATCATTTCTGGTACATAATGTGCTTCGGTCAAACTTTTGTCATTAATTTCAACATGAGTGTCTGTTAAAAATAACTAAAATAAAAATAAAGTGGATGTTCATTCGCAATTTCATTTAAAACGGAAGCAACATATCATTCATGAAGCTTATTTTTTTTTAAGTATTTAAAAACTAAAACTGTAATTCCAAGCTTTTAGAATAGCGCTTTTCTAAATATATTTCATTAAATTATTCAAAAACAGAAATTTCAAGGAAAGCAATGATTTACCAGAAAAAGGCGTTTTAACTCTGACATTGCTTGATAAAATTCTCAAACCATGCTTGCATCTTGTAGAAAATTATAATTGTATAAAATATGCATAGTTATCTTTTAATTTGATATCTGCATTTAAACATAAATAAAAAATCATTTGTTATGACTTAGGAAATTTTAAGTAAATTGTGACAATAAATATAAATAAAAGGTTTTTTTCTAAATAACATTAATAAATATAAAATTATAGAGAACTAAATAATTAAGAAATTTTTTTTGTTTTTTAGTTGCACATTAAAGTATATTTTATCAACTTTGTTGATGTTAATTTAGAATTATTTCTATTAGCATTACTAAAAATTCATAATCTTTAGATTATCTACATTACATGGTCTTCAAAATTAGTGTTTTTTGTTTTTGTAATTTGAATTTTTTACAAAAACAACAAGAATAATTAAATTAATGTATGCGTTAAAAAGTTAAAATTACTCTAAAGGATCGCCCTAGGCAGCAGTAGGATGTCTGATGTAATGTAAGTATCATAGTGTATTGTAATCATTAAAAGTGTATAACTCTGTTATAAATATCCATAGTATGATTTATGTAAAGAACATCGTTATTAGAGTTATTTGATAACAGGATGACCAGACCAGAACTAGACTCTAAAACCGCAAACGATTTTTGTATTAGGATGCTTTAGAATGCCGTTAATCTGTTTAAATAAACCATTTAGAGATTTTAAGGTTGTGTATCTAGGACTATCTTTAAATGCTGTTTAATAATATATAGATTTTATTAAAAACGATCCGCACGTTTTTGTTTCATTTGAAATTTGATTTTTCAAAGAAAAAAGAAATACATTGTTGAAGCACAAATTTATTAGACTAATGAAAACTAACAAACTGGTTGTCTTGCAACTTTCAGATAATTTATAACACAGATTAAAGATTTCAAAAAATAGGGGGATCAAAATTCAGAATAGTAGGGGGCAATAAAGAAAATACAAGCAATAATACTAATAATACAAAATATTTTTTATAGATTCCATTTTGTGTTCTCAACATAATTAATGGAAAGTTTCGGGTTCTTTTCGGTCAAATGGTATCCAGTGTTATTCATACACATATCTATATACACATACAAATGTATTAAAATATGTATATTTCTATACATAAGTAAGTAGATATATGTATATATATAGACACATATGTATATATACATATGTGTAAATACATATAACTCTGGCGCCTGGTTAACCGAAAAGAACAGGGTTTTGTTTCAAGAGGCATTACTTAAACAATAACTTATTTCTTTACTATAATTTGTCGCATAGGCAGCTTAATAGATAGCTGAAAATAGAATAGGTTTACGATTGTCAGTAAATTTATATTATCAGAGTAGTTAAGCAGAAAGGTACAGAAACATTTTATCCGTTCTGAAAAGCATTAAGTATATTGGAGTATACAGCTTATGTGAGAAATACCCACATCGTAACAACACAAACTTGATGGAAGTACCTGCTTTGTTAGGTCAAAAATACATTTTGCAATGTTGAGAAATAATTTAGAAGTTTTAAAGTTCACAATATTATTTAATGTAACTTTTCTCCATTCACCTTGTTAAAAAAAAGCTTTTTGCAATGATGGTGTTTTAACAATATCGTCCGTGATAGTAAATAGCCGTATAAGAATAGATTGGTCGTTCATTGCTTTGCATCATGCAACTATATGAAAAGAAGTTACCTCCAAGAAGTTATTCCTAGTGAATAGAAAATTATATTTCGAAAAGCTAAGTCAATGATAAGTCAATGGTTAGGAATAAATATCCAATTTTTGAATAGATGTGAAAACTCTTCAAAGTTGTGTTTAAAGAATATATAAAATTTTTATGCATAGTAGCCATCAAGCAGAATTTATATAAAACCTATTCATATGCTAGTTTAAAGAATAATCTTAAGTAAAAAAATAGCTATATAATTGGTGTTAAATATTTAAGGAAAATAATACCAAACTACATTCGAAAGTTCTTTTGCAATTTTTTTATACCTTAAATTATAAAATTACACGAGAACTTTATAATTACATATATACATATTTTTATGAAAAAATTACAATGAAGATTTCCTTCTTTAGCATTAGGAAAATAGTATATAATATAATATATAAAAATATATATAAATTATATATAAAATATTTACACCAAAAATATTTTGTAAGATTTTAACAACAACAACAACAACATAAACTTATTTCGTATATTTTGCATTCTTTCTTTTTTTTTAAATCAAATTCAATATTTTCTCGTACCGGTTAAATTGTGCATTCAAATGCATCTATGCATTTTTTTTACATAGAACAGTGTTCTTTCTTTTTGTCCTGCAGTATTACTTTTTTTAATACTTCCTGTAATGCATTAAACAACAATTGATTTTTTCATTAAAATATACATAATATTTTATGTTTCAGATAATTTTATTTACTTATTTGAGTTATTAATTCATAATCAAAAATATTTTTAATTTGTAATAATATCTCAATATTTAACAAAAATATTTATTACCTTGCGTTACTTATTAACATTTAAAAAAAAACTGGTATTACATGCTCAAAACTAACTTAAAACAATAAAAACGTGTTTATATAATAAATAAGAAAACATTTGTATGTTACCAATGATAAATAATTATCTAATTAGTTTTTTTTTATTTGCACGATAACCCCAATATATGCAACTGTTTACGAAAGTATATTCAATTATATTAATTTTTTTATGAATATTTAAAAGCAAGTCTCGGCATTTAATATGTTTTATAATATCTACTACGACATTCTTAAAATATGCATGCCAAGATCATACGAGTGTTGCATAAGAATAATCTTTCTATGCAAATACTAAGAAAGTAGTTCACTTTGAACTTTACACAGTGGGAGTATGCCAGACTAATTATTACAAGATCAGACTTTAAATATAGCGTTATTTTTATGTTTTCGCATAAACGTATTTCAAAATACTCTAGTTGTTTATAACTGCAAACGCAAGAATAAAAAGTCTTTTAATGGAGTAATTTAAAATTTTAAGTAGTATTTCGTGTATTTTTAATTTTATAGTGTTCATTTTTTTAAAGTTTTTTCTATTGAATTTGTAAAAGTATTTTAGACAAAATCAAGTAAAGAACATTGCAAAACTCTACTGTATGTTACCTCTAATATTATTCTCAAGCATAAATTTTAAATAGGTTTTTAAATTTAGATATTTCTTATTATGGCTGTGAGGAAGTTTTCGGTTTGACTAAGGAGATTATAATTAAATTCAGACTAATATCAGGGTTTGTATGCCTCCTAGAATTTTTCAGACCTGAAACTTTCCTTCATCAGTATTTTCTCAGTGAAAATCAGCCCTTAAAACAAGGCGAAATTTCCAATTTTTTATTTAGATTTCATTTTCTATAAAAGAAATTTACTGGTAACTCTCCTTGAAAACTCTGACCCGTACCAACCCTGTAATACGCCAGTCGTCCGATACACTGAAAAAAATGAAGTACTCAAAAATGAGTTAGTCGATGTACTCATATCAAAATATGAACTCATATGAATATGTTTGGATCAAGAAAGAACACATTGTTTTCTAAATTTTGAAGCAGCATATTTTATGAAATCCAGACAAACTATAATTTTGGTACCCAGAATTGGTTTATCTTATTTATGGCGGCATAAAACATGCTTATTAATGTAAATAGTAAATTATGCACAGTATTTTAAAGAAATTTTAAAGTATACTTGCAAATAATGCTCCTGTCATAAAAATGTTCAATTTGGGTATTTTACTTATAATTTTGCTATTTCTCTTAATAAATCAACTAAATGTTTATTGCTCATACTTTTGAGCAAGAAATAAATACCAGCATATTTTTACCTTAATTTGTAAATTCAAAAGCAGATAATAGTGATTTATATTTGAACACAAACATGGAATCAAAAATGAGTACATGTGTTTCTCAGTTTTTGGATCGGAGCTATTTTGAGTATGTGAAGTACTTAAAATTAAGTACTTTTTACTTAATTTTGAGAACCCATTTTTTTTCAGTGTACGTTTTTTAGGCACTTATATTCTTAAAAAAATCCCAATGCTGCTCGAAGAAGAATATCCACATTACTTTTGATTAGTGATCATATAGACTATGAAAATCACTAGAAAATTCCTAAGCTAAAAGTATTTCATATGAAGTGAGTTCTAAAGAATATAAATAAAAACTGAAGAATGGTTATGAATCGTTTTTCGGACAAAAAAATCAGTCTCTATTGAGCAGATATATTTTAGTATTAATGTGATGATTTTCGGAACGTCGTTGAGATGGAAATTTTGTAAAACGTGTGAAATGGAATGTGTTCATTTATACTTAGATATTTGGCATGTATGAATTCTATATGCATAGAATTGCATAAAAAATCTTGAAATTCATTTTAAATAACATTTCGTTCTACTTACATATTATACAAAATTTTGTTCCGCAATAAGTTTATAAATACTTCAAACTGGCATTTTAAATGATCAGATAAGAATCCAAATGAGAACGTCTGGGTGTCAATGCTCTGCATTTTTTATTATTGCGGCAATGAACATGATACAGGTATAACATTGAGAACATTGTATGAACATGTATGAACATGTATGAACATGTATGAACATATATAACATTGTATGAACATGATACGAAATATTTTTTTCTAATGCTTGGTTTAATTTGTAGATAAACTACATTTGAACATTTGTTTCACTTTTTGAATGACCGGGTTTACAAGGTTCACAGGTAAACTGTTACAGGGTTGTTAAATTAAATCTAACACCACTGTCGTAATTTTATATAAATCGTAGTACAATTTCTGTATTTAGTTAGTTACGTATTTTTTAATCTAAAAGAACAGACTTGAATCTATTCTTAATTTGTTGTATTTTGTTGTAATTATTTAACAATAACGCTATGATGACTTTTTTTTTAACCGAAATTACATTATGATGAGAAAAAGAAATCCATAAAGAGTATGCAGCTCGATACTTATTAATCTTTTTATGGCTAGATTATCAGCTGTTGCCCCTTCTCTTTTAAAAATTATTACATGCATCTTGCAGAGCTATTAACTCTTTTAAGAAAAAATATCTCTACATATGTCCATTGTTTAACAGAATTCTGTACTAGATACTTATTTATTCTTTTCTTTCTCATGACATTTTCTCGATTTCTAAATTAAAACGCATAACAATAAATAATTCTGAAGTACTATTTAAATTTATTAGCTCATATTTATTTTAAAGTATAAAAACTATAAATGTTATTTTAAATTCGTAATGGAAATGTTCACGCAAAATATTATTTCATTTTTTCTGTATGGGTTACACAGTTCATTCAGTTTTCCGACTAAAAAAACACAAGATATTTTGTATTAAATGTTTTTTTACTGTCAAGTTTATAAAAGAAATAATGAAAATGTTTAAATAGTACGAAATTCGATAATTGTAGCATAAAAACAAGAACCTCCAAAAGATAATTTTACAGAGCACGTCGTTCTTTAATTTACGTTAATACATGAAACTTAAAGATTGTGAAAAACAGCTGTGAAAAATTAATCCGAATTATTTTATAAATATTTGTGTAAAATGTGATTAAAAAGAGGAAACAATCAGTGTTATTTTGTACATTCTTCTACACTGTTTAAAACAATTAAGGAAGCACTAGGTTATAACGGAATCGCGCGAATAATTACATCGATAGGTGACATAAAATAAATCATTTATAATTCAAAGCCTGAAAGTAACAAAAAGAAGAAACTGCACGTGCAAATCAAAGTTAATGATGTTAAAATTTAGAAAAAAGAATAAGGGCTTGGAAAAGAGTTACTTGAAAATGTCTCAGCAACGTGATTTACCATAATCCATGGCTTTGCATAATATAGACAGAATTGAATCTGGGTAAATACAGCGAAGTAATGCGGACGCAAGAAGACAAGAAGACACGAAGACACCCCACCGGGACCCCAACCGTTAGGTTTATGGGTTTTTACGTCCCGAGGGAAAAGTCCCCACCGCCATCCAACGAACACAAAGGCAATATGCAACGCACAAACTGACAAGAAAATAGTAACAATAATAAAAATTACATATAAAACAGTAATCTGTTTTGGAAAAATTACAGATGCAGTAAACAGGCGACATCGCCAACTGCCAACCCGACAAATTGTTATATAATAATTAACTAAAATTAAACAGCTAACAAGGCATACAAACATTTTCAATACGCTACAATAATATATATATATATATATATATATATACAAAAGTCAAATTAAAAGTACAAATAAATAAAAAAATTACAACAAGAATAATGATATTTACAGATGAAAAAAAACTGAATCCACTGAGTCTAAATTACAGATAAAGGAAGCCGACTATAAATTCATAGCATTGACATTACTACTAGGGTGTTGGACTCGCCAGAAGTTTTGTTGCAAGCCTGTGGTATCGACTCCATGAAGTAGGGGATGTTAGGCGTCGACCAGGGTGAGGTCGGCCACGTGCCACTACAACAACTCATGACCGGTATATACAGTTAACAGCTCTTCTAAAGAAAATAGACAATACTACTCTGATGCAAAGACAGTTGCTTTTAGCAACAGGACGAAGGTTGTCCAGTCAGATAGTACGTAATAGGCTTCATCAATTAGGTCTCTTTGCATATAGGCCAATTGCCTGCATTCCGTTGACTTCAAGTCACCGTGCGTCCCGAAAAATATGCGCTGCTGAACATCGAGATTGGAAGCAGCGTGCCTGGATACAAGTGCTGGTTACATACGAGTACCGATTCAGTCTGGAGTGTGACACGCGACGTGTATTGGTATAGAAGAAAAGGGGCACTCGAAATAACCCCACATACGTTCGTGAAAGGTCAGAATACAGCCCAGGTTGGTTTGATTGTATGGTTCAGAATAACCATAGATGCGCGTATGGACCTTCCTTTCAATCGGAATAGTACTTTAATTGGAGCTGAAACAATACAGCGTATTGAATAGACAGCGTACTCTCTTTACCTGAATCCGATTGAACATGGTTGGGACATGCTCTGACGATGCATTGCTGCTAGACCAAGGCTTCCTTTTACTGTGCAGGACTTGGAGATTGCACTCCTTAAGAAGTAGAGCAGTATTTCTGAAAGTCACCACATCCATCGAAAACAGGTGTGCGGCAGTCTTATCTATAGAGAACACCACACGCCATATTAAAAATCTTGCATCATTTACACTTTTCTTTTATCATTTACATGTAACTAAATTGTTGTCCTAAATCATATTTTCATGTTTTTTCCATCTTTTCAAAGAGTTGCAGCTTAACTATATTTTTTGCGTCTTTTTTTTGTATTGAGCAATGATACGCGTGTACTATCCTTCTTTCTTGTACATGGCTATCTCGCCCGGTTTTCTTAATTTCTTAGTTTGCTTCATTAATATTTTTGAGTAGTGTATATAAATAAGGAAAAAGCATTGAAGTTATGAAATTTTTTTAACCGTTTCCTAAAGTATTTACTGTAAGCTTCCTATTACATACGAGTCCGAAACCAATAATTTAAAGACCGAATAATACAGATCTCAAAATTGCATTTATATTGATCTGTTTATCTAAAAAGAATTCTCAAATTCTGTTTTTATCTGTTGTTTATGATGGAAATATCCATCACGCATAAATCAAAAGGGTAATAAAATCAAAGGAACAATTTTTACCCATCTGGGTGGTCTAAAGAAACACACGTAGTAATAAAATTTTAAGGCCCGAGAACCCAAGACACCACCATTGTACACTGACTTTTAACGTCAAGAATATTTATAATGGGCCATAAAATAAATTTACTACAGCTTTCTGGACATGAGAAAGTTTCTCTTACGTCAATGTCTCTATAAAGAAGGCGCGGACGCCCATCGCCCAATAACCGCAAACCCAGCTTATTCTGTTCTCCAATTATAGTTTTTTTAAAAAAACTTGGTCACTCCCACAGATCGGGGAAGAAAAGATTTTTACTTCGAGGGGTCAGTTGGCTAAAAATTCATCAACGTGTGTACACCCTCAGCTGACAAAGGGAGGCTTTTCCTCCTGCCTGCCTCTCGGTTCTCCGATGTTGATGCCGGATGACAGTTGAAAAAAATTCTCCATGTGCCTGGTGCCCAAAGGAGCTTATGGAGTATTCCTCTAGCTGAACGCCCCCCCCCCCCCAAAAAAAAATGCTCCGATGTCCGACGACGACAGTGAGAAGAGTCAACAGTTTGGCAAGTAAAGACTTTACTATAATATTCCCCCCAAAAAAATATTTTGAATTTAAAGTCAGCTGCAATATGGGAATTCTGCAAAATATCATTATTATTATTTTTTTTTCTTCTTAACAACGTTACTCTAGAGAAATTTAAATTGTAATTTTTTTGGGTGATCTTTTCACCATAATGCATTTTGTTCATTTAATGTAAAGTTTTGTAAATATTTTGTAAATAAATTTATCTTTAATTGTTTAATAGCGTAGAAGAATTATTTTATTTAGAAAGAAAATGTGTTGATTTCTTGTTTTACATTTAGGATTTATTATTTTGAATTTATTGCTTAGTTCATTTTATCTTCTAATAATAATGGATTAGATGCTACATTCTCATAAGGAAAGGTTCTTCAAAAAGATCACACAACGCAAAATTATTTCTATTTTCTTTTAAGAAAGTTAATTAAAATTCCAACCTTTTCCCAGAGAAACGATCACTGCAGTTTATTTAATAGCATTAATCTTAATATTATTATTATTGTTCTCTAGGTATAAATGATAACAAGGAATTAATTTAATGATTTTTTTTTTTACTCATTTAATAGAGTAAGTCTATTTCTTTCCAACATAGGATTGGAAAAATAAATGGTTGCCTTTGACCAGTTGTATTAATTATGAGATGTCATATTTAATACTTAAATAAAGATCTTGGAGTTATTATAGTTATTTATATTTTTTTTTAATAACCGATCATATATAGATTATGTTATGATTTATGTAAGATATTAAACTTAACAGTAAATGGTGTAAACATTACAATGATTTGTAAAATTAATTTTCTTAAAACAGATATTATAAACAAATCGCAGATATATCCCTATTGCACACTGACTCGGTAAAAAAAAAGGAACGTCTGGCAAATGGCACTTTTAATGTTTGTTTGTTTATATTGTTTTGCAATGTTATGTACTGTAGTAGATGGTAGATGATTAGATATATATAAATATATAAAAAAAAATAAATAAATGAAACATAGTAAAAGAGTAAATCGAATTGAGAATTTTGAGTGTAAGAAATGTTATCTATGTGTTGTTGAAATTCAAGCCAATTGGTGCTTTCATTGTTTATCTTCGTATCAAGCAAATATATGAATAAGATATATGAATAAAATATTTCTTAGTAAATGATACATATGCATAGACATAAAAAAAAGGGGAAATTACTCTTTTTGTTCGAATCTGATATATGATATTTTTGTTTTTATTTCCTTCTTTCTTTGCTAATGTGGTATCAATATTTTATATATGTGTATATGTATGTGTTTTATATTTTCACTTTGCTACTGAAGTTGAATTAAAATTATAGTAGAATTAGCTATTAAAGCAATGTCTAGGAAATAAACATAAAAAATGGGTCTAGATGATAGTTTAGAAGGGAATGCCAGGAAATAAATGCAGATATAAAAGGAAAAGTTTAGATCTAAATACCTCCGGAATAAAAACGAGGAGGCAGAGACAGAAAATAAAAAATAAAAAAAACGATCAAAATAACAACAATAAAATGGCAAAACCTAGCGTAGATACGCTATTAACTTTTATTCCTGTCTTTGACGGAAAAAAAGAATCGAACATAAATTTTTTTGTTAGTGAATTTAACAATTTAATGGAGGAAGTCGATTTGGATGACAAGTCGAAATTAGCTATCTTAAAAGCTAAATTAGTAGGACAAGCCAGAGAAAAATTAGCTAAAAATGAAAGTCTAAATACAGAGAAAGATTTCGCAAAGTTCAAAGAAAAATTAATTGATATCTTTAGCGCAAAGACGAATTTTTCTACCGCTCAAAATATTTTTTTTGCTCTGAGACAAAAACCCACACAATCCATTACGGATTTTATTTATGAATTTAATGCAGCCGCAAAATTATACGCGGATAAGAGTGGTAAAAAATTGAAAATTCAAACAACAAATTATTCGAAACAATAAAATTTACTAGATTCTTAGAATCCATGAGACCGGACTTAAGTCTGGATGTCCGTAGAATGGCACCAGCAAATTTCAATGACGCGTGCAAATTTGCAAAACAAATGGAAGAAGCCTACAATCAGGTGTCATTAACTGAAATAAACACGATTCAAAAATCATTCAATGATGAAAATTTCGATAAATTGCTAAAATTAAATATTGAAAGTGCAGAACAAATAAAAATTTTAACTTCCGAACTTAACAATTTAAAATTAAAATCAAAAGAGAATATCAAAAACAAAAACAACTGGTGCGAATACTGCAAAAGAAAATCCCATTCGATAGAAACATGTTGGTTCAGAAATTCAACAAAAAATTCCCAGCAAAGGAATGAAAATCCTAGCGGACAAAATTCCAAAAATAGATATTTTTATAACAATAAATTTCAACAAAGACCGAATTTTTCTCCTAGATATACAAACCCCAATCAAAACATGCAATTTAAGAATTATGCCATGCCTGGTGAGTACTACGGATTTCCCCCATATTTCCCCCCACCCCCAAATTATTTTTCTAATGCTTGGCCACATAATCATCAGTTACAAAATTATGGCCAAAGTGCTGAGACCAGTTATGATAACACCAGGAACAATTCACAAAGAAACCGTACAGATCAGCAACAAAATGATAAAAAAAATAACAAAGAATATCAAAATTCCAATCACAAACAAAGACGTGGTTCAAAAAAATAAATAGGTGACTTACCAATACACAAAATACGCACCCGCGTAAGTCTCCTAGAAGCGGGTCTCCTGTTTCGAATAAAATTATCGCGAGCGTAAATAGTCCAGATTGTGACACTTTACCAATTATATTTTTTGAAATAAAATATATTAAAATAAACGCCCTATGTGATTCTGGTGCTGCGGTGAGCCTGCTTTCACCGACATTATTTAACAAACTAAAAGATGCTAACATTAAATTCCAATATTTGGCAAATCAGGTACAAATAAAAACTTTAACAAATTCCTCTATACACTTTAAAAAGTGCATAAAATTGACTTTTCGCCTGGAAGGCATATTTACAACTGGAACACTTTACGTAACTAACCAAGATTTCGGAAGAGCTTACGAAATGCTTTTGGGTTATGATTATTTAAAAACCAACAAAATAATATTAAATTTCTACGACAAAACTATGAAAATAAAAAACAAAAAAATCACGCTACAATTTACTGAAAAGTATTTACAAGGTGTTTTAAATAATCTAATATT
Source organism: Maratus speculifer (assembly GCA_964019185.1). Classification (NCBI taxonomy): domain Eukaryota; kingdom Metazoa; phylum Arthropoda; class Arachnida; order Araneae; family Salticidae; genus Maratus; species Maratus speculifer. The sequence goes on from OZ025290.1 coordinate 390,220,381, forward strand.
TTCAGAAAAGACGGAGGAAAACGAAGCCCAAAGCGCAACGAATGAGAATAATAATACAGAAATTGATGTTAGTACTGTATCAAAAAAAATCAAGGCAAAATAATCGTATTTATAAGAAAAACTCTATGTGGGCAAGATTATCGAAACATGTGTATTTGAAACCGGGACAAGATAAAATAGTGCAGTTGCAGTGCTCAGATATTTTTAAGGAAAAAGACTTAATTTTACTAGACCCAACTGATGCACATGATAAAAAAATTACTTACGATTTTTCTATTCATGAGATTAATAAAGCAAAGCAAATCAATATTATTCTTAGGAATGAGTCGGATAGAAAAATATTTCTTCCCCGAAACACGAAAATAGGAAAACTTAGTAAAAATTTCACCATAACAAAGGACATGGAGCCAAGCAATGTCGAGAAGAGCGCAATTTATGAAATCAATAATTTGAGTATCGCAGAAACTCGGAAACTTAGAGAGGCTGAATTATCACCCGACGATTTTAAATTAGACCATTTAGAGGAAGCAATTAGAAAAAAATAAGAGACTTACTTTTGGCTAATGCTCATGTATTTTCTAAGAGTTACAATACTTTGGGTCAATACTCTCTAGTTGTTCCGAAATTTAATTTAGCGCACGAGTTCCCCATACAAGCTAAACCTTATAAAATGGCCCAAAACATCAAAGAATATGCTAAAACAGAAATAAAAAAATTGTTAGAAGCTAAAATTATACAAAAAAGTGACTCTCACTATGCTTTTCCTGTCATATTTGTAAAGAAAAAAAATAATGATAACAAAGAAAACGTAACTCAAATGAAATATAGAATGGCAGTCGATTTTAGACTCTTAAACGAAATTCTAGAATCCTATCCTTATCCTATCCCTGACATAAAGGAAATTTTACAAACAATGGGTGGAAAAAAATATTATTGTGTTCTAGACTTACATTCTGCTTTTTTTCAAATTAATGTACGCCCAGAAGACAGTTATAAATTAGCATTTATAACGGAAAATGGGAGATATTCATTTTTAAGACTACCTTTTGGTACTAAATTATCAACTCCGGTTTTCGCAGATTTAATGGACAAAGTATTGGGTCATTTTGACAAGCATCAAGTAGCATATTTCATTGACGATGTTTTGTTGGCAGCATCGTCACTTGATGAGATGTTAAACCTATTGGACAGAGTCCTAAAAACTTTCATAGAACATTATCTTACTATTGACCCAAGTAAGATGCAAATTTGTAAAAACGAAATTGAATTTCTTGGTTTCGCTTTAAACGAAAATGGATATTCATTATCCAAACGAAATTTGGATAAAATACAAAGTTTAACAAGACCAAGAAATAAAAAAGGAGTAAAATCTTTATTGGGTTTAACGAATTATTTTAGATTTTTAGTCCATAATTATTCAAGTATAGTGGACCCCCTTATTGATTTAACAAAAGAAAAAGTAAAATTTAAATGGGATGAGGCAGCTGAGTCTGCTTTTCAACAACTGCAAAAAGCAATTATCCAAAACCCTACATTAAAACCTCCCGATTACAATAAAGATTTTTATCTCATAACTGACGGGTCAAAAAAAGCAATTTCAAGCATTTTAGCCCAAAAAATTGATGAAAAAATGCGACCCATCGAATTTTTTGGAAGAAAATTAAAAGAGGCGGAAAAAAGATATCCCAGTTGGAAATTTGAGCTGCTAGTTGTGCATGACTCTGTTATGCATTTTAAACACATATTAGCGGGTATAAAATTTCATATACTGACAGATGCAAAAGCCTTAACGCAAAGTTTAAAATTAGAAAAACAATCGGACATAGTCGTGAGATGGATAGAACACTTACAAGAATTTGATTTTTCTATAGAGCACATTGAAGGGGACTCTAATCCTGCTGATTTTTTTAGCCGAAATTTAAATAATATAACAACAACAACTGACATGCAGAACAATTTATTCTTAGTGAATATGGCAATTTCAGATACGAATGTAAAGGAACAGCAAGGTTTAGACGAAAATTTAAGTAAAATTATCACGAAAATTAAATCGGGTAAGAACAATAAAACAACAAAAAAATATGCACTTAATGCAGACGAAATTTTAATATTGAAACCAGGTTCTGATAATAAAGAATTATTAATAGCACCCGATACGCTCAAAATAGCTATTTTAGAAGAAGCGCATAGACCTCATTTTGGTTTCAAAAAAACGTATGACATAATAAAGGCTAGATTTTTTTGGCATGGGATGTACAGGGACACAAAAACATATTGCAATAATTGCGTTCCCTGCAACACTACCAAACCGCACCCTACTATTAAAACTCCTATCGAAAAGATAGTAAAAAATCATGAAGTGGGTGCCTATCTGCATTGCGATATTATAGGTAAATTACCAACATCTCTCAAAAAAAACAAATTTATACTATCTATTATTGATTCAACTTCAAGGTATTTGGAAGCGGTACCACTCAGAAATGTAGAATCTCAGTCAATCCTAAATGTTTTGAACAAGTATTTCAGCGCCTATGGAATGTGTCGCCATATACAGGTAGACAATGCTGGATATTTTAGGTCAGGATTATTCAAAAATTATATGAAAGCTTTGAACATAGAAATAAATTTCTCCAGCGCTCGTAGGCCTAATGCAAATAGCATGATAGAGGTCTCAAATCGAACGTTAAAAAACTCAATAGTGGCTATGAGCAAAAATACACTAGAATGGGACACACGACTGGATTTTTTTAAATTAGCATACAACAGCTCGATTCATAGAGCAACGGGTTTTTCGCCATCCATGATATTCTTTGCGAGAGAAATTAGAAATCCATTTTCAATTCATCTACCGACGAATGACATTTGTACTCAAACTTACGTAAAAAACAGACTTCAACACATACAAGAAGTGAAGTTACAAGCTCTCTTAAATCAAGAAAGAATTATGAAAGAATATGTCGATGAAGAAGCATTAAAAAAGGTAAAAACATTAAAAATAGGACAAACATGCTATTTAAAAGTCGCTGGGAACCCGGGAGCTCTTCAAAAAAATTTGAAGGGCCTTTCGAAGTTATTAAAAGAGTACGGAACAATAATTATTACTTGAGGGATTTAACGAATTCACAGAGAAACCCGATAAAACGACACATAGACAAACTGTTCAGCCCGACGACAGTAGAATATGAAAACTGTCAGCGAACGAACTCTGACGAGGCTCAGTCAGCTTTAGAGAGTTTTTTTTCGGTCAACATATATACAATTTAAAATATAAATGTATATACAGATTTTCGTTTATGGATATTAAACAACACGGGTATATCGAATATACTTAGTATGTTATATATATATATATTTTTTTTTTCTAGCGGATTAATCTTGTTTTCTTTTTTTCCTTGTCTCAAAAAAAAAAAAAAAAAAAAGTGATGAGACTATTGAGTGTAGATCAGTGTTTTTTTTCCTCTTTTTTGGCTGGCGCAGAATGGCGTTATATTGATAATTGGAAATGTTTATTTTCTTCTTCGATAATAATAATGCACTTTTATGCGAGCGATATTTCAGGGTAATGCCATCCATATTAATAATTGGCTTCAAAATGCTATTTAGACGTTTAAAATAAATAAATAAATAAATAAAAATAAAATAAATAAACAAATAAATAAATAAAAATAAATAAATGAATAAATAAAGATTTTTTTTTTGGCCAATTCACACAAATTCAACATAATATTTTTTTCTCCAAACTTAAATAAGTATCATGCTTTTACATTAGCTTTTCTCCGATAGCAGACTTTCATCTTTAAATTTACGATTACTATATGGTATTTCATTTTAAAATATTTGATTACAGGCGACCTGATATTTTCTAGAAATATAAATAAATAAACAATGATAAAAAAATAAATAATAATGAGTAATTTTTTAAATATAATTCTTCAATTTAAATAAAATCATAGGTAATTACCAATTTAGACCATAACCTCATTTTGATAATTACTTAATTAAAATTGATACAGGATTCGATTTTCTAGCTGTCGTGAATTCTGCTGGTCGGAATTAGTGCGCACCATGACTGCCGGAAATTTTCGAAAGACTTGTAACAAATTTTAAATAGTATCTACAAACGAATTTATAAAAGAATTTCGAAATACCGATTAACTTGAAAATTAACAGCTAATTTAAATATAAGATAACATGGAAAATATTAGACAAATAATTATGAGTAAAGATAGACATAAACAAAAACATGTCATATTCCCCGTTCACGAGTATCTAATAATAATAACAATAATAATAAAAGCATCAATTATTATGGATGTGAGGAGGTATACCTAACAAAATGGCACTCTTGAGACATTTCTAGAGTATATTCTAATAAAGTTATGAGTGTGTTAATAAGATATATATAGTTCCTGTTTTAATTTATTCTTATATTTTTTCTTACGGTCTATATATATATATACATTAATAGTTTTTGCCTGTCTATCGTACCAATGACAATAGACAACAGAGAGTCGTAAGTCGCAGATGTGCATATACCACATATATAAACAGCATCAGATATGAGGAAATAATTCCTTTTATATGATTCTTTATATGATATAAAGCAAAATAATAATAATAAAAAAAGAAATATGATACATGTATTTACTAATTGTGAACAGGCTTTATATATATGAATTGTATAACATATCGAGAAAATACAAGTTTTGTGATGTATCAGTTAAATTGTTTATATACATTTCCATAAAATGATAAATGAGTGTTATTATGTGTATCTATAAAAATATAGCTTCTGTTATTTAATAGTGCCAATATTATGTAACAGTTTATGCCAGAGTTTCTTTTATTTTAGTTTTTTTTTTTTGGCTCTTAATTTTTTTTTCTCTCATTTATGTTATTCGGAATTCATTGCTTTGAAAATCTATTTGGCTATTTTAATACTTTTACTTATTCAAAATTGGGGGATACAATATAGTACAGCCAGACTTCCACAGATTACTATTCAACATAGTTTTGACATATGGCGACTGATGTCGCAACGATAGGACTTTTCATAAAGAATCAGCGTTGGTATCTCGAAAGGACACCGTATTAGAATGTGTCGTCGGCATGCGACGAAATTTCGTTACAGCTGGTTTTATTAATCAACATAGTAGGCTAAATTCTGTTCTGAGGCATAACAGATATCCTAGGAAGATGACCGAACAAGCCGGGACTCTATTGTATTTCATCACAATGTGCTGGTTGAACTTAGTGATAAAGTTAATGACAATGATAGGTAAAAAACAAAAAAAAGGACATGAACTCTGTCCCTTTCCTTTTTTTTTCTCCTATGACAGGGGGAAAATGATGGAAATATCCATCACGCATAAATCAAAAGGGTAATAAAATCAAAGGAACAATTTTTACCCATCTGGGTGGTCTAAAGAAACACACGTAGTAATAAAATTTTAAGGCCCGAGAACCCAAGACACCACCATTGTACACTGACTTTTAACGTCAAGAATATTTATAATGGGCCATAAAATAAATTTACTACAGCTTTCTGGACATGAGAAAGTTTCTCTTACGTCAATGTCTCTATAAAGAAGGCGCGGACGCCCATCGCCCAATAATCGCAAACCCAGCTTATTCTGTTCTCCAATTATAGTTTTTTTTAAAAACTTGGTCACTCCCACAGATTGGGGAAGAAAAGATTTTTTCTTCGAGGGGTCAGTTGGCTAAAAATTCATCAACGTGTGTACACCCTCAGCTGACAAAGGGAGGCTTTTCCTCCTGCCTGCCTCTCGGTTCTCCGATGTTGATGCCGGATGACAGTTGAAAAAAATTCTCCATGTGCCTGGTGCCCAAAGGAGCTTATGGAGTATTCCTCTAGCTAAACGCCCCCCCCCCAAAAAAAAAAAATGCTCCGATGTCCGACGACGACAGTGAGAAGAGTCAACAGTTTGGCAAGTAAAGACTTTACTATAATATTCCCCCCAAAAAAATATTTTGAATTTAAAGTCAGCTGCAATATGGGAATTCTGCAAAATATCATTATTATTATTTTTTTTTCTTCTTAACAACGTTACTCTAGAGAAATTTAAATTGTAATTTTTTTGGGTGATCTTTTCACCATAATGCATTTTGTTCATTTAATGTAAAGTTTTGTAAATATTTTGTAAATAAATTTATCTTTAATTGTTTAATAGCGTAGAAGAATTATTTTATTTAGAAAGAAAATGTGTTGATTTCTTGTTTTACATTTAGGATTTATTATTTTGAATTTATTGCTTAGTTCATTTTATCTTCTAATAATAATGGATTAGATGCTACATTCTCATAAGGAAAGGTTCTTCAAAAAGATCACACAACGCAAAATTATTTCTATTTTCTTTTAAGAAAGTTAATTAAAATTCCAACCTTTTCCCAGAGAAACGATCACTGATGTTTATTTAATAGCATTAATCTTAATATTATTATTATTGTTCTCTAGGTATAAATGATAACAAGGAATTAATTTAATGATTTTTTTTTTACTCATTTAATAGAGTAAGTCTATTTCTTTCCAACAGTTTACTTTCGTTAATTAAAACAAAATTCATAAAAATAAATCGATTAAATTATAGAAAAGTGAAATTTTTCAAAGTGAATGTGTACGAATATGTTTTCTTTCAATTAAGTACACCATACATTTATGTATTTTATTTTGATTGCGCTTTTACTTCAATAAAGTATTGCATTGGATTCCTCTTGTTTCTTAAACTTTAAACTAATGCAATTGTATTGCACTGGCTTCATTTTTACATTACTCACTTTTGGATCTTAATTTCTCGATGCATAACAGTCATTCGCTTCATGTTTTTCTGAATGCAAAAAAAAAAAAAAATTATAATTTCATCATTGATTAACACTTTCGCTGGCCACTAAAACCATATTTCCGTTTTCCGAAGCCGAATTACAAAACGGTGTTTAAACACCATCGCAACGATAACCTTTTGCTTAAATTTTAATGTTTTACCACTGCTTTTTTAAAACAGAAAATTTTTCTGTAGTTGAATTGCGAAAATACTATCGTTGAATAAAGTAAAATTTACGATAAAAAAATAACTGGTGAGAATAATGGAGGATCCTGAGCTCCTTAAGTTGTGTTTCAGCGCTCGACGCTCCAGAGTGTCGCCGGTATACAAGGAGGGGCCGGTCGGACGCGCTAGCTCGTCGGTGGCAGCGAAAGGTTATCTTCTGGTACCAAGTTCCATTCTTGTTACAATTAAAGCAATTAATTATTTCATTCACAGAAAAATATTTTTAAACGTGGTGCATCTGGCACAAAGATCAAAATCTACAAACAATTAGCAGTTGCTTTAGTATCTTGTGTGTTATTAGCAATATTACTCTGATGTAATATTCTATTTTTTTTTTATTGTGGTGACGGTTGAAAGAGTAAGGGATGATAGAAATTTACTGTTCACAATTCGGTAGAAAATATTTGTTTAGCAATAAATGAATGTATGTTGCACAAATTTTAGGCTTATTATCTCTTGAAATATTATACGGAATTTCATAATAATCTATTATACCACGGCATAAGTTGATACTGCAATTGCTTGGATGTATGCCGCCAAACAAATTTCATTGCTGTTCTGTTTTTATTGCATTTTTTATGTAATGTATAAGATTGGCTGAGTTTTAGGTGTTATTCTATCACATTAATAAATAAGTAAATAGTTCATTAGAAATATTCCCTTGAATCTTGTTTTTTATTTATTCACTTATCATTACAACTTCAATTTAAATGCAAATAACTATTTTGAATTTCATTGTAGGTGTACAACAGTGCAATGTTAAAAAATTACATTTAAAAATTACAGAAAGTAGAATATGATAGCTATATTATACTATTTTATGATGCTGTAAAAAGAAGAAAAATTGTTCTCTGTATCATGTTTTAAAATACCTAAATCAAGTTTTTTACAATTATGATTTAAAAATTTTGCAACCATAGAATAGCTTTTAATTTTACTTTCATTTTATGTAAGCTCCACATAACTTTTTTCGAATATTTAATGATACAAATATTAGGTATATAAAGTAAATCTTATAGATTTGATACAAAACTCTTGGAAAATATACTCATCATTATGGTCGTATAAATTATATGTCTAGGGCGTATCCTGTTGCTACGCCTTTGTGACATTTACGATTTCCATCTTACTATTTGACGAAATCTCGAAAAAACCTTTCCTATCGCGAGAAAATAATTGATATATGTTCAGTGTATAATGGAAATTATCACGCAATGCCTCATTTATGTTTTCTTTCAGTCACGACTTATTTTCGATTTCCAAACTAAAAAGGGTAATATTAAAAAATCCTTCCGGCAATGCCGGGAGGAAGAGGTAGCTTTCATATACTTATTTATTTATTTTATATTAAGTTATATAAATCAAATATACGAAGCTCAATATAGTGGAACACGATTATGTAAGATTGAATACTAGTTTATGTCAATACTGAATATTAATAAGAATTTTTAGAAATTAGTCATCATCCTGGTTTTATTTTAAGCGATTTATAGGGTCGCCAAATTCCACGATATCCATTTTAAAGCAGCATGATGGATAAAAAAAACCAATGAGCTTGATCGAAATCTTAATTCATGTGAACATGCACACTCACATCGAAATCGATTAATATATACGAGTCGCGGGCAAATTCACTTTTTAAAAAGAATGTCACCCACATTAGAAATTCAAACTGCTATATCCCAGGCATTTTTCAAAGTAAAGACAAAGCAAAAAATACTCCGGAATTCATTATTAAGATAAATAGTTTATAAAGAACCTTTTTTCAATTTCTAATTTTTTGTTTATACATCATTATACATTTAAAAGATTTTTGACAAATTTAAGTGGTCGCCATTTTGAAACAAGATGGCGGATAAAGTTGGCCCGTGAACTCGGTCAAGACATTGGTATGTACCATGAACACACGGAGTTATATCGAAATCAGTTTATAAATATGTGTATTAACGCGTGACAAATTTCAGACCGTTTCAAAATGTCAATCTCACTGGAAATTGAAAGTGCTAAAACTCAGCCATTTTTCAAGATATTGATGAAACAAAAAATGCTCAGGAATCTTTGTATCAAGGTCAAAAGACAAAAGAAAAATCTTTTTCAATTTCTTACTTTTTTGCATCTAATTTTAAACTTTAAATTAAAAAAAAAAGTATTATTCCGCCATTTTGAAACAAGACGGCGGTTGGAACTGGCTAACGAACTTAGTCCAGACATCGGTATGTACTAGGTACGCACCAAGTTTCATCCAAATCGGTTTACAAATACGCGTGTTATCACGTGACGAAAACCTGATCATTTCCAAATGTGAGCAACACTAGAAATTAAAAGTACATAACTCAGACATTTTTTAAGAAAAAGACAAAACAAAAACTGCTTTGGAATCTTTGTATCAAGGTCAAATGCATAAAAGAAAAATCTTTTTCAATTTCTCACTTTTTTGTACCTAATTTCAAATTTTAAATTTCTTTAAAAAAAATTTAAATGGCCGCCATTTTTAAACAAGATGGCGGATGGAACTCGTTAATGATCTCGGTCCAGGCTTCATTAAGTACTATGTACACACCAAGTTACATCCAAATCGATTTATAAATACGAGTGTTATCACGTGACAAAATCAGATCGTTTGAAAATGTCAGCCATAAGAAAAATTCAAAGTACTATAACTCAATCATTTTTTAAGATATAGACAAAGTAAAAAGTGTTCTAGAATCGGTGTTTTAGCATCTAACACATAAAATAAAAATATTTTTCAACTTTTAATTTTTTCGCATTTTTTTTAAATTTTTAAATTTTTAAACTTTTTTAAATGGCCGCCATTTTGAAACAAGATGGCAGATGATAGTGGCCAACGAACTCGGTCGAGATATTTATATGTACTATGTAGATACCAAGTTTCATTCATATCGGTTCATAAATACGTTAGTTATAGCATGACAAAAATCAGATCGTTTCAAAATATCAGCCATAAGAAAAATTCAAAGTGCTATAACTCAATCATTTTTTAAGAATAGACAAAGTAAAAAGTGTTCTGGATATGGTGTTTTATGATCTAATACATAAAATAAAAATATTTTTCAACTTTTAAATTTTTCGCATTTAATTTTAAATTTTAATTTTTTTTAAATTTTTCAAATGGCCGCCATTTTGAAACAAGACGGCGGATGATGCTGGCCAACGAACTCGGTCGAGATATCTGTATGTGCTATGTACATACCAAGTTTCATTCAAATCGGTTCATAAATACGTTAGTTATAGCATGACAATAATTATATCGTTTCAAAATGTCAGCCATAAGAAAAATTCAAAGTGCTATAACTCAATCATTTTTTAAGATATAGACAAAATAAAAAGTGTTCTGGAATTGGTGTTTTAAGATCTAATACATAAAATAAAAATATTTTTCAACTTTTAATTTTTTCACATTTAATTTAAAATTTAAAATTTTTTAAAATTTTTTAAATGGCCGCCATTTTGAAACAAGATGGCGGATGATGCTGGCCAACGAACCCGGTCGAGATATTTGTATTTACTATGTACATACCAAGTTTCATTCAAATCGGTTCATAAATACGTTAGTTATCGCATGACAAAAATCAGATATATATATATATATATATATATGGTTATATATATATATATATATATATGTCAACATTTGAACGGAGGGTGGTTTTGGGGTCTGGGGGTCAGGATCGGTGAAAATATACCAAAAGTTTCTGGAAGTGCTTTCCTCCGGACGGCTGCAATAGGTAGCTTTTTACTTTTTGTAATGAAAGCTACCTAAAAGTAGAAGAAAGTTATTTTAAAATACGCATTACAGAAACTTTCAAATATTACATTTATAAATATTATAAATGCATTAATGCATGTCATAATGTTTACATACAAAGTGTAGATTATTTCAAATGTTTTATCTCTTATTTAAATTAATAATTAAATAAAATGCCAATCAATTTTTTTATTAGAGCAATATAACCCGTAATCTTGAAACATTGCACTCTAAAAGTGCTTTTTAAAAACTACATAGAAGGATCTGCTGAAAAGTCCCGTGACTGACAAAGAAAACAGCTTTTTTATCTTAATTGTATTTATTTCTTAACATAGTAAAACTAATAAATTTATCATATCGGTGTTCTTATTTAATTTAACCATCTTTACACTGTAAGAAATATGTAAGGTTACTAAAAGTTTTCTAGGAAACTGGGATTTCTAAAACTTATTATGTAACGGCAAAAGCAAAAATTCATGTAAAAGATGCAGACTTGCATTTAAAATAAAAAAATCTATAAGGTTACTAAGATTTTTTTACGAAACTTCGATTCCAGGAATTTTTCATGTAACTGCAACACAGGTTGCAGATAAAATTTTAGTAAGATAACTATAATTTTAGTAGATTCGTTTGTAAGGATATAGATTTCTGTAACTTTACAAAAATTAGTTTTGTAGATTTACATTTTTTCTTGTACAGTGTACAGATAAAATTTTAGTAACCATACAGATTTCGGCAACTTTACATCTGTAGGACTACATTTTTTTTTACAATGTAAAACGCTATTCTTCGAATACTTACAAACAGCTATATAACTTTTTTACTCATCAATAACTTTTGGTGTCCTAAAATTTCCGTCCATCAAGGAATTTTCGAGGTTAAAATAGGTGCTAGTCAATGGACGCTAAATATGGCGAATAAGATAAATGTTCAAACATTCCAACTTTAATTTGTAGATATTTTCCTATTGCGATGACTAAACGATGTGCCACAGCATTGTTATGTTATTTCTTTCGCCAAATAAGATTTTTCAGTACCTCGTAGTTAAATGTTAATGAAAACCTTCCTACTCTCTTAAAAAGTCAGCCACAAAATAGCTCAAGTTGAGCTGAAATCCACTCATCTCAATGTTGAAAGGCAGCTTCTCAAAAAAGAGTTGAAATAACTCGAGTTTTAACCAATTTAAATGAAGTTGAGCTAATAACCAATTTAGATCAAGAAAATTTAATTGTTTGAAAAACAATTCTTTTATGATCGAAAAAATTACAGATCTTTCATGAGAAGCCAAATCAGCTCTTTCCTTTTAAGAGTGTATTACTCACCAGTGGTACTTTTACCCTTTTCCAAGTATTCAGAAGGGCCTATCAGTGGCCAAGAAGTTCTGATCTCTAAACTGGAAGACGGCAGGTGCAGGGTTCGAACGCAGTCGCTGCCGTCGGCCTAATCGTTCGGTGTTTTCCTGGTTTTCTTCGAACCTTGCGTAAATACGGGTTAGGTTCCCTTAGAAAGACCACCACGAAGGTCCTACCCCCCAGGACCTAGAGTAGATAATTGGCCGACACAAAATAAACCAAACGAAATAATCAGAAAAAATAATTCCCTTTGCGTCCCAAAAAATCCCTGCCGGCTTGTCCTACAGGAAGAAATAGATTTCGAAGAGTGCTCATTTCAACAACAAAAAATAAATTTGATTAGAGATAAACCCAGTTAATCAACTTTATTTGGCCACTTTTGAAGAACTTTCAATTTCATTTTTCTGTAATGACTTATTTTATCAGAATCATCTTAAGGGAAATTCGACTAAAATGCTCATTTTGACAAGATATTTTAAAATATATTCTGACATTAATAAAAAATCGACCAATACGACACATTATATAGTTCCTAAATAAGAAAAAACTGTCAATTGAATGTATTTGAGAGCAAAATTGAATTTAAAAATGAGTCATAAAATAACCAGTTTGTTATTAGAATACATCCTCAATTCTCTAATCATGATTGCTTCAGGAAATTTTGTGAGAAGTATCCAATTTGGTAGCTTTTTTTAAAGTATATTCAGTCTTTATCAAAAAACTGACCAATTCGACACATTATACAGTTCCTAAATAAGAGGATCTGTAAATTGGATGCGTTTGACCGCAAAGATGGTTTTAATAATTAGTCAGAAAAAATTTAATTTGTTATTTGAATACTTTTCACTCACGATCGCTTCAGGAAATTCTTCGCAAAATGGCTATTTTCAAAGCATTTTTAAAAATATAGTCTATCTTTATCAAAGAACTGGCTATTACATCACATTAAACAGTTCCTAAAAAAGGGAACCTGTCAATTGTATGCGTTTGAGGCAAAAATGGATTTAAAAATGAGTCAGAAAATAAGCAGTTTGTTTTTTTAAATACTTCCTCAATTTTTAAACACGATTGTGGTGGTTACTCCATAACCCCCCCCATATATTTAATTTAATTCATTTTATTAGCCATTTTATTTCATATCACCTTCCTTTTTATTAATGTTCTCAATTTAAATTTAATTTCGGTTTCGCTTATTTTCATTTCATCCCTTGTAATGTTTTCTTTCTTGCTTAGCTTTCGAATGTTCCAAGCCGGTAAAATTCTGTTTGAAATCATTCCTTCCGGTTTTAAATTTGTTCGAGAACTTTCTCGCTAGTTCTTTTGGGTGGAACTTCCGTTTATTCGGACACACCCCTAACCTATCAAATTAAATTTCACAGGTGACGTATTTCAAGCCGTTAAGTACATGGCCACCGGCTTTGGCCTCCCCTCTTAAGATGGTTATCAATTTTATTCTTATTAGTTACATATCTTTTCATACTGTATATTGTAATTTGGCTTAGTTTTTCCTCACCCCCTCTGTTGCTAACTGCCAAATTGGCGTGTTTTGCATTTACAATAACCCTTTCTCTTTTTCCCCTGGGCTCGCGGCCACCTGCGTGAGTTGCGCCGATAGACACCTGCTGTGATGGATGCAGTCGTATGATTGAAAGTTTTTAGTGTAATTTCGGGGCCGAGGTGCTCCCCCGTTAACGAGGGATGGAACGGTTTTTTTTTGTTATGTTGAGATTATTACGATGCTGATTTTTTTTAAGTGCGGCAAAGAAAAAGTGCTGCCCTCAAAAATTCATCTAGGAAAGTGATGTTGATTTCTGTTAAGCCAAGTCCCTCTGTGCTGCGAGGAGCAATGAAGTGGTTTAATGCATTCCTGAATGTATTCGTTTTATGTGCCTTCTCTTTTGGAATTATTCAACGTAAATACGCGCACTCCATAGATCTTCTGGTTGGTGTTCTTGTGGAAGCATCATAAGTGATGTAGAATGTCATCATGAGTCCACTTAATACCTATTTCATCTTTCATCACCTCATCGTTAAAAAATAATCTTTCTGCAGCTATTATTGGTGCTCGAATCTTCTTCAATAATTGTTTTATGTGATGCCAGTCCTCTGACAAACAAGCAGAGGTGAAAATCTTTTCTTTTCGTGAGACGCAAATATTTATTTACATAAAGTTCCTTCATGTCGTTATCTGGCCCATTATATATATATAATTTTTTTTAATATTTACGGGGCGTTATAAAGAAAATATTGGCATGTATCTATACAATATGAAGTATGATGTATTTTGTTTTGAAAGTTCATATTATGAGAGGTGTTCTTTTTCAAAAAGAAATAATAATTTATTCTCCTTTTATGTCATGAAGAAAATTGTTTAATTACATGTTGTTGAGATATCTAGAATATGTTATGAAAAGAATTTTTATTGCTTGGAGATAGCAATAGTTGTGATTAACATATGTTATGAAATGGTTGTTTATCAAGTGAGAAATTAATATGTACGAGTCACCAAAAATATAAATTTGTGAAGAAATATTTATTCATGAAAAAAGCAACAAGTTCTTCATGAAATAAAATATATTTTTTTTTCTTCGAAAATTGTTCGTATATTAATTTCTTGTGCCTATTGTCTGGATTTATTTGTCATCAAAAGCCAAGGATTCAACAGGTAACTTTTTACCTTTTTAATTTTATATTTTTATAACTTTATACTTGATTTTTCTTCTTCATTGGATAAAGAATATTTTTTATTATTTTAAATGAAATAATGAAGAGAGTAATTAGGGTCGTTTGCAGGCCCCCATTCTCCGTGATGTGCTATCATTATCACGATCACTTTGGCCTAATTGTGGGTAGAGGCAAATAAAAAGTGCTTTCTCCACTTTCAAATAAACATAACATTATATTTTCTTTGATACCCTGACCAAAGCGTCAGCTCAAACATAACACTTAATTTCTTTTGGAGCCGTGACCAACGCTTGAACATTCTACATTATTTTTTTTTCAAGTTATTTTTCTTCATATAGTGATTAATGTTTTATATAATTATATTTTGTTGGGTATGGTGCAGTAATCAAATACAATATTTATATTGATCTTGTATTGAAATATTATCTTTTTCTGGAGCAGTGCATGATATATATATAACATAATTTTTCCATATATATTTTTTCTTGTCTTGCTATATTTTGCAACTAATATATATATGCATTATTTAACGGAGGTACTGGTAAAAATTATTGTTCATGCTAAGATAAATTATTCTTCTTGTCATACATATAATAATTTATGTTTTGAGCCATATTATATATAAATATTTACATAAAATATTTGGGTCTTATATTCTTCATATGATACTAATATGTTAGTATACGTTTTCTTCTTTTTTTTTACATATAAAAATGATGTATGAAGTAAATGAAAGTCATCAATATTTTAAGTAACGGGTCAATTTATATATATTGTTCATCATAGGACCTGCCAAATAACCAAATTTATCATGTCATATATTGAGCTCTTAGATTAAATTTTTCATCATGCCTCCAAAAGCCAAACTAAATATTGCAATCCAACCTTTCGACGGTAACCCTCAGACTGTAGAATTTTTCTTCGATCAATTATCTGACTTACAGGAACTAAATAACTTTACAGACAAGGAACTTTTTGTTCTCTTTAAATCAAAACTTGAGGGCACCGCCTTACTCTTCTTTCTGGAAACTCAGTCACAGCTCAAGAACTCTAATTTTAGTGAAATTCGAAAGGCATTTATAGACTATTTCTTACCCACAAAAAAGTCTGTTTCTCTAAAATCTTTACAGAACTTGACCTTAGATTCAAATGAATCAGTTAAAAATTTTGCTTTTCGGTTGGATAAACAACTTCGACTTGCTTATCCAAAATTGGATCTTTCTGCTCTTAATTCATTAAAGTTTACTCATTTTCTTGAGGCTTTACCTAAACAAATCAAACGTAAAATCTTAGAAGAAAATATTACGTCCTTCGAATTAGCTCTTGAACGAGCAACTTTTCTTCAAAATATTTATGACTCTCCCCCTAAAAAATCTTATGAAAATTTTAATCAAGCCTATTGTATCGATTCTGAAAATGTCCACGATAATTCTAGTAATACTCTTCATAAAACTCCTATAAAGCATACGAAGGATAAAATTTATCACAATTCTCAAACCAACTACTCTCCTTTACAAACTCAAAAGGAC
The DNA here is from genome assembly GCA_964019185.1 of Maratus speculifer. Taxonomy (NCBI): domain Eukaryota; kingdom Metazoa; phylum Arthropoda; class Arachnida; order Araneae; family Salticidae; genus Maratus; species Maratus speculifer. The sequence goes on from OZ025290.1 coordinate 390,236,777, forward strand.
AGTTCTCATACTTCTCGTAATTTTCAAAGAAGACCTAGGACATTTTCGCCTTCTCCACCGAGACAAGAGGCTACAAATAAACGTAACAATAATTTTCGTCATCAAAACTTTCACCGGAAACGTCCTTATCAACCAACCTTTGACAAATATTCTCACAAAAAAAATTCTACATCCTTTTATCACAGACGAGATGTTGTGCAGTGTGCGTTCTGTGGGAAATTTAATCATCGTATGGACTCATGCTACAAATTCAAAAACATTATTGGTAATTCTAATCAAAACTCTTCAACTCAGGTTTCGTCTCACCCTTACAGAAAGAAAAGCCACACCTCTTCTTCTTCTGAAAATAACAATGTTTATCATTTAAACAAATAAGGGAGACTGGTTCTACTGACCGCCTTCTCTCCCGTAATTCTCATTCAGGGTCAGTACACTTTAACAACAACAACAACAAACATCAACAATTGGACAAACGCTCGTCAGTCACTTTAGTGGCATCCACAGCTGTCCAAACTTCTCCTATGACATCTAAATTTAACAAATCTTCTTGTTCATATAACTCTTTGCCTTCCAAACAAAATTTTGAAATCAACGATGACATACAAGAAAATCATGTCATATGCAGTTCTTTTAACAACTCTTATGTTCTTCCATGCATCCTAATAAATGTTCAACATAATGAAATCGCCACATTAATAGATACTGGATCAAGTTTATCTCTCTTGGATGAAGAATGCTTTAATAGCATTAAATCCAGGCTTCATTACAAATTTTTATCCAGAAATGTATCAGTTTCCACCATAAATTCTAAGGTCTTCTTCAAAGGATGCATAGAGATAGCTTTTAAGATTGATAAATATTTTTTTCATCATGTATTTTACCTTACAAAAATTCAAAATGTTCACTTTCAAGCCATACTTGGCTTTGAGTTTATTAACAAACATTCTATTACTATTTCACCAAGCTTTAAGTCTATATTACTTAAAGACAAGCATATTCCTTTTCAAAGTTATAATGAATCTCCTACTTGCTATTTTATGAATTCTGAATATAATTATGTGAATTCAAATGTACCATATTCTCTTGATGCACACAGAATGCCTTCTTATGAAAGGCCTATATCAAATAATCTAACGAGTGATACTTACATTGATAATACTTGTGCAAATTGTGATAATTCAAGTTTGCAGTTGTCCAACAATTATACAACCTATCCTTATTGTTATAATGTTCAAAATAATGGTTTGTTTACAAATAATATGGCTCATTCTGCTATGAATTTTCATAATCCTTATATTGATGGTCATTTTACTTATTTTTCTAATTATTTTCCAACTGATTATGCTAATGTGGTGAATTATGTGTCTACTAATGATAATAATATACTTAACAAGAATTCCTCATCTAAAAATACTAGTGATAGTAGTTATGTTGGTGAAAAGCAACCTCATTTAAATTATGGTAATAAAGTCTTGGTGAATTCCAACATGGTACAATTACTCAATAGAGAAGTAATACCTCCTAATTCGTTTGTTTATTTACATGTTAAGTATCTCAATCCTCCATCTGAATATTTTGTTTTCAAACCAAATTTAAAAAATAAAGGTCTTATATTACATGAATCATTGCACTCAAAATCTTCCATTCAAAATGATTTATTTTTGGTTGTATGTCAGAATATTTCAAAGCTCGATATTCATTTAAATAAAAATTCAATTATTGGTGAATGTATCAATGTAGATGAAAAAGATATTGAAGAATACTCTTTTGATTTAGAATTTGAAAACGAATATTGTACTTTAATTTTGCCATCTGAAGAGATTAAGAGAAAACGTATTCAAGAATTATCTCCAAATGACTTTGATCTTAAACATTTACCTCCTCATGAAAGGGAAGCTTTAACAAAATTATTATGTAGTAAAGCGCTTGCCTTTTCGAAATCTCTTGACACTTTAGGTCATACTGACCTGGTCAATCCTCAGTTTACCATGTTAAATTCTCATCCAGTAAAAACCTTACCTTTTCCCGTGCCTCAAGCTCTTGAACAAGAAGCTCTTGACCAAATTGATCAAATGCTCAAAGCTGGCATTATTGAGAGATCAAATTCATCTTGGGCGTGTCCCATGCTTCTTGTTAAAAAAAAGAGAACTGATATGTCTAAGCCTCAAAAGTATCGTTTGGCTCTTGATTTAAGATTGTTAAATTCCATAATAATTCCATCTTCATATCCTCTTCCTAGAATTCAAAATCTATTGGTGCAGTTGTCAAAATTTAAATATTATACAACTCTTGACTTACCCTCTGCATATTGGCAGATTGCTGTACCTAAAGATATGCAAGATAAACTTAGTTTTACTACTCCATGGGGAATTTTTACATATTTACGTTTAGTATTTGGCTTGAAGACGGCCGCCAGCACTTTCCAACAATTAATCGACTCTGTGATTCAATTATCTCAGATTGACTCCTGTTATGCATATCAAGATGATATAGTAGTGGGCGCTAATTCATTTGAAGAAATGACCATGAAACTCACAAAGTTATTAGACACCCTTATTGCTAATAACATTACTTTGTCTCCTGAAAAGTGTACCTTTATGCAAACTAGTATTAACTTTTTGGGTTTCCAACTCACAGATCATAAAATTCTTCCTATTACAAGTAATATTTTAAAAATTACCTCCTTTCCAAAGCCTAAAACCAAGAGGCAAACAAAGAGTTTTATCGGCTTGTGTTCATTTTATAGATCAATTATACCTAATTTTTCTAAATTGATTGCTCCTCTCATCGAAGTCACCAAACCTAAAAATAAATTTTCTTGGAAAGCTGAGCAGGAAAATGCATTTAAAAAGTTACAAAACATTTTTTTTCAAAAACCTATGCTCAATCTTCCTATCTGGAATGAAACATTTTATGTTAATACAGATGCCTCAAAAACAGCAATATCAGCTGTTCTTATGCAGAAATTTGATGGTGAACTAAAACCTATCTCCTATTATTCTAAAACTCTATCTCAATCAGAAAGACACTACCCTGCCATCAAATTGGAACTTTATGCCATTTACAAAGGCATAACTGCTTTTAAATACTATATTTTTGGTCGACCCTTTATTCTACTATCTGATGCCAAACCACTTAATAATTATAAAAAAGCTACATCACCTGCTGATATTACTACTCGTTGGATGTTAGAACTGTCAGAATACTCGTACACATTCCAACATGTTCCAGGCAAAGAAAATGTCTTGGCAGATTTTCTGAGTAGAACTCCTCACATTCCTACTGAAGATCTCAATAATAATCCAGATCTTATTTCTTCACAAGAACCTCTACCTATTGTTGATAATCAAAACGATTTACATAATGACATTCCTCACTTTCCATGTGGTTTAGTCGACAAAATCCACCATACATGTCATCTTCAGAGTGATTCTTCACCTTCTAATAATGATAATAACCAAGATCCTTTATTAGAAATTCTTGATCACACCATCTTCTCTGAACAACAAAAGGACCCAAAAATCAAACAAATTTATGAAGATCTTAAAAATAACAAAAAATCTAAAAGTTTAAATGGCTACTATATTAATCCAAGTAATGAGTTACTTTGCTATAATGGTCATTTCTCTTCAGAAGATATCGAGCTACACAAAGCTGTTTTACCTGTGTCACTTAGAGCAAAGGCCTTAAGAATTGCTCATATTACTCATACTGGAATTCATAAAACCATTGTTAATTTAAAGAAAAGATTTACCTGGAAAACCCTTGTTTCTGATACCATTAATTATGTCAACTCTTGTGAAATTTGTTTAGTAAATAAGAATCATAAAAAAAACACTGCTCCATACCTACCTGCACCACTCCCAACAGCTCCCAATCAAAAGGTCTCTATGGATTTACTCGGCCCATTGAGAAATCGTCAATATGTGTTAACAATGATAGACCATTTTTCTCGTCATTTAGAATTATATGCCTTGAATAATATCAGTGCTGAGTCAGTTACAAAGGCTTTATTGCATTATATTTCCACTCATGGAAAACCTGAATTAACTCTTACTGATCATGGTTCTCAATTTACTAGTGATATGTTTGCATATTTTAACAAAAAGCTTGGCATTAAGTTGGAACATAGTTCTGTAGCCCATCCCCAAGCTAACGGTTTAAGTGAACGTGTCAATTCTCAAATAAAATCGTCTGTGAACACAATGGCTTCACAAGGATGTGATATACCAACTGCTCTAAAAATTCACCAATCCATATATAATGCTACACCTCATCCAGCCACAAAATTCACTCCAAATCTTCTTCATTTTGGCAGAGAAATAAATGATATTTATTCCAATTATAAATCTCAAGTTTCATGGAAAATTCTCAACACTGCATATGAAATTCATAAATTGATGGATGTTATTGAAAAAATATACTATCAAGCTTACAAGAATAACGAATCATCCAGACAAAAGGTGTACCAAAAATCCAGAGAAAAATTAAAGTTTTCCAACATCAATGTTAATGACATTGTTTATGCAAAATTTCCTACTGTGTTTAACAAAAAGATACAAGGCCCATACGTGGTCAAGAAAATAATTTCTCCTGTGCTCATTCAAATTCAAGATCCCAATAATAGTCATGCTTCACCAATGTTGATTCACACTAATCGAATCTTGAAGCTTCAAAAGAGAAATGAAGCACTGCAACATCCTTCAGTTTCTTCAAAAGGTGCATCACATGATCAACCAGCTGTTGATAATGCATCCTCCACTCCTGTGAGACAGCACTCTTCTATTCAAGTTTCAAATCATGATGCAGCTTGTAATACTTCTCCTCAAATTCTTTCTTCTTCTAAATGCCAGCAAACATCTTCATGTTCCAGTAAATCGGTACTGTCACAAGCTCCTCCTGATGGCACTCATACTGGTGCTAAAAACAAATCCACTCAATATAGAAGTTATGATCTTCGTCCTCGCAATCATAAACTACATAAAAAATAGACTAACTCTCTTTTTCCTTTTACAGGATGACTTTTGCTTTGTAATATATTCAGTCGAAGCTAGCCGCACTGATTGTCCAGCAAGAAGAATCGCTATGTAATTTTTTTTCTTTTCTCCAGGCTGCAGGCAGCTGTTATTTTTTTTTCATTATGTAAGTCTTCTTCTCCCTGGTACAACTCAACGGTCATCCTCGGGATGTATGTATGAATTTTAATAGTTTTATTAGTTACTGCATTTATCTATAAGGCATAATTTTTACAATATTTACACATAATCTCATGTATGCCATACTTTTAAATTTTATAAAGTCTTTAATTACAATAGTTGATAAAAAAAAAAAAAAAATTGAGAAAGAATTTGTCTTTGTTAGAATATGATGTCAGTATTTAAGGTGATTTTTGACAAATGTGCATTATAATAAGAAAGGTGAAATTGTAGTTGATATAAGGTAAACATAAATATGAGTACTCATCAAATTATTTTCCCTATTGTGTCTTCTCTTTACAATGCATGCATGTTTTAACATTTAACCTCTTTTAAAAAAGAAAAAGAGAAAAGAAAATGCATGATAAACTTATTCATACTAATATTTCTTCTCTTCTTGTTGAAATATAGAAAGTGAATGACTCACCATAAGTAGTATATAATTTTTTTTTTGTATACTTTTGAGTGTTTATACTTTGGATCCAAAGATGTTTAATGAGTCATTATATATATTTATATAAAGCAAATTCTTGATTTATGACAAATGCAAAAGTGATCACTTACTTAATTTTTTTTAAAAATGTTTGAAAATTTACAAGTAAATATGTTCTAGATATCTTCTATATAGAAATTTTGACACAATTGATTTTTATTTGTAAGTTGACATTATCAAGTCATATATAAGATTGACATATTCATATAAGTTTCTTCCTTTTTTTCAGAATATTAAACATCTTATGTTTTATGTTTATTTTGAATGAAGTATAGTATTAAAGGTATTTATGCAATTATTGTCAATTTATATTGAAAATGTTTAAGGATATTCCTTTATGAGAGTGTAAAAATTCTCTCTTTGAAAATTATTATATTCACTTTGAAGATATTTTTATTGGAAAATAATATCATGCTTTTGTTGACATTTTTTTTGCAACTTATTAATTTTATTTTCTGCAAAAATGTGTTATTGAATAATACTAAAGTTATTCATTTAAGATTTATTGAAAGCGTAAAAGGCTATGTGGTGATATAGGTAATTTTTGTTTATGAGAGCATAACTAATCTCTCTGCACTATTTATATATATATTTTTATGGTTGTTCAATTTTCAACTTACAAATTCATTTAATTTATTATGTGTTATTTGAAACCATATATGTTATATATAGTTATAACATGATTCATATACAGTTATAGTATATTTCATTTTTGTTCACAACTGAGAATATAAATATACATATTATTGTATAATCACATATTGCGACATATGTTAAAGCATTCTACTGTTATAGTGCATTTTGCACAGCCTAACAAGAGACTCTGCAAAGTTAAGGACTGTTTTTCTGCACATAGACTTTAATTTTTTTTTATATGATAGATACCTCTGAAAGAAACTTTATATACCTTTCATGTTAACATTTACTACAGTTGGTATATTTTCATAAGGATTACTATCATAACAGTAATTATTTTTTTATTATTTAAATATCATGTACAACAATTATGTATATTTTTATAACTATTTCTGATATTTATTTTGTGTAATTATTTAGTATATTTGTACATGTGTTAGAAAATATTGTCTCGATGAAAAATTGTCATTTTTGTCATCTCACCAATATTTTCTTTTGGGGGACCCTGGGTAATATGTGGTGGTTACTCCATAACCCCCCCCATATATTTAATTTAATTCATTTTATTAGCCATTTTATTTCATATCACCTTCCTTTTTATTAATGTTCTCAATTTAAATTTAATTTCGGTTTCGCTTATTTTCATTTCATCGCCTGTAATGTTTTCTTTCTTGCTTAGCTTTCGAATGTTCCAAGCCGGTAAAATTCTGTTTGAAATCATTCCTTCCGGTTTTAAATTTGTTCGAGAACTTTCTCGCTAGTTCTTTTGGGTGGAACTTCCGTTTATTCGGACACACCCCTAACCTATCAAATTAAATTTCACAGGTGACGTATTTCAAGCCGTTAAGTACATGGCCACCGGCTTTGGCCTCCCCTCTTAAGATGGTTATCAATTTTATTCTTATTAGTTACATATCTTTTCATACTGTATATTGTAATTTGGCTTAGTTTTTCCTCACCCCCTCTGTTGCTAACTGCCAAATTGGCGTGTTTTGCATTTACAATAACCCTTTCTCTTTTTCCCCTGGGCTCGCGGCCACCTGCGTGAGTTGCGCCGATAGACACCTGCTGTGATGGATGCAGTCGTATGATTGAAAGTTTTTAGTGTAATTTCGGGGCCGAGGTGCTCCCCCGTTAACGAGGGATGGAACGGTTTTTTTTTGTTATGTTGAGATTATTACGATGCTGATTTTTTTTAAGTGCGGCAAAGAAAAAGTGCTGCCCTCAAAAATTCATCTAGGAAAGTGATGTTGATTTCTGTTAAGCCAAGTCCCTCTGTGCTGCGAGGAGCAATGAAGTGGTTTAATGCATTCCTGAATGTATTCGTTTTATGTGCCTTCTCTTTTGGAATTATTCAACGTAAATACGCGCACTCCATAGATCTTCTGGTTGGTGTTCTTGTGGAAGCATCATAAGTGATGTAGAATGTCATCATGAGTCCACTTAATACCTATTTCATCTTTCATCACCTCATCGTTAAAAAATAATCTTTCTGCAGCTATTATTGGTGCTCGAATCTTCTTCAATAATTGTTTTATGTGATGCCAGTCCTCTGACAAACAAGCAGAGGTGAAAATCTTTTCTTTTCGTGAGACGCAAATATTTATTTACATAAAGTTCCTTCATGTCGTTATCTGGCCCATTATATATATATAATTTTTTTTAATATTTACGGGGCGTTATAAAGAAAATATTGGCATGTATCTATACAATATGAAGTATGATGTATTTTGTTTTGAAAGTTCATATTATGAGAGGTGTTCTTTTTCAAAAAGAAATAATAATTTATTCTCCTTTTATGTCATGAAGAAAATTGTTTAATTACATGTTGTTGAGATATCTAGAATATGTTATGAAAAGAATTTTTATTGCTTGGAGATAGCAATAGTTGTGATTAACATATGTTATGAAATGGTTGTTTATCAAGTGAGAAATTAATATGTACGAGTCACCAAAAATATAAATTTGTGAAGAAATATTTATTCATGAAAAAAGCAACAAGTTCTTCATGAAATAAAATATATTTTTTTTTCTTCGAAAATTGTTCGTATATTAATTTCTTGTGCCTATTGTCTGGATTTATTTGTCATCAAAAGCCAAGGATTCAACAGGTAACTTTTTACCTTTTTAATTTTATATTTTTATAACTTTATACTTGATTTTTCTTCTTCATTGGATAAAGAATATTTTTTATTATTTTAAATGAAATAATGAAGAGAGTAATTAGGGTCGTTTGCAGGCCCCCATTCTCCGTGATGTGCTATCATTATCACGATCACTTTGGCCTAATTGTGGGTAGAGGCAAATAAAAAGTGCTTTCTCCACTTTCAAATAAACATAACATTATATTTTCTTTGATACCCTGACCAAAGCGTCAGCTCAAACACAACAACGATCACTTCATTAAATTCTGCTCAAAATGCTATTTTCAAAGCATTTTTGAAATACATTCTATCTTTATCTAAAACTGGCTAATATGTCACATTATATAGCTTCCAAATAAGAGAACTTGTCATTTTGATGCGTTTAAAATAAAAAATGAATTTAATAATGTGTCATTACATAAGCAATTTTGATATAAGAATTTTTCTTCATTTTCTCCTATTTTTGTATAATTTATTTTAACTTTAAGGATAAGTCCTATAAAAAACTTGTCAGTATAAAAGTTAAAGATATTATTGAGAAGATGTAAAATAAGTTTAATCGGATTTGATGTCTTAAGAATTTACGAAGTAATGAATTTTTTTTTCTTTTTACATTACCCTTTTTTGTTTTCGTTTATTTATTTATTTATTTATTTTATTTTATTATTTTTTTTTTTTTTGCAATAAGAGTTGGTCCTATCAAAAACTTGTCATTACAAATGTTTACAAAATATTAAGAATATTCACAAAAAATTAATTCGATCTAATATCTTGAAAATTGACGAAGTTATGAATTTTTTCTCCCAAAAATACGATTTTTTTCTCCCCTTGAACCCATTTTAAAATAAGTTTTGCCCTTTTCTTAGCAATAATAAAAACTTTAAACTGCTCCAATATCTATTTTCGTTAAGAAGTTATGGAGTTCATTCTGTTTTCACAAAAACCCTCCCTATATCCACCCCGTTAGTGTGATTTTGCCCATTAATAAACTTAGTTGAGATTTTAACCCGCGAGTAGTCGCGACTTTTTTCACAACGTCATTAGTCGCGCTCGGTCTATTCGCCGCTGGCTCGCCGGATACCAAATATATATAAAAAAAAATTCACCTAATATACGTAAATAATACTACAACGAAGATATAAATTTGCACTTTTCTTAAATTAGCCATTTTATTCAAGAGATCTAGAGGAATTGTAAAAAGTAAAAATGAACTGACATTAATGATTTTTAAGTAGACTTTTTCGCAAATTTCAACTTTATTTCTAAAAATGTACCTGAAAGAAAAACAGAGGTGTCTTGTTACTTCACTAAGGTGGTCAAACAAGCTTCAAAGTCAGCTACATGGTAGATCTCCGTTGTATTTGTAATGTGATATAAGTTAGGAGAAGATAAGTTATGCGGGCGGCGAAAAGACCGACACGCGACTACTGACGGGTTAAACGAACTTAGTTGCATTTTATGCCCCTTGTTTTTATGCAAAAGTTTGAAGGTGGTCTTAGCAGAATTATGGATGTTATCGTGTTCAGAAGAAAATGATATAGACAGATATAGATAGATAGATAGATAGATATAGATAGATAGATAGATATAGATAGATAGATAGATAGATAGATAAAATTTTTTACTGGTGGTAGTTTTGGGGTCTAGAGGTCATGATCGGTGTAGATATGCAAAACTTTTTCAGAAATTCTCACATGGATGCGAACGCAATAGGTAGTATTTCATACGAAATCTACCCAAAAAATACCCGCAACCTCCTTGTTATTTGACAAAGATTTCGCCTTTTTGGAGCGGATTCATCCAGCGTAATCCACCGTTTTGACTGTAATTTGCCTTCAGGAGTGTACAGTTATATCCATATACAACATTTTTTTTTTGGATTTTCACAGTAGAGTAAAAATTTTTATCGGTGGCTTTCCGATGCAACATTTGGTCAGGTATCAGCAAACGCGGCACTCACCTTACACAGACTTTGTGGGAGCTCTAAATGTAAGTTTAAATATTACACGCAGTTTTTTTGGTACGCTTACAGCTCCTGCTTTCGCGAACAAGTTTAATCTGCTGTCTTCCAATGATATTCGATGAGTTTTCTAAACAATTTTAGGAATTCTCTCTTCCAAGGGACATCCAGAGCTGGGCTCATTATTTGTGTTCCTGTGCCTCATTTTAAACTCTGGAACCCAACTTTTAACCATTGATCAGAGGTCAGAGAAATTCAATGTGTTTTTCATTTAATTCTTGATTTCTCAAGGCGTTAAATATTCAGATAAAAATTTTAGATTATTTCTCATCTTTCTTCTTAAATTTGCCATTAACATAAAAAATCTAAAAAAAAAAAAATCTTGACTTAAATACTGTCAATCAAGCTGAAACCAAGATGCTGATTTGAAATTGTGGTTATAAATAATTTAGGGATAGTAATAAGCAGCGCTAGAATATAAATGTCCTAGTGGCACCATTTCTGTGTGGAACCCGGGTCTTTCATAGAACCCTCGTACAACCCTCCAATGACTTTTAATTCACTTCCCAAAATCTTAAATACTTCTGAGGTAATCAAGTCGTAAACTGCACGTCAAACGTAGCAAATGAGGTACTTTTATATTATAATGAATTAAAAATATTCAGATCTTGTTGAAATAGTATACATAAAATGAAGATAATTGTGTTAAAATTAATTTATTGCAGTTACATAGAGTTTTCAGAGATTCATTACCTTTGGATAAAATATTTTATGCGAAATATTTTGTGTGTCCCTGTAAATAATATCTACTTCCTATTATACAGGATGTAATTTGTAGAAAACAGCAGCAACCAGGATTTGTACCAGGATTTTCTTGGCTGAATGATCTGATCGTATGATTTGGTTACAAATGAATATAATTGTGTTAAAATTAATTTATTATAGTTACGTGGAGTTTTCAGGAGATCATTTACCTCCGATTCCTTTTGTTGAGTTCATTGAGATGTCAGAACAAAATGCTGTAATTAAACACATCGGAACTTGCAAGTCTAGCGTGGCTAACGAAGTACGTTCGTACTACAACCAAGTTTTAAAAATATTTAGATCTTGGTGTAACAGTATGCAGTATTCGGATATAGTATAGTAACCGAAATCTTTCGTGTGTCTCACGAAATACTATCTACTTTTTATTGAAGAGGGAGAGTAACCCTTGGAAATAGTTGTGTGCAATATACACCAGAAATATATATCAATTTCATAAAATGTAAAACAGTTTAATGTAATTAAAATTCACAATAAACAATGTTTCCCTTTACATTTTTATGCAATGGAAGAATTTTATGCGGTCCTGTAAATTATAATGAATTCTCTTTGCACCAGAGATTGTACACAAAGTATATTTTAGTATATATTTCATTGATGCATATCAATTTTATTATGTTCGAAAGCGTAACATCATTAATTTGAAGAGCTAATTTTGTGCGTGCATAACGAATTCGTTTCTTACGATAGACGTACGGTTCTTTAGGGTTTTCGGATGCGATGATCATTTTTTGACGGAAAAATTGGGCATTGCCATTGGAAAATTTCCAGTTTCTGTACCTATATCTGTAACCATGAGCACTATTTTGTTGACGTTCGCAGAATTCCGAGCTCATACCTCATAATAACTATATCTGAAATCTCACCTCGATCGGTTAACCGGACCAGCCGCTAGAGCTTCATATATCGACAATTTTTTTTAATGACCACCCTGTATTTTATGTTCTAAAGAAAAATATTTTAAGTAAAATTGTTGATAAAATGTATCGTTATTCCTATTCTCCTTGTGTGGTGAGGAAAATAACGCCACATACTTGGTTCGTGATCTAAACGTGGTTAGTATTAAAAAAAAATATGTATTTAATAATAATATCCCATTCCGTTTTGTGAAGGAATCTGTGGGATATTACCAATTAATAAAATTAAATCCTTGGAATAATAATCTAAATTAAAAAAAATTGGAATAACTTCAGATCGACTTATTTAACGTTTAAATTTGTAATCTAGGATTTTAATAAGATAGATAGATGCTTAAAATAACGGTCTTCAAAATTATTTTTTATATTAAAGAATCTGCATCTATCAATTCACTTAAAGATCAATAAAGAAAAAAGAAAACTTCAAAGAAAAAATAGATATATACATATACAAATATTTATTTCAAAACACATAAATTGCACAATTCAAAATCACACTAAAACATATAATTCAAAATTTTATCACATAAATTTTACCTTTCCATATTCAATTATTCAATTTAATATTTTTTTTGTTTTTGCATTTGATATAATCATAAGCATTGACACTCGCTCACACAGCACAAACCTAAAAGCATAACCAAAAATTATGCATTAAATTTTATTTTGAATATTCTTTAACTTAATTTTAAGTTATTAATTAATTTCAATAGTAAATTTCTATATTTAAATATGAGCAAAAAATTTTATTAAAAAATGGCCATCACATGTGAAATAATTGAAATCCTCTCACCATTGTAAGATGCAAGCAGTTATCCACATAGTTCATGAAAAATCCTGGGACGCCATTGTCGTATCCATACTTGATTATAGAGGCATACAGTTTACATCAAGCAGGCACATAGTTTGTGTCAAGGAGGCACACTGTTTATGAGGGAGGCACTGCACATTTCATACAGTTTATATCAAGGAGGCACATAGTTTGTGTTAAGGAGGCACACTGTTTATCAAGGAGACACTGCACATTTCATCGCACATCCAGCTGAGGTCACAACGCCCAATTTCACAAGACTGCAATAAATTCGTTGGCAACTTTTCTGTGATTCCCACGCACGAATTTTTGGCAATAGAGCGTCTCGCAGCACATCTGATGGCGAAAGGAAGTCCACCGAAAAATCCTAGCCGATCACAAGTCAAAACAAAAATATTCTCTCCGAGACCCGTTCCTCCATTATAACGCACTTGCTTCCCGTGTCGGTCACTTTAAGTCAGAATGATTTTCAGAGAGGGAGTTTAGTTTTTTTTCTATTTTAATTGGTCCACATAAAAACACTCTTTATTAGTACCATGTATATTCACACATATTATTGGCTCGTGTTGTCCAAGAAGACAAGACGCTTTTTGATGTACCTCCCACTTCTTTTTTTTTCATTCTCAATCTCTTCCGACGAATGCATCGATGGGGGTCCGCTGCCCATGCATGAAGGTCATAAATTTCGTTGTAAATACTTTATTGTTAACTATTCGTGGTTATGTCACAAATGGCGCCGAGCTGATTTTATGGCTTTTGAAGCATTGTTAATGGTCTGAAAGTTTTATGGTGAGAAAATCTCAACTCATCACACATGATCTTTTTACAGATCTTTTTTTTTATTACCCCAAACGTTGTAAATGAATAAAGCTTGCAGATTTAATAAAATTAGCTTTTATCTTTTCCTAATAATTGAAATTATTATTATTATTATTATTACTTGTTTATCATTACTGAATAAAATAAACTCAAAATTTTACTTCAATTCTTATATATATATATATATATATACATATATTAGATTGTGCTGTTCCATTTCTTCACATATATATATATTTTTTAAAGCGATGTCGTAACATTATCTTCACGACGCCTTGTCATCTTTATTGTTCATACTGCATAAAAATAACATAAAACACGAAAAAAGAAGGAATTACCGTATGCAGCAATATTATCTCATGCAATTTTAATGTAACGAGTTTAATTATTTCTGTTTAAATAAATAAAAAAAAATATTGGGAAATGAAAAAAAATATTACTGGACAAAACATGAAAAACTTAAATAGGCAAAAAATACTTCAACAATTTATTAAAACATTTTTAATCATTCATAAATATTTTTTTTACGAAAGTTCAGGCGATGAAATGGTTTATTAAAGATTTAAGGTTTAATTATTCTAATCGATTCGTCGATAAGTTCCATTTTTTTTACTTAAATATTCATGATAATTTTATTCTTGGGTGCTTCAAATTATCGCTGTTAGTTAATTGATTCAATTTTGTTTTTTAAAATAAAACTATGCACATTTCGAAAAAATAAATTTTATGAATTTTTCGTTATATTACGAAATTTCTTTATATTCGTTTCGATATGCCTCGTTAAATGCGCATGTAAGAAGGTTTTGAGCATTCTTATGTAAAATAGTATAACACAGCAGTTATAAAAAATGTTTAGACTGACCATATACCCTGATTGTCTTGTTGTCACAGGCTCAAAGGATACAGAGTAAATAATTATTATAATGTTTTATTTATTTATTTTTTGAAACACTGGTTATAGTATTAGATATATATATATGATATCTTACTACGAGACAGAGAAACTTGCAGTACATGGAGGGGGCACAGACTTGACTCGGAATCATGTAGCATTTTAGGATTTAAAATGTCGTAGTTGCGAGTTATAGTCAAAACAATGTAGTTAATAACGTAGTTATGTAACGTAACAATGTAGTTAACGTTTTTTTCTGTATCTGTATTTTATATTCCCAGTCTATTTCGGATATAAAAGTTAACTTCCATTTTCACTCCTTTCTGATTCCAACTACGTGACATTTAAAAAATAAGATATTAATAAAAAGTACTTTTGTATTCTCTGGCGAAGTTTGTGTTTATAGTTGAAAGTACTAAAAAATAAAGTAATTAACATCCGTTTAAATATTTTTGTCATCGTTTTAAGTAGTTTACATATAAACTAATTTATGTAAACCTCACAAATTTCGTTTACCTTAAAGTTTTATGTATTTTTTTAAATACAAATTATTTAGCATGTTTCGAATATATTTAAATATAATAATTAAAAGGACAAATTATTTTACAATGTATTGATTACTTGTTAAATAGCACATTAAGAAGGGCCATAACTAAACGTAGCTTACAGATCTTAAGTGTTATAACTATTGTGGTCTTTTCCTCTGTGATTACAATATTTTTTTCATGACTATGTTTTTTTTTTTTTTTTTTTTTTTTTTTTTTTTTTTTTTTTTTTTTTACAGTGAATCATGAAAATATCCAATTTTACAATATATAAAATACACTGCGCATGTATCCATCTCACATCACTGTTCAAAACATAGTTGGATTCTTTAAAATTTTTAACACTTTCGGTCCTGATTTTTTTTTTTAATGAAAAAATTACTTTTACACTAATAGAATTAAAAGTATATGTGTATTTAAAATGATCCACTTTTAAGTATTTAGAGTAGTAATAATTTTAGGTATGACTAGTTTTTTTGTTTAAAAAACATAATTTTTTGATTTTCTAAATAAAAATATTGATTTTTCATAGTTATTGAAATAATTTTGATCTAAGAGCAGTTTATTTTAAAAATACATATATGCCTATTATATGCATTAAATTTCATAAAAATACATACATACGTCTTCAAGTTATCATGCGCGCAATGACTTACGAAGTGAAATAAAGAGATGTTTTAAATTCAACAGTACACAAATTCTACAAAAGCCTAGTCAGTATGTAGGATACTGTATTAAAAAACATAATGTGTTTAAAAAAATACAAAATTTTATGTTCATACATAAACAAATAAATGCGTTACACTAATTCAAACTTTCAATGTTTTTACTGATTTTCAACGAGTTAAAAAGGTACAAGACCTTTTAAGGTAAAACAGTAAGCATGTATGAAATATGTGTCCTATTAATATGACGACAAGGCCGAAAGTGTTAAGCTACATTTTAAAAACGATTTCTTATACATCAAAGGTGAATTCTTTATCTTTAATCAATTATGCTTGAAAAGTTATTTTTAAACACTGTTCTTTATATGAGTGTTTTTTACAACGGAATACATAGGTTTTGAAATGTACAATTTTACCTATGGACATTTAATTTCATTAATTGTTTTATAATGACGTAAGTGTTTTTAATATCCATCATATTTCAATTAAAATTAGATAAATTATCAAACGGATACTAAAAAATATATTTATTGACTTTCACATATGTATCTTTAACTGCATTAAATAGAACTTCTTGAGCTTCATAAATCATTAATCGCATGTGTTATATGTATAAGAGCTTTTTTTAAATCAAATTTTCAATGTCAGTATTACAAATCTCAATTACATGAATGACTTGTACAGTTTTATTTGCTCTTTAGTGATTACAAGCTTTTTGTATCTAAGAATGATTTCCCAGAAGGCATCTCTACACAGATAATATGAGCAAAATATCAGATATCAAGGAAAAAATACCTTTAATTTTTTCCCTCTAATGCTATTTTATTTACAAAGAAGCTATTCCTGCTTTTCTTAATTTTTAATATTCTGCGTATGAGGAGTTAAGAAATCTACTTTTAAAGGATTAATATGCGCTGGTGCTAAAGTAAATGTGTCAGCTTTTTATAATTAATGTTCATTAAACTATCAGAAAATGTCAAATTTTCGTGTTAACAATAAATTGAATACTCCCTACTTAGAATACCACTACTTAAAAATATGTAACAGCATGTAATTTTTGTTCTATTTAAATAAAGAATATCTAAATTAAATAAAGATTTAAAAAAATTCGATCCCTATCCCCCCCCTCCTTCCAAAAAAATAAGTAAAAATCTGAAGGACTGTCAGTTCTGTATAGTGAAATGATACAATATATATACCTCTCTTAACATAAAATTGATTGAAAATTCCTAATAGACAGATGAAAAAAAAATTAAAATATGCAAAATTTTTGCAAAAATTTCTTTTTAAACTAGTAAATTTGCAGATCGGGAGTTTCAATGATCAGCTCTTCAAGAGCTTTTTTATAGAACTTTACGTAATATTTTAATTTTAACAGTTTTTACAATTTTAATCATTTTAGATACAACCTTTTAGCGGTATTGTTTCTTTTTTGTATTTTATATCTTAGAAAAACTGATTGTCGATATTCCTCATGTATGCCATAAAAACTAAAACTAAAAAAAAATACTTTGCATTAAAATCAAGAATAACTATTAAATATATTTTGCTAATCCAATTTATTGTTAAAGATACCCTAAAAATAGAAAAATCTCAACTGATGTGTTCAGAGTGGCATTCACATGTAAGACATTTACGCAATTGCTATTCTCAATTATGCATTTAAAACACAATCTAGTCGAAACTTTCTTTTTATTGTATTTTTATGATACAATAGAAGATATATGCACTAAAAAAATTATTTTTTTTTTGTTAATTATGGCAAATAACATAAAGTAGTACTTTAGAGTACTGTTGAGTCATAATAATAGGACGAAAACCAAGACTTAAAAAAAAACAAAATTTTAAACTAAAATTTGGAAAAAAAATCTGATTACCGATATTTTCCAACTTTTGCTATTTTTTTTTTTTTTTTTTTTGATTTTTCGTTCAAAAATTATTTTATTTAACTTTACAATTTTTTATTTTAGTCATATATGTGCTTTATACCTTAAATTTAATCCCCTGGCTAGCTATAACTTTTCTCTTTCTTCATAAATTCACCAGTGTCTCAAATTTTTATTCAAGTATAGAAAAAAAATGTAGTAGTATCTGAAATCCCTAGATGTAGCGACGTCGTGCATTGAACATATCCCCCCTCAATTATTTTGATGGATGCATATAAATATAACCATCAGAAGAAGTATATTGGAAGTTTATTTGAATTATATTTTGATCTGTAAAAATGTAAAATTAATATGTCACTGAAAAACTGAATAAAGCATAAATACTTATTAAAAAGTTTTGTTTTTTGCAGTATTTATTATTATAAGAGAAAAAATGAATAGCTAAAGTACGAATAAAATATTAATATTTTAGTCCAAAATAAAGTGTTCAGCTTGTTATTATTATTTTTAATATGCTAATTAATTAATGTGTCTACTGTTCAGACCGTTTAAAGTTTAATTATTTTAAGAGCATATTCCCATCTCTAAATTTATCCTTGTCAAAGCAACACAATAAATGTTCGTTGAAAAATTCGTCATGCTATAGAGAATTATTGTTCACGACAATTAATTAAATTTTCAGTGATTAGTCAGGAAAATGTACAATGCCTTTGTCTATTGCAATGCCTCTTGTGATTACTTAATTAATTTTGTTGTCGTTCACTATGGCGCTACTTGATGAATTAACTCTTCACAGGATTAAAGAATTTAATGATGCATGATACTGATGTTTCATTGTGTGACACTAACTCTACACTAAATGATAAATGTTTTCCATAACATTTAAGTATGAAAGTACTTAAAGTTAATGATGGAATCTCCAGCACATAAGCTAATGCTATTCAATTATTACTCTTAAACAACAATACTTTATTTAGTAAGTTCTGTGTTTATATATTATTTTGCAATTTATTCACACTATATATAGTATATGCAAGTATATTCAGTTTACAATAAATAATTGCAAATAAAAATAAAATGGTTAAAAAGTATGTTTTGTTAAGGCAAACGTTAAACTTATTTTTTATGTATAATGCCCAATGATAGAATAGTTAAATAAAAAAAATATATATACGTTCTTATATTGAAAATGTTTAAGATGTAGCTATCACAAAATATTAATTATATTTTCCTCATATTTTATTTAAATAGGAAACTTACATATTAACAATTGTAATTATGAATTAGGGAGCTTTTATTTGAATTAAACTTAGAATACATTGATACCATTTAAAAATTATAGAAGACAAAGATAAGCGCAAACTATGAAATAATTTGCAACACGTTAAAAAATCTTATACGAAATTTAATCGCTTATAAAGAGAAAAATAACCTAAATAGAAAATTACTAACTTATAACACATATGAAAACTACATTTCAGCTCATTTAGTTAGTGTTGACAGTCGTAATTATAGTATCTGATGATTCACTGTGTAGCAATGAAATTTGGCACAGGGGAGAAACGGGAGAAAGAATGTAAAAACATAACAAAATAGAAAATTTTCAATTTTGAATTAAAAAACAGGGTTTACCAAAAAGTGTTTATTCATGAAATAGAGATAAAGCAATTTTCTCTAGAAAAGTATGTTTAATAATAAGCGTGATCATCGTGAAACACTATACAAGCCTCATAACGAGTTTTCCTACTTCTTATGAGTGTGCCAATATTTTTTTAGTAACGAAGTCCATTCTTCGGAAACCACACTTTTAACTCCTCGTGTGTCCTGTGTCGGGGATTGTGCTGAGCAATGGCTCATCCTAGACCCTCCCAAAAATATTAGATAGGACTGAAGTTCGGAGATTTCCAGTGAAAACTCATACGGTGAAGCATTCTCTTCAAGAAAAACATGAGCAATGTGAGCTTTATGTGGTTTCGCATTATCGTACATAAAAATAACTACTAGGGCTACAGCACCTCGAAGCAACCTCACATAGGCTTGAAAAATATCATCCCTAAGGCCCGATATTTCATTGCGTGTGTCTTTTTCATTGCATTCAACATGAGATCCCAATTGTTGTGGAATCGAAGACATAAGCATTGAACTTAATAAAAATGATAATGTATTCTTTTCAGTGATGAAGTGAGTTTTACACTCTAAAAAATAAAAATGTAAATTAGACAAATTTACATATATATGTCTGTAAATTCCTAAAATTACACACCTGACATGAAAATTACCCACTTTTTGCAAAATTTTATCTGTTTTTATGTGTATTTTAGCTTACAAAACTGAGTATGTATTTTGTTATCACTTGAAAATCACAAATAAATGTGTAAATGGTAAAAAAATGCTCGAATGTACACAAATTTTTACGTTATTGTAATTAACACTTAATGATATACACGTAGGTAAGCGTGTAAATTTCTAAAATCATCCACTTGTCATAAAAAAATACACATTTCCCACAAAAAATACCTATCTTGATGTGTATTTAATTTATGTCATTAAGTTTGTAAGTTGTTATCAGTTCTTAAACTCAGAAAAATGTGTAAATGAAGATAACACCTGAAATTACTCTAATTAGTGTGTTACAAAAATTATAAATCCATGAATTTTAAAGTAGACGTTACGAAAGGGATGGGAGGCTTACATATTATTCTGAGCTACACTTTTTATTTCAGTAATCCCATTCATAAATAACATGATGTCATTGAATTGCTGTAACAGCATTTTCAAATAATAAACTAATATATTTATTTATTTTTATAGGATACTCTGACCCACCTCTTTCACCGTCCCCGTTTCAGGAGCACATAAACATTTAAAAGAAGTTAAAAAATTAATCTCGACAACATGTAACAATATTTCGTTACATATAACGTAAAATTTTATTCATTTAATAAGTTAATTTCGTTTTCCGAATTACCTTTTGAAATTTGTACATCAAATATAAGAATGCTTGATTTTATAATTCTAGGTTTTAATTAAATCGTAATGTCTTTCAGCCGTCTCGCAGACCGCTGTTTTTTCACAAGTTTACTCGTAATTTTCAGTAATAGTGTTTAATATCATTCTTAAAGCGAAATTAGGAAGACTTCATAAAGATGCTTTATAATAGAGATATAATCCCACTTTATACATATTCATAAATTTAAATTATATTTTTTGTACTGTTGTTAATTTTTCTGCTGCCCTCCCCCTCCCCTTAATTTAAAGAACAGTAGTTTAACCTTCAGTAGAATCTAAAAACTATTTCGAAGTCATTTAATATGTAACATAAAATATAATTCATGTAATTAAGCTAATTCTAAATTCGTATCCTGAGTTATTTTTACATTTTGCACATCGAATATAAGTACCTTATTTTACCCTAAATTATTTTAGCCGTCTCATAGCTTTTGACCTTTTACCCATTTCAAAGTTTAACTTGTAATTTTACTTTAACTTTAGTTCGCAGTACAATTTATGGTCCTGTTCACGAATTACTTCGATCCAGAGTCAGACGCGAATCTTGCATCGAAACCTTAAATCGTAATCATGGTTGACATGGCTTCATCAGGTTTAAATTGAAAACTAATGGTGGGTCCAGCTGAATGCTAGCGCTCGCGTTGAGAAAAATATAGAATTTTTTCTCCTTTAAAATGTAAGGTATGTAATCTCATACGTTCGTATTACCTTCAATTTTTTATATGTGATTTGTTTATATATATATATATATATATATATATATATATATATATATATGGTATATGTTGCATTGTTTTTTTACATATAAGATTTTTTACACGAATAATTTACTTGCCTTAAAAAATGTCAACATTACCTAACTCCTGATAAATGTCTATTAAAATAACAGCTGTTGTATCTAAAGTTATTTATTTCTTGAAAATTTTTCATCTTAAAAAGAATTTATGAATGTATTTTAACAGTAGCAAAATAAACGTTAACATCATTTGGGGGGGGGGGGCGGTATTAATTTTTGGGTCGGTTGTGTGAAAGATATTATAGTTTATTTATAAACTGCTATACAAATGTATATCATATCTTTAAATTATATATTCTGATTTATAAGTTAAACAGTTCATCTGAGTTTTCTTTATTTATTGAAATTTCTTTGTAAGTTTTTTTCTTAAATAATGTAACTTATAATGTTAACTAAATTTATCATCGATTAAAACTATAGTGTTGTTTTTAGTTTCTATGCTACATTTTCCAATTTTGAGAAATTTGGAATGTATTTTTATCTTAACTGTATTTAATTTTCAGCTGTGTTTTAATTTGAAAATATTACATCAGAAGAACTATGTTCCACTAAAATAATCATAGTAAAGAACACATAATTTTGGCTTGTTAATTATAGATTTAATAAAAACACGCAGAAGTAAATTGCAAATGGTTACAAATATGTTGATTTAAAATAACCTTAGATTAAAAATTCTGAAGAAAATTTAATGGCTTTTTATTCAAATAATTTTGTAATGGCTTTTTATTCAAATAAACATTTTTCCATTGCAATTTTGCCTATTATTACAGAATTTATATGACCTAAAACATATGATTGTATGTTTATAAAAAAATATAACAGTTGTGTCATAATGAATATTCAAAATCGGACATATTAACCCCCCTACATAAATGTCCCCCACCGGATGAGTTTTATACACTTAAGACACAAATGTAATTGCCAAAAAAATTCTACGAGCATTAATTTCGAAAATTTATAAGAGTCAATTGATATTTGAATATAATCATAGTATTTCTGATTTTATTTTTTACTATAGCTGATAAATAAAAATACTCATTACTTTGATATCTAAAATTTTAATTAGAATATCTGAAATTTTCATTTATGAAAACACGAATTATTCCATTAATGTTAAAATATAATTGTTTTTTTTTTTTGAAAAAAGATAATAGAATATAGAAATATAATTTGAAGATATAGAAACATAATTTGAAGAATCAATTTTATAATTAAAGAAATTGTAAATCTCAAAATGTTTCCTATACTTCTCCACTAACAGAGAAGTAATATTTGTACTACGGTGGTTGATGAGGAATATCAAAAATTTATATCTTAAATGGCTATATGCTGAATTTTAGATCCGTAGCTGCTATAGTAACATAGTTTTAAAAGGAGGAGTAAAGTTCTAAAAACCTATTTATAGGGAATTTTTAAGAGTTGGGGGGTGAGAGTGATAGACTGATTTGGAGCTTATGAGGCTACACTTGTGATAGTGGATGAGATGTGGGTACATCACTATGATCCCGAGTCCAAACAACAGTAATTTTATCTCATCCACTATCACAAATCTATCCCTCATAAGCTAAAAATAAGGCTTTCAACTACACCCCACCCCCATTTTACTCCTCCATACTTCTCCTATATGAATATTGCAGCTACGGTTCTGAAACAAAGCATAAAATCAACTAAGACATTAGACTTCGATATTACACATCAACCCATTGCAGTACAGATATTCTATATACATTAGACACAATCGTTATTGAACCTCCATCGAATATGCGCATTTTACATATTATGCAAAGAACTGTGTAAATTACAATAACACAATAATGTGTGTTTTTGGCATAATACACATTTATAAATATAATCACAGAAGATTACGCAGATAAATGAGTAAAAATATTTCACATATATATGTGTATTCTTGCGCAATTTACACATTAATGTGGGTATTTCTTGAGTGATCATTATAACTTTTACACACTTAGTGTTATCATCAAATTACACACTGAAATGTGTATTTTAAAATTTACACATTAGGCGTGTATAATGCCAGTTTGCACACAAATTTACACATATAAACAAATCGTTTCTGTATCATCGATTTACACATTTTTTGTGTAAATTTACACGTTTATTTTTTAGAATGTACCACGCAGAGTGCTTTTCGTCTAATCTTCATATGAAGAGAACGTGAAGCTCTCTATAATCTCATCCTAAGTAAAAAATCGACAGATTCGGTGACAAAGAATCCTTGTCCGGGACAGAATAATGCTCGGACGTCTTACACCACTTCACTTCCTCATTTGGGGTACTGCTATAGAGCATCGCTGTATAGATGAGGTCATTGAATCCTATGTGATATATTTCTGGGTTGCTGCAATCCCTTGCTTCATGTTTATGAATGATAATGCGAAGCTACATACAGTTCAGATAGCTTATGATTCTTTTGAAAAAGAAAATATTTGATGTATGAATTCCCCCATTGAGTTTTCCGGACCTCAGTCTTATTGAACACGTTTGGATGTCATAGTAAAAACCGTTGCACGGTAGAACGTCCTTCTCGGGACCCGTCAGGAGTTAAAACCTTTGCTTTTGGTAGAATGCAAAAAGTCATTGACATCCACATAAACAGCATGAGAACTTGTATAACAGTGCACGTTGATCATGCTCCATGTTCAGCAGACATTTCCAAAGATAATCCTTTATCTCTGATTCATGATTTAATACTTTTTGATGTACACTGATTCTTAATTCACCAATTGAAATCTTTTCTCTATTGTTATTTTGTTATTTGCTTTCGCCAATGTAGTACATGTCTGTGGCGAATTTCATGGCAACACAGTGAATAATTCATCGATTTTCACAGATGTTTATGTTTATGACCTTAATTTTAGGCATGAATGTAGAGTTATTTTTGGGTATAGCTTTACATGATCATTTTATCTGTATTATCTCTTTATGAAGAGCTAAAATTTAGCTTAGTTAGAAAAACGATAACAAGTCCGAAATTCCCCTTCAGAAATATCCATTAACAGGCGGAGATTACAATCTTGTATAGTCCTGTATATTATGAGAAAAATCTTCATATTAAACTTTGTAATTCAGGAAATGAATTTAATTCAGGAAAATATCGCAAATTACAAATAAAACTAGCTCCAAGACACTATCTTTACTAAACAGCAATTATCTTTCCATAGCATTCTATATGTATTTATTTATGTTCTATAAACATATATTAATACACTACATATGATTCATATAACAAATTCATAGTTTGATTAAACAACTTAATACTACGAAGAGTAATAGATTTGAATTATTTTGTGCAGTACTAAATATGTTTTAATTGAAATGCACTTCCAGATTTTATTGCTATAAGACTGTATTGCAATCGAAATACTTTGTGTGAACCCAGTAAAAGAACAAAATTGATTTCTACACTTCATTCTACAGTAAGCATTTTGCCACGCACTTCATTAACATATATAAATTTCAATTTGGGATATATAATTATTATACACTCAAAATATTTTTTCCCGCAAACCATTGTATAATGGAAATCATTTTGATGACCTTCTACATCAGTAAATATAGTAATATCGTGTATATTATCTTCTGCCGAAAACTTGTTTTCTGTACAGTGCACCTTAGAAATGATTATCGAATTATACTTTAAATACTGTAATGTTATTAAAATACTTTACAAACGTTGTTTTTTGATAGATGGTGATGTAACGAGTATATTTTAATTGTCCTTGAGAATGAAATATAAGTGCTATGCAATCTATTTTCATAAGCAAACAAAACATTATATTTCTTCATAAATTTTAATACACAGCAATATGAGTATTGTAATCAGAGTTAGATAACATACAGACGTTATCCGAAGACCGACAAATCTTACAACTATGTTGGAATGTGTTCAAACAATTTAATGTAACATATGGCCAGCTCTTGCATTTTTATTGATAACGTCAAATAACATTTGGTATGCTTATAAATACATATACCTAAAATATATATGTGTGTTGTCTATAGGCTGTGTATTCGAAATAAAAACTGAATCAGCGCAGTCTTGGATCGAGTCGAATCACCCGACTCTCAGCGGCATTGTTAATTTAAGTATTAATATTTTTTCTTTTTTCGGTTCGAATAGATTCGAATTGAGTACGAATTTTCCAAAGCGGGCCAAAATTTTATTTTTTCTCTTCTTGGTTTGATTCAAAATTGGGTTCTGAAACTTTACGATTTAGCAATTCAGTTAACTTGATATTTTAAAAGCAAATCCAGATTTTTTTTTCAGATGAAAAATAATGTATTTCCAATATTAATTTTCATATATGTATGTTTAAATTTATTAAATAAAGCTAAAATTGACACTGGAACTAAACTTTAGACTACCTTTCCTTTATTGTATTAAATTATGCATCAATTTATTTTACTTCTGGTTCTAATTTTTCGGTTGGTTTCGAGTAGGGTTACGAATCGATCCACATTTCTTTTTCGGATTTCGGTGTAGTTATTATTATTATTATTACTTTGTGGAGTACTTGTAGGGCTTTGAGGTCACATAAATTAAAATTTTATATCTGAGCCGCACAGGACAAAGTTGAATCCAATAGATGACATAAATAGCCAAATGTTGAGATGTATACACTAAAATAAAATTAGAATCACTTATTGCAACGACGCTATCATTCACAAAATTTACAATACTATTTCTTCTTTTTTTGTTAAAACACCAACAGTATTTGAATAATACAGGCAGAAACATACATATACACACATATATCTTTTCATAAATAGTCGTTTGTATTAATATTGAATATATTGAATAAGTTAATTTATCTACTGAACGATACTTTTTTTAGATTATCCGAACCATCTAAATTTTTTAAATGGGTAAATCTATCACATATCATGCACTGGAAAAAATTACATATTCGTTATTTTATTTATAAAAATATAGTGCGTAAAATATGAGAAAAAATTGTGAGGTTTATGAAAGCATTCTATGAAATTTCAAATTTATCAAATTGCCACAATTCTTTTAAAATCGTGTTATACCATATATAATTTACTGTCTCACGTTTATAATTTTAAGTATATTTAAATTCTCCGTTCCCTAAAAAGACGAAAGGCCATTAGTTTCCTATCAATTTTTGCCCGTGCTTCATTTATCAGAAATCCCTACTGAATTTTAAGAAAATTAGTGAATATTTCCCGCAGATTTTTGTACTATTTAACTTTGAGTTTTGACGTCGTGTTTAAAATTATTAAACTTTTGGAATCTGTATTTTAAAGGAAAGAAGGATACAGGGAAAATAATAGATAATAAAATCTACAAAAATCAATAATGCATTACGTTGATGCATGACATTTAAACATAATAATCATTTTAAGTATAATGTAAAAACTTTTACTTTTCCTTTGTTCAAATGAAGGGATGGTTATTAATAAATTATTAGAATTTATTAAGGGATTGTCTGTCTATTTTTTCTGTAAATGATTAGACTCTCCCTAGGCTATAATTTACTTCGTTTACCATAAAATAGAAACGATAATATTACAACACTACACTTAAAAAAATCTTTAATGTTATTGAACGTTTCTGAGAAACCGGGATTCCTAGAATCTTTTATGAAACGGTAAAAGCGAAAATTCAAGTAACGGATTATGTTACATGAATATCTGCTGTTATAGTTAGATACAAACTTCTAGAAATTCCAGTTTCCTACAAAAAAATCTAGAAATTTTGCAATTTTTTTTTTTTTTGTTTACAGTGCAGTTTTACTAAAACATCAAATTAGAAAAAAAAAAATTAAACACGTGTAAAAATTCGAACATATGAATACTGTATGTCAATTACTGTTTGAAGTTTGAAGTAAATTATTAAAAATCACAGTATGATTATACACAAACGATCATAATGGTGTTATCTTGGTAGGAATATATCATTGTGAAAATTTTTAACCGATTTTTTTAAAAAATCAAATTCGTATCTCGCGAAAATTTTGCAATGAAATTGCATTCCTCTACTAAAAGAAATTATATGTATTTTTTACTGTACTACACAAATAACTTATATTCTAGGAATCTATTTATTTTAATATAAATATGCCAACGTTCTGCTGACACTAATTTGTGTGCTGAAAAGCGACGTCAGTACGTTCTCTTTCATAAATATTCTGAAGCACGGTTATTCTTGGAACATCCGGTAGAGATTTTCACTGTCCTTTTATGAAAATTATATTTCGTTAGTCAATCCGCTGAATATAAGAAGAGGATCGAAAGTTTGCAGTAGGAGATCTTTTGTGGAATCTTACCTCCTGAAAGTATCTCAAGCCAGTCAATAGGGATTATAGTTGATTCATGCTGCGTGCGGGAAGAATTTTCAATGTAATGTTCACTGTAGAGTTGTCTGTTATTTACTCGTACAATTAGTTTAGATTTCAATAAATCGGATCCGCGAGTTACTATTTTTAGTTGCACTTGTACTTCTGAGAGATAACAATTACTTGTAGCGTTAATCTTTCTGGGTTGTTTGTTACTGCCTTTCGAGTAGTCAATATTCAATACACAAATCAAGTTATCTCTTTTATCAAAATAATAAATTACTGTTAATTTCCCCATAGAATAGGACAAATTACAGAAATCTTCTCCCATCCTTGTCCCATTTTATTTACATAAACAGTTGGTTTTAAACCTAATCTCTGTTTCATCAGAATTTCAAACATTCCACAATAACTTTTTAAAATAACATTTGCTTTATGAAATAAATTGTATTTTTTTTTTTTTTTTTTTTTTTTTTTTTTTTTGTAAAGAATGCAGATGCTAGGTTTGCATTAGCATTCAGTAATCTACTAGTAATTAAACTTTTGTTTTACAAATGTTACGTATGCTTCTACACAATTCGAAACAAAATAACTTCTATATTTAAAAAAAAAATAAGTTATTGAATATTTAAGCATAGCACATTTTATTCGTTTCCATTTATCACCTAGAAGAAATTCCTAAAATTTACTTCAATAAATAGATAACAGAAAAATATTTATTATTTACAAAAGAATATTCAGCAATTTATTTAGATTTAAAATATTGCATACATTTAAAGGGAAAGGTCAATAATAGTTTTTTTATTATTTACTTCTTTTAATGTTACATAACTACCGTTTAACTTCGTTTTATTTCAGAAAGGTTATATTACAATTAACAAATATAATAAAAATATCAAATTCAACACAACCTCTGAATAGCGGCTACCACTGTTAACAAGATAAAATAACCGTGCATGGGAGTTTGAAATTATTCAAAAGTTCTACTTTTTAAAAGCATAAAATTACATTACTTTAAAATAAAAATAACTGATTAAAATTATTTTATTTTTACAGTTTAAATAATCAATAATATTATTTAACAATACGTAATACGCAATTGTTATTTTTTAAGCTTATCCTTTCCTCCAAATGCTTTGATCATACAGGTTTATTGTATTTTAGAAGAGCAAATGATTATCGATTATATATAAATATTATTTTTTTACTCTGTATAGTTTTCCAATTACATAAAGTTTTATCTGGAATAGACCAGTTTCATCTGAGTTATATCCCTTGGCATTAATACTCCGGTTAATTCCCTACAGTGGCCGAGCTACATCCTAAATAATGATTCAAATAAACACAGTTAAAACTTTGGAATGTTTCTAATTATTCTATTTAAGCGGTCCTTTTTAAGCAAAAAGAAGCTCACGGTCTGATATTCTTTTTCCTCATCCCCGCCCCTTCCACCACACCTTTATTTTTCTTACATTTTGACAAAAAATTGAACATTTTCAATAGCTTAGAATGCATTTTGTCAATTTCTAAGTTTGTAGAGTTATTTATGGTTTAGAATTGGGCAATCTACGTGCAATTATTCCATCTTATTTCATAGTTTTGTTTGCATGGCGTTATTACCCATATAGGTGGGTAATAACGCCAAATAGCATTAAGAGAAAGGTCAAGAAATCACGCCATTACATTTTATGAATACATATCTGTTAAATATTTTTTTTATAGATAGTCAATGAGTTGGTGTATCAAATCACATATATTTATTTGAAAAATACAAACTAAAACAGAGCCATGAAAATTGGTAGAACCTTAACGTGGCGTTATTGCGCCAGGGTACCTTATTTCAAGTAATAACGTAACTTGCTAAACTCAAATGTTTTTTCCTAAAAATAAATACTAATTTCACGTTAGGATATTTTTGGTGAATATTTTTTCGGCAAATATAATTATATCATCGTGTGTTAGGTAAGTGTACACGCGACTAAATTTTTGAAATGTGAATTTTTTTATATGAAAGTTAACGGTGTAACTTGTTCAAAAGATTAAAAGAAAATATCTGCTCATCATTTGGTATAATATTTTGCAAATAAATAAATAAATTCTCAATTACGTAACGCGCAAAATATTAAGTTCTTAAAACCTCTTTTGCGAGTACACAAAACTGTTTTTTTTTAAAACTGTTTCTGAAATATATCGTTTTTGACACAAGTTTTTAGTTTTTTCTTTGAATAAAAAAATTAACGCGTTGTATCATACTGGAAAAATAATAATAAAAATACATAAAATACATACAATTAAATGAATATGTGTTACATCAATGTTGTTAGAAGAATTTTACATGTTTTTTTTCTAAAAATCGGCCGATGGATAAGGTTGACCTCCAAACACACGTATAAAGTACTGAATGCACCACTCAGTGAAAAATCAGTTCCTCGTGCAAAAGCAATAACGTGATTAACATACACGATTTCTTCTTTCGCTACTTACTGAAATATTGTTAACTGTGCACTCAGAATAAAATTTTCTTAAAAATGCATCACTTTTAAAAACTCCAATGCCCAACCAATGTTAAAAATCGAAATTATACATTTTCTTTCTACTGCTTTACATTACTGTTATTTTCATGCCACCACTTACATACGGATTACGCCGACCTTGCATATCTGCTAAGCATTTTTTTTACAAATATTGTTTTAATTACTTTTACCTTTCTACTAGACATTAGGCGGTATTCTTCAGCATCAAAAATGCATATTTAGACTTTAAAAAGTTTTGGCACATGGCGAACATCGTCACGTGTACGTACTGTAAACAATGTTTTACATAGATACAACAAACAGAAGATTCGTAATATTCGTCTTTGATATATAATTCTATTAAGACACAGAACAAATTTTGAGAAAATTATGTAGGCAATTTAAAAAAATTGAACTAAACTAGGGGTGTTAGCACCCAGCTTTGACAATGGATGATCTGCAGTATGTTTACAACGCCTGAAACTCTTTGGATTGCATTTTTAATTTGTCAGATATTTATGTATATGCAAAGCAGTTATAATATTCGTAGATTTCAGACTTTAAAATTACTTCAAAAATTTACATTTTGATATAATTTTTTAATGCTTCAATTACTGTTTCAGCTTCAGTTTATTACAAATTTTCCATGGATGTTTAGATATTTTAAAAGATATTTCCTCTTTCTCTAAGAAAAATAGAGCCAAACAAACCAAATATTAAAATATGTCTCTAATATTTTTTTAATGAAATTTACAGCAGACAGGAAGAAAAAATTATATAAGGTACTCTGGGGTAATAACTCCACGTTAAGGTTCTGCCAATTTTCACGGCTCAGTTTTAGATTGTATTTTTTAAACAAATATATGATTTGATACAGCAACTCATTGATATCTATATAAAAAAAATAATTTAACAGGTATGTATTCATAAAATGTAATGGCGTGATTTCTTCACCAATGCTATTTGGCGTTATTACCCACCTATATGGGTATTAACGCCATGTAAACAAAATTATAAAATAAGATGGAATAATTGCATGTGGATTGCCCAATTCTAAAAATACAAACTCTACAAACGTAGAAATTGACAAATTGTATTCTAAGGTATTGAAAATGTTTAATTTTTTGTGAAAGTGTAAGAAAAATAAAGGTGTGGTGTGTGTGTGGGGGGGGGGGGGAGGATGAGGCAAAAGAATATCAGACAATGAGTTTCTTTTTGCTTAAAAAGGACCGCTTAAATAGAATTATTAGAAACATTGCACAGTTTTAACTGTGTTTATTTGAATCAGTATTTAGGATGTAGTTCGGCCACTGTAGGGAGTCAACCGGGGTATTAATGCCAAGGATTGGCGTTATTACCCCGTTATAGTTATTGCGCTGTACATTTTAGATTACAAATTATCTCGAGAAGATATCCAAAATCTTCAACAACATTTTGAAAATCCATGAAATGTACTACAAATTTATGTAATTAACAAATTATTCCCGGATAAAAAAAAAAAAAATAGTCTTCACATCGCAAAACGTATCTCGCAAATTTTAGATCAAGCGTTAATTTTAGTTGCTTGTGAAAACAATAAGACCTAAAAATAAAACAAATTAACATGAAGCTGTTTTTTGCGATTTATATGACTCAAAACCCTTCTACGCAGAGCACATGGGCGTCATTTATCAGATTATTTCATAATTATGCATAATGTTAGCACTTGGCGTTATTACCCCGCCTGGCGTTATTGCACCAGAACACCTTATTAAAATTACAATGTAGGATCGTTTAGGCATATAGTTGAAATATTTTTTTTTTAATTATTAAGTAATCTTTACATATTTGCTGAACAACGACATGAGATTCAAAAGAAAACATAAATCATAAAAAAAGAATATATTTTCTGCTTCTAATGATAAATATTTTTAAAGTAATTTTTAATGAAATATATCCAGTAATTATACTCCATCTCCAGAAAAATGAATACGCACATGCATCAGTAATCCTTAATACCAAAGAAAAAATAAATATTTAGTTGTGTTAGGACCAACGTCAAAAATATGAGATGCGAAAGAAAACTAAAGAAACATGCGAATCTTAAATTTACTTTAAAAAAGTCAGAAATTTATTAAAACTTTTTTAATCATTGATAAAAAAAATATTTTTTGAAAAGTTCAGGAGATAAAATGGTTCATTAAAGGTTTGAGGCTCAATTACTCTAATTTATCCACCGATAAAGTTTTTTTTTACTTAATTATTCGTATTTACGATAGTTTTTAATGGTGCAATGTAACGCTGTCATAGAAATTGATGCTTAAAAAAATGAAAGTTTCAGATTTACGTGCTTCAAAGAAACATTTCTTATAGAATGTAATATTTCCCTTTTTTGCATAAAAAAGGAACTTTAGCTGCTTATGATGTTTTGAAATGCTTTCGACGTTATATTATTACGTATTAATTATTTTTTTTAAACTATATAAACACTAAATAACCATTTTTACAAATGCTATCCAGCTTCAAGTAAATATTTTAAACTGAAAACATAAATAGACGCAAGAAGGAAAAATATATTCATTTTAATGTTAGTATTTATAGTATCATATTCGTCTGCGAAACATATTTGTTGAAAATCAATATTAATAGAATATAACTACTTTAATAAATTTCTGTAAAATGCGGGCATCAAAAGAAAAACTTATTCTTTATATCTATATATTCCATTGACCTTAGACGGTTCTAAAGATAATTGAAGGATTTTTGGAATCGTGGATGACTAGAAATACATTATATTACATTCACTTAAACCTTCTTGTTTTACCAGTAACATTTAATTTATACTGAAAGTACATTTGTATGGCCAAACGTATAATTTATTTATGTTTTTAAACGTTTTGACGAATATATACAACAATACTCAACTAATTGTTTTGAAATTAAAAATATCAAGAACATGTTTTATATCATACTTGTTGATTATAATTAAGTCACAAAAGGAGCTAGGGTGCAGCAATAAATAAAATGGAAAATAATGTGTGCGAATAATGTGTGCCATGTATCATGAAATATATTGACTATGTGTGGCTGAACAGCATTTATTTGTATTTTGAACTTTGTATAAATACAGTGGCGGTGAAAAGTTTCTGGCCACTAAAAATTTTTCAGTTAATTTGTAAATATACACATATGAAGAGGAATCTCAAAGTGATATTTATACATTTTACTGACATAATAGTTAGGAACTTACTTATAGAAGAACATGTAAATATCAATAAATTTAACTGACAAAATTAAGTATAAAGAAAAACGCATGTTCTCAAAAGTTTCCGGCCACCTTCACAAGTTTGTAAAAAAGTGGTATTGAAATAGAAAATTACAGTGATCAACACCATTTACAATTAGTATTTTAGCGTATAACTATTTTATTAGCTTTAGTAATAAGTACTGCAGCGCAGCAACGTGACATTCATACAATCAACGGTTAAAGATCATCTATGGTACGTTTCTCCCCCATTTCTTGCAATTTTGGCAAAATTTCGGCTGAGTTGGAATATTTATAGTTCCGCAGACTTTTGTCAACATCTTTCCAAAGATTTTCTATTGGATTCATTTTGGGGGCTTGGGCTGATCATTTCAAAAACGAAATTTTTTATGCGAAAACAATTATTTATCGAGGTTTGCGTATATTATTTATGACGTTATCATGTTAAGAAAAATATTTGCGACCAATATTTTCTCTCTATTAAGGCAGAAAATAGTTTTGCAAGATATCATTATACATTGTCCATATATCCATATCATTCACCTGGCTGTGGGCTTCAAATAAAGGACCGACAATTTTTTGAAGAAAATACTCCCCAAGGAATAACGTGTCATCCGCCATGCTTCATTTTAGGAATAACATAGGTCGAATCAAATCTTTTGTTGTTAGGCCATCAGGCGTTGTATCTGCCATCACTTCCAAAACTGTTTCGAATTCGACTGATAGAAAAATAGAACTTTTTTCCAGTTTTCACTTGACCAGACTTTGTGTTTTTTTTAAATAGCCAGTCGGGTACGTTTGTATTTTTTTTTAACTCTTAAAAAATTTTAACACCGATTCTTCCATAAAGTTATGCATCACGTCAGTATGTTGATACGGTATACAGACTTAATTCAGCAATATTTTCATTCCGTAAATCGCAGTACATTGCAGCGGAATTTTTATGCGGATTATCAATTGTTCTTATCCTGATAATTCTGTCCACAGGAATAGTAATTTTCAGGGATCTCCCGGACCTCTGAAAGTCTTGAAGGCTACGGCCATCTTTATATAATTTTTAAACATCGTTTACTGTTCGATTTTACCGATCGATAACTTTGCCGCAATATCTCGAGAAGATTGGCCTTTTAGCAACAAACTAATCACTCATTTATGAAAAATAACTGTTGAACTTTGCAATTTGGAATTCAGAGTATGCTATACACGTTGATTCATTCATACACACAACCAAAAAACAGTTTACCGATAGAAAAAATCTAAATAATGATAAGTGGCCGGAAACTTTTGCACACGTGAACTTCGAATTTTATCCCTTTGCATGAAGCATCTTCAGTATCCAATCAAAATGATCACGTGGTCAGAGGTCATTCACATATTCTAACTTTTGAAGCAATTGTGCTTCTTCTTTGCTGAAACCTTTTGGTAAATAAATTGAAGAAACTAACTGGTCGGAAACTTTTGACCGCCACTGTATAAACGATTGGTTTGTTTATAAAAGTACACAAACTTTGATCCTGGCCTACACACATTTGTATTACAGATATAGATCATTTCGATCATTTTATCTTTGAAATTGTAAATATCGTTTTACTAATCAAATTTTGTCTAGTTTTTTTTTCTTTGGTCACTAAACTATAATGCTCTAGATATACTCTTGAAATAAGTAATTCACATTTTCAAAATTCATAAAAAATATTGGTTTTCTCTAACAATTTTGCAAAACATCTAATAGTGAATTTGTCTAGGATTTCTGAGTCATGCAGTGCAATTTTACTAGGTTGAGTAAAAAGCTCTGAAAAATATGTAATCGTGTAATGTTGTGCTCCAAAAACAGCAAGGGCTATTCTTCAAAGAAGAGATCACATAAGTCTACGATTTTATGCCAGCTATGACATTTGCTGTAAGTTGCGGCTCCTTGGAAACTCTTGACATGCTTCGTCAACATGATTAAGGCTCCACGATAGTCATTGAAAAAAACCCGGATGATAATGTAAAGTCTATGGAAGCGTTCTTTACAAATATCTCGCTCAAAGTTTAATATTTTTACATGATTTATTTGCATAGAATAGTGGAGAACATTCCATAACCGGCCTTGTTTTTACTTTTTTAATTTTGGTTTGACCGATATTTTCCAACTCCTATATTTCCTCCAATACCACTAGTACTCCTAAGTGCAATACAAAATATTCTAGTAACTATTACATTAAAAAATTTCCAGAACATTTTGCTCAATTTAATAAACATATATTTATGATGAGTACGAAAAATATGAAAATTTATAGTGTGAATTTATGAGCTGAAGTGCATTGCACTTGCTTGATTGATTTAGATTAACGTAAAAACCTCATTTCAACCACACACTATTTTCAAAATCATTAGAATCTTAACAGAAAAAATTACATAGACCATTATTCATAAAAAAACAAACAAAATAAACATTAAATCCCTCCACTTTAGTCTTCTGTTAAAGTTGCTTATGTAATATAATGCTAGACCAATTTCATGTTATAAAGTTTCACCTGCAAACTATTCTCGATTTACAATTAAGAAACTTAAGTTTTCGTCTGCCATTTTTGTTCGTTTTTTTAACCTTTTACCAATGTTTTACATCTTTTTCCAGCAATTTGAGACACCTGTGTCAGAATGATTCCGAAGCAAAATTCCTTTATTTAAACAATGTCCGTTTCTTAATTGTTTTTGGAAAGTTTATAATATTTCATGTAAACTCTAATGTAAAGCGGTGTGGATCTCAATATTTTGAATAGAGTTGAGTGTTTCTTAGTTAGAAATTTCTTAATAATCAAAAAATTAACATGCTATCAATTGGAGAGCGAATAATATTCGGTCAGAAGCCAGATGAAATGCGTATATTTCTTTCTGACTATAAAGTCTTTATTTCTATGAGATGATTAAAAACTAAATTTATTGGTAATATATTGTGGATTTATTATTCAAAATTGCCCTATGCTTTTTTGTGTTAATTCTTCATGCTTTTACTAAAAATGCATAAATGTTGTATCATCATACTTTTCAGTTATATAATTAAAAAAATTAATTTAAAACTTTAAAGTACCATTCTTATATGATTTCTTCATGAACATTTACGAACTTTAGTAAAGATGAAATTGAAAATTTAAGTTAATTGAAAAGCATTTTTTCAACTTTTTGCAACATTACACGAGTTGTAATTTGTATGCAACATTTTGTATTTTACAGTCTTCATTTAAAATTAAAATTTTAAATTAGATTAAAATCTTTGTAAAATACATAAATAAAATAGGTATTATTTGAAAGTTTTTTTTTCAAATATATTGATGAGTTACACTGTTAAAAATTTTCGTAGTCATTTCACCGCTTTTATACAAAATTATTGCTTGATTATATTATGGAGCATTTCCGTTTGTCACAACAGAGATATTAAAGCTATTAACTGACTATGCAATAAATATTGCAGATTTTCGACAGTTAGTGGTTAAATGAATTTAACATTTATACACAAGTCCGAAAGTCTATTGTTAGAAAGTCGATATTTAAAAATTTAAAATTTGTTATTCTTGTGAATCATTGTAAGGAACTTTTTTGAAACATTAGTCTGGATTAGATATAAACCACTGAAATACATTCCTATCATTTTAAAATATTATATTATTTAACGTACTGTTAATTATATTTATATTCCTATAGTACACGCTCACCAGGTTATTGCTTCACGATGTTGGATACGACATTGCTTAATTTGAGCTCAACTTAGCGTATTCCTAATTACTGTAGAAACTATATTATTGACTGTTTATTTTATTATATTTAGATTAGTTTTTTTATGTTTTATAGTATTTTTTGTGTTTCTTTATTTAGGCAGTGGTTTTGTGTTTTCCATCAGAGATTACATTGATATTGTAAAACAAAAATTGTATTTACGAGATGGTTATGCGTATAGAAAAAAATACGAAGTTTCATTTCATTGAGTAAAATTTCACCTAGTTACAGAAATCTGAACTATATAATTTTTCATATTTTTGGCACAGAAAGTGATTTTTTTTCTATTTTCTTTTTTTTTAATACCTGCGTTGTGAAGTATACTTTATGCTACCTATTGTGCAATAAATGAGAAAGACGTCTAGATTTTTTAACTTATTTCCACGCTAATAAAAAGTAATTTTTTTAATTGAGTGATAATTAAATTACAAAAGCTATCTGTGAAAAACTTCATTTTATACGAAAATGATTTAAACCAATCATTTTTTGTGTAATTCAAATTAATAAGCAGCTTACTTCAATTATTTAAAATATGCTATTTTTGTGTTTACAGTTTATCATTTACGCATTGTGTGAGAATCGCGAATGCAAACAAAAAAAGGAAATATCATAAGATATTCACATTTTTCAGCACACAAACACTTCAGAAATGTACATAAATATATTTATCACAATTTAACTTTAAAACAAGTATTTAAATGTATTTTTATTTCAACAATAACTATGTAAATAAAATGCTTGTTATTGTAAAGGCAACAGTTATTATTAATTAAAATGCTTTGAAATATAGCGTAATTTTATAATGTTTATATTCTACCCAATATAACAGAACTATTTATGATAAAAATTTAATAAATAGTTAAATATTTTTCTATGCTTTTAATTAATAAATTAATGAT
The DNA here is from genome assembly GCA_964019185.1 of Maratus speculifer. Classification (NCBI taxonomy): domain Eukaryota; kingdom Metazoa; phylum Arthropoda; class Arachnida; order Araneae; family Salticidae; genus Maratus; species Maratus speculifer. Next base: position 390,275,102 of record OZ025290.1, read on the forward strand.
ATTCATAATTTTCAGTGAATATATAAAATATTTATGCAAAATTAGTGAACGAACACGCCGGTATTATTATTGTGAGTTTTTGCATGCTAAAATACCTCAATAATATTAATTTCTTCCATATTTAATATATTTTTTATATGAAGCGTTGTATTTGAGTTTTACAACTCCGCTTGAAATTAAAATTAAAAACAAATAACACATCTTTAGTACATATATATTTCAAATAGGAATTTTTTTACCCGTGTTAAAACATAAATTTTGCAATCTTAATAAATAATATTAATCAGCGCCATCTTAGTAACTGTAGGTAATAAGTATTGAACATAATAATGAGAGAAAACTAATCACAGTTTAAATTACAGCAATAATTAAAATATTATGAATATCTATACGAAATAATTTCGATTGAAGCAGACATTTTCGTAAAAGTATAATAATATAAAGAATAAATATTTAAACTATCCAACACTAACAAGAAAAGTATTAATGCGATCTTAAACTAGTTCCTAAAACATGACTTTTAACAAGATACTAAAGAACTTTAAAGCCATTGTTAAAAACAGCTGTTTCTCATAAATAGGGAAAAGTTTCTGAACGACTTTTTCACTTTTACACGACTTAAGCCGACAAAACATATTGTCATGCACCTCCATAAAAAAATAAAAAAAGTATAGCTTGTTGCCAGATGATCTTGGACTTTAGAAATATATTTTATTTTGTCTAAAAATTTAAATTGGTATACTTAAATGTATTTCGTTTTTAGATTTAACATAAATAAAATGTTAAATACGCAGATCTTTTTAAAACTAACATTTTAAAAAGGAAATTTGATTCAATTTAATGTAAACATTTGTTTAATCACTTAATTGATTTGCCCGTAGGTCGTACGGCAAGAAGAATTCGCTTGATCCATCACTTAAAGCTTTTTGATATCCCTTATTTTTAATTACAATTCCATACTGTTTAATGTCATAAAAATTTCATTAAACGTTGGGAATATTTTGCCTTGAATAAAGTACAAGTTATCTAACATTTTCAATTTATTGTAGATAATTCATAGTATAAAAAAAAACAAAAAAAAGCCAGTTAAGTGATTATATAATTAATACATTTATTTTCGACAGCAGAATAATTGAATTTAAATGTTATATATATTTATTTAGGATAAATTAAACTGAACATCGCTTAATGACATAAAATTTAATTTAATTCTACTTTAAAGGTTATATTTTTAAACATTATATTTAATTAATTATTTCACCGATAATCACATGATATTTTTGAGAATGTAAGCCCTATTGTCTGATGTTGGACGTTATAGAATACTTTTTCCACAAGCTCTAACTTTTATGCAGTAATACCTTAATATTCACGAGTTTTGATTATTAGTGAAATAAAACAAATTGGAAATTGTATAAGAAGCGTAGCAAATGAAGTGCATTCGTGCTATTACGAAATTAAAAAAAAAAATCAGATCTTGCTGTTACAGTATACAGTATTTCGGATACAACATAATGGTCCAAATCTTTTCTGTGTAAAAAATTGTATTAAACATCAGCAATATATACCAATTCCATAAAATTTGAATAGTTTAATGTAATTGAAACACGCCCAAAACAATTTTTCCCAGAATAGCGTTCTGTGGAATACTTTTGAGTGGTCTTGTAAATTATTAATAAATATTCTTCGTATCATGGATTGTACAGAATGTATATTTTAGGATATACTTCATACATTCAAGTCAATTTTGTTATATTCGAAAGAATGTACATCATTAAAATGTACACGAAACTGTTTTTTCCTATTGACCGTAATTTAATGGAATACTTTTGATTGTCCCTGTAATTAAACTGTACATCCGATTTTCATAAAGTTGAAATGACTCGACAAAATTATGAAGCAGTAACATATTTTAAATCTGAAACGATTTAGTTGGGTAGTTTTTGCATTGCTATATGTGGTCAAACGGACAGATAGACAGACGGAGGGACAGACTTAACAATGACTATAGTTTGTACGCATTTTTATAATTACGAACGCACTGAAAAATATTTAGATCTTGGTGAGATAATATACAGCATTTCAGATACAGTATAAATCTTTTGTGTGTCCTGTAAATACTATCTGCTTTCAATTATACAGGAAAAAACTTGTAGTAATACTCAGCAATGTATATCAATTACATAAAATGTTAAATAGTTTAATACAATTAAAACATGCACCGAACAATGTATTCCGTACATAATTATACAATGGAATACTTCTGTCTGGCCCTGTAATTCAATAACAAATATTCTTTTCACCACAGATTGTACATAATGTATATTATAGTGTATGTTCCATAGATGCATAGCAAATTTATAACGTTCAAAAGAGTGTAACACCTTTAAAATTCGCTTAAAACTTCCCATCGACCGTAATGTATCGGAATTTTTTTCAATTGTCCCTGTAATTGAACTGTGCAACTGATTTTTATATGTTTGAAACTACTCAATATAATTATGTAATAAGTATAAATTTTTAATTTCAAACAATTAGGTTAGGTATTGTTTGCGTTGTTATATGCAAATAGACGAATGGACAGATAGACGGGCGGATTGAACGAAAACTATAGGTGCTACGTATTTACATATTGTCGAATGCACCTAAAAATGAGAAAATTTCACCATTTGCGAATGCTTAAATTGATTATTCGTGAATATTATAATTTCATTGTTTTATTTTATTTTATTTATTTATGTTTTATTTTATTATTATTATTATTATTATAAACTGCACAGCCTTAGAATCGAGAATTTCAGACCTTGCAATGAAGAAGTATATATATATATCAGTATTTCCGAGAAATGCGAAACGTGACTAGATACTAAAATACAAAAATACAAAAATCTCTAAAATTCAAAAGTTTAATTGCAAGCTAATAATTTTTCCGGAAAATTGTAATACTTCAACAACAACTCGTTGAGAAAGCATTAGAATGTGATTGTTCGCTAGTTAGGAGTCTTAAGGCTAGTCAAAAATCAAAAAGACAAATTTATGACATAAGTTTTAATTTGTTTGTGGGCGAATGGCATGAAACTCGCAAATATTATTGTTGTTCAAAAAGTGTCTAATCACAATCATATTTGCGAATACATTAGATTTTATAGAAAATAGTGTCAAAGCGGAAGTTCTCAACCGAATTTCCACGGGAAAAAATATTAAGCACTCCAACTGGAGCAAAAAGCAAATTAGTCAAGTGAACGAAATTGTTTATAATTCAGTTGGTAATTTATTGATAAAAAATGGAAAATTCTGTTCGATTCCAAATATTTTCCTTAATCAGGTTTTCGAATTTTATATCATTCTGTTAAAAGATGAATTTGTAAATTTGTCAAAACATTTTGCGCTTGTGGAGCAGTTCTTGAGACCAGCCGTAAAATGTTCCGGAACATAAACACCTTAATTTTTAATTTTTTTATTTACTTTTTATTTACAGAACAAATTTTTTATGTTTCTTTCTGCTTAAAATGATGTTTAAATCGTGTTTCTATTTTAATTACAGGCTTTGGTTTCTTTTCAAAATCTAGCTTTCAAATAATGGTTGTTATGGACATGATTTCTTTTGAAAATACCTTTTTTTTACTCATGAGGGGTTGTTTTACTATTTCTCTTATATACATTTTTATAACTCAAGTATCGTTTAAGATAAATAGTTCAAAGTCGGAGTATATAATTTTCAATTGATTTACTTTGATGTTGATTCACCAAATTTGAAAAAAATTACTTTTTATGTTATTATTATTATTTTACAATACATATTTTTAAATTTTAGTTTAATTCATATTTTAAAAATGCTGAATTTGTATTAAAGCTAACATATTTTCATTTATTTATATGAAAAAATGAATTTCTACAAATAATGTTTCAAGTTATAATGATTTTAAATTCCCTTACATTTTTTAACAATTTTAAAATTAGAAAATGAAGCCATAATATTATCTTATATGGAAATTTATAAACGAAAGTTCTATTTTGTCGTATACCAATAATTTTTTCAACCATTAAACAGCAACTAAAATTTGTGCAATATGTTTATTATTAATCAAGTTTATTTGCAGTATGCACTTTTAATGCGTAATAGATATATTCTTATGTTTTATTTTCATCTTTTTCAGTGCATTATAGGAAAACTAATTCAAAACTCAGTGCATTTCTGAAACATGTCTATAATTATTCAAATTTATTTACAGCATGCCTTTTAATGGGTAATGGGTATTTTTTTATGTCGTAATTTTTTTTCAGTTGAAAAAAATTATAAAACCTCATCTCTTTCTAAGCACGGAGAGATATTTTTGATATTCGCAATTTTATCTCATATGGAAATTCATAAACAGAAGATCTAGTTTGTCAAACAGTTGTACACCAATAACTTGGTCAGACATTAAATAGTAAAACAAGTTGCTACAATATATTTATAATTAATCAATTTTATTTGTTCATGCACTTTAAATGCATAATGGATATATTCTTGCGTTTAATTTTTTTTCTTTTCAGAGCATGATAGGAAAATTACTACAACATGTTTATAATTACTAAAACTTCTTTACAGCGTGACATTTAATAGTAATGGATGTATTCTTATGTCGAATTTTAATTTTTTTTTTCATTCTTCAATTAGCCTTTCAGAATTGATTTATTACAAATTTGCCCTGTATACATATATTATTATATAAAATTTTCTATAATTCTTTACGAAAAATGGAACTGAAGAAATTAAATATTAGAATATGTCTGAAATATTTATTTTCTTTTAACCCCTTGGGGACGAGCGACACGTATACGTGCAGCAAAAATGCTTAAGAATCTTTAATTATCTCCAACAGTAAAATTATTCTAAAACATTTGCCTTATTTAAACGGAGCATTTTCTCAATTTAAAAAGACACAAATTTCTGTTTTTAAAAACCGGTGAGAAAACATTAAAAATTTCGAAAAAGATTCCCGTCGAGAAGGGGTTAATGAAACTTCCTTGACACAGAAAAAAATTACTTATAAGAAAATTACTATGTATGATCTTTTAGTCATTTTGTTACACAAAATGTTGTATAATTTGTAAATAATCATTATGCATTTGTTGAGTAACAGCATAAAATTTAAAGGAAAGCATAAATCATAAAAAAAATAAATATTACAATGTGTCTCTAATATTTATATTCTTTTTAAGGGAGACCCGTAAGAAAAAACCCAAAATTTTTATTATTAATGTTAAAGTAATGAATTTTGGTGTACTACTTAAGGAACTACTTACTTTTGTAAGGAATAATTAGCAAAAAAATTCACTTTTTATTAAAAAGTATATTTTTATGGGAATTTTTTTTTGTCGAAAAATACACTTTTTAAATATACTACTCCTCATTCAATTTTCAATATTTTGGTATTACTAAAATTTCTTAAATAGTGTTATAGTATATAGAAAAGAACTAAGGAGAAATATTTTTAATTTTCTATTTAAATCGGCTAAAAAAATAATAAAAATACCCATGGTAAATTTCCTTCAATTCGTTATAATCTTCATGTTTACCAATTTATGTAAAATTTTCAGAAATAGTTAAAAAAAATATCTCTCTTTACTTTTGTTGCAATTTTTTTTAAGATTCTAAAAACATAAAAACTTTGTTTCTAAATCATTTTATCACAGAGCCTTATTACTTTGAACTTAGGCAAAATATGAAAAAAGTCATTTTCAGGAAAACACGTTTTGAATGGCCGCTAGTCCTTTAAACTCTATCGTGAGTACAATTTAAAAAGCTCATTATCTACCTGTTCCAAGTGTCCCCGAGTTCTGAAATTTTGCATGGATATTCGCAAATATGTATTTTATCGTTTTCTGAGATAATTTTTTTTTTTGAACTTTTGATGATTTTTGGCTGAAAATGGGGTTCGGGTCCCCCTTAATGAAACTTACTTGAGACAGAAAGCAAAAAAAAGTTACATTTCTGAAAATTACAATGTACGATCGTTTAGGTATTTTGATAAAAAAATTAAACGTTCTATAATTTGTAAATAATCATAATATATTTGCTGAGCAACAACATAAAATTTAAAAGAAAACATAAATCACAAAAAACACATTTTTTAAATTCTAAAAAAAAATATTTTTAAGCAATTATTAATAAAATACATCCTTATCATTTTATTCATAGAGCATAGAAAGAACGCTCCATCTGCAGAAAAATGATTTGTATACGTATTAATATTGCTTAATACAAAAAATAACATAAAATTTTATTCAGTTATGTTATAAAAAGCATGAAAATTTTGAAACGAGAGAAAAAATAACTGGAGAAAGATGCAAATCTTAAATTCATAATTATAAAAAAAGGTAGCAATTTATTAAAAATTTTTAATCGTTTCAAAATATCTCTTTTTAGAAAGGACATGAGATGAAATGGCTCATTAAAGGTTTGACGCTTAATTAGTCTAATTTATCTGAGAATAGTATACAGTGTTTTTTACTTAATTATTCGCATTTACGTTAATTTTTAATGGTGCAGTTTAACACTGTGTGTAAAATTGATTCTTTAAAAAATATATATGAATGATGCAGATTTACATGATTAAAAGAAATTATTCTTTTAGAACAATTTTCTTTTAGAAGAAATATTTCCTATTTTTTCAAGCAAAAATGGCCTTTTACTGCACATGATTTTTGGAAATTCTTTTGAAATTATTTTATAGCATATTAATTGATTTTATAAACCGTATAAACCCTAAATATACATTATTACAAATGCTATCCAGTCTCAAGTAGATATTTAGAACTAAAAGCATTAACACATGCAAGAAAGAGAAAACAATGTTTATTTTACTGATAATGTTTATTTATCATATTTGTCTGTTAAATTTGCGTTGGCTAAACATTAAAATACTTCCTCGAGAATTGTTAACAGCAGTAACTCGCTATTTTTTATAATATGGTTTAGAACTCATTAATACACTGTTATAACTACTTGGAATAGTTCTCGAAAAATGTGTTTAGCAATAGAAAAAATCCTTCTTTATATATATCAAATCTATTGCATTTGGAAACTTCTAAAGGTAAATGAACCCTTTTTTGGAATCTTGGATAGCTAGGAATAGATTATATTACATTTATTTAATCGTCCTACTTGATCATTGAACTTTACTTTATAGTGTAGTTTCATTGTTTGACGAAATTTCCGTGTAATTTACGGTTTTAAACATTTTGGAAAATATGTACAACAATGCTTGACTGATTGGTTTTGTTGATGTTAGGAAGTGTTAAGAACGTATTATATATCACATTTGTTTATGAGAGTTAAGTGATAAAAGCAGCAAGGAGATAGCAATAAATTAAATTAAACATAATGTGTGCGATTATCAAGTGTCATAAAATATATAGACTATGTGTGGCTCAACAGTTTTTTTTGTTGTTGTATTTTGTATTTAATGTCTTCACTTATATACGGTTGATTTTTTACGCATAAAAGTACACAAACGTTGCTCATGACCCCCATACATTTATATTACAGACACAGATCATTTCGAATATTTTATGCTCCCAAGTTGTAAATATCTTTTTTTTGTCCTCAAAATCTTATTTTCAAATTACCTTGGTGGCTCTTTGGAATCAAAAAACCTTCGACACACTTCTTCAACTTCATTAAAGGTTTCAAATCGACGTCCCTTGAAAAACTATTGCATTTATCAAAAAAGGCCATAGTCGGATGGAGCCACATATCTGGACCGAAATTCTTATAGATATACCACTAGTAACCCTACACATGATGTAAATTTTGGTAACTATTAGATTGAAAATTTCCCAGAACTTTTTGATCAACCTAATAAAACAAATATTTATGCTGAATACCAAGAATATGTAAATTTATAGTGTGAAATTATGAATTGTAGCATTGTATGCACTTGAATAATTTCGTTTAACGTAAAAACCGCATTTCGACCAAAAATTATTTTCAACATCATTGGAACCTGAACTGAAAAATATTCAGAACATTTTTCATTAAAAAAGAAAAATTGAGGTAATAAATTCTTCCACTTTAGTCTTCTGTTAGAATTGCTTATGTAATACAGGACTTGAACAGTTTTATGCTTCAGAGTTTCATCTGCATGCTATTCTCGACTTTGATATAATTAATTTACCAGTTTTTACTTTATGCTCGCCTTTTTTTATCTTTTACATATGTTTTACATCTTTTGCAAGTAATACTTTATGAGATACCTAAATCCAAGTGATTAAAAAAAATTACGTCTATATTTAAAGCGATGTTCAGTTCAAAATTGTTTTTGGAAAATGTGTATTAATTTATGTAAACTTTACAGAAAAGAGGAAAAGAGGAAGGAAAATTAATATTTTGAATAGCATTCAATGTTTCCATATTAGAAATTTTTTAATAATCGCAAAAATAACGCGATATCTCTTTAAGAGCGAATAGGAATCGGTCAGAAGGCAAAGGAAATGTAAATATTTCGTTCTGACTATAAACTTTTTTTGCAAATAATGATTAAAAACTAAATTTATTGGTGTTATATTTGTGCATTTATTATTCAAAATGGTACTGTGTTTCTTTGCTGTTAATTCAGTGTAATTCATAATTTGCATGTTTTTACTGTAAATGCATAAAGGTTGTAACATCACAAGTTTGAATTATATGATTTAAAATTTAATTTGAAACTTTACAGTAACATTTTTATGAAATTTTTTCATGAACATTTAAAAATTTTAGTAATCATGAAATAAGCAAACGTTAATTGAAAATGAATTTTGCTTATGTAAAACTATGCATGCTCAAAATTTGCAATTTTACATACATCGTTCTTTATATGCACCATATTGTATTATCTGTTTTCAGTTATTAATATAATTAGATTTTAGCATGCATAAATGCTTATTTCCAATATTTGAAGAAATATTTTGCTTTCAGAGAACGACTTAAACATTTCTGTGAACTTATCGGTATATTTTCGTTACTCAACCACCTTTTAACAGAGTTAATTAAACATGAAATACTTTACTAATCGTTATGAGCACAAAAACGAGCTAATAGCTTAATTCATGACGTTGCAACTTTCACAGTAATTACCGCGGAATTTTGCATTCATAACTTTCCTGCGGTTTTCAGTTTTATCTTTTGGAAGTTTCTTTAATATTTCCCGCTTTATCGATTACCTAATTTATTACATATATTTCGTACTAGTTAAGAGTTTCAAGCATGTGGTAATATTTACAAATTACTCGATGTATAGCTTATTTACTTATGATTTCATTTTGTAGTAGTTTCGAAAATATACTTAAAAGTAGATAAACTATTTAGTGGAATTCATAGAAAAATAGCATGGTATTTCTATTTGAAGGACTTTTTGTGTATATTAATAAAAAATTGTTTAATGTTTCTTGAAATATCAATTACCTAACAGAGTAGTTATATTTCAAAATAACGAATAGTTTTAACGCGTTATAATATGCATTAATTTCCCTAATTGCAATTTATTTACATATTTGTAATAGTTTATGAAAGTGTACTTAATCATATCACTACTAATTTGTTGAAATTTTCATTTACTAATTAGTGAAAATTTAGAAAATTGTAGCATGAAATTTAAATTTAGAAAATTTGCTAATCGTTGGAGCTTTTTTAAGAATTTAAATGTTAAAATAATATGTATTTAAAAGTCACAGTATGATGTAAACTTATGATATATTTTTTTAATTTATATTTATTTTTAATGTTACTGTATTTTATAAACTTATGATATTTTTTCATTTTTTTATACTTATTTTAAATTTCAATATTGATTTATTTTTGAAAAGGGGTGTGGTTTTATCTTTCAAAGGTTTGTTTAATGTTTCTGTTGCTATCAATTAGCTAATTTATTAAACAAGTTTTTAAAAAATTATGAATATTAAGCATGTTATAATATATGCACGTTACTCAGAGTGCAATTTCATTTTGCTTATGATATAATTTTGTAAAAGTCTAGAAACAATATTAGCGTAACCAAACTAATTGGATGAATTTTCTCAAATTTATCATGATATTTCCATCTGAAGTGCATACCAATTCTTGATGCACTTTTAAAAATACTAAATATAAAATATATTTATTTACTATTAAATTATATTGTAAACTTGAAAACCTTTTACTTGTAGTATTATTATAATTTTATGTATATTTATCTTAAACGGAGATTCAATCGGAAATGGTTATGTCAAACAATAACTTTATTAAATACTACTACTATGACAGAAAACACAAGACTTTTATTCTTTTCTCAATGTTTGAACTGTTTTTGAGATATTTGAAGAAATAGCAAGTTCTTTCGATATACGCTGCATATTTTTATACATTTAAAATTTTTAAACCCTTTTGAGTGCACTCTTAATTTTATAAATACGTAGCACCTACTGTCGTCATTCACGACTACCTGTCCGTCTGTCCGTCCGCATATCACAAAGCAAAAACTATCCAACCGAACTGTTTGAAATTTAAAATTCGTCAAAATAGGATGCCTACTTTAATTACAGGGACAATGAAAATTATTACGTTACATTACGCCCAATGTGAAAAAATAGTTTCCAATATTAATGCGCTCTTTCGAACGCAATAAATGTGATATGCTTCTATATAATATCTACATAATACGCTCTGTACAGCCTATTGCACAAAAAATATATATTATTCAAATACAGGGTCACACATAAATATTTCATGTCATAATGTTCTAAAATATTTTTTGGTGCGAGTATATAATAGAAAACTGATAGTATTTACAGGGACACCCAGACAATTTATGATACTATACTGTATTTTATGTACTGTATACTATTACACCAAGATCTGGATATTCCAGAAATTTTGGATATAGTACCAACATACCACATTTACGGTCAATTTCCAACTTGTTTCTCTTGTACTTATATTCGATATGAAAGAGCAGACATTAGAATTAGTAAATTGAAGTAAAGGTGTGTGGTTCTATTTTTGTAGTACAGTGTTAAATTTCAATATAGCCTGAAATAAATTATTAATTTATGCAAATTTACGCAGAACACTGAAAACTGATTGAAAACTGCTCAATAATTGTCATCCTGTAAACAATGGAATAATACTATGAAGAAAAGCAAAATTAATAAAATTTAAAAATGGAAACAAAGGGAATAGTAATGATATTCTGGTTTTTCACATTTTCGTGACATCTAGGTCTCAATAAAGAATAGGTTAACATTCAAATTTAGCCACATGTGATTTGATTTGTATCAAAGAAATTTTTTGTGCCTAACAGAACACACTAGTTTTTAATTGCATATTTTATTTATTTATTCTTAATCGTTCGTATTTATTTCTACAGATATTGGAACTTTAATTTACGTATCTCGTGATCTGAATTTTGTTTTTCAAATTCACGACTTTTACCCAATAAACATTTTTTTTATGACTTAAATTTACATTTTACTATAATGGTAAAGTTATATGAAGATCCATCGTAAAATGTTTTTTTAAGGTTTGAAAATACCTTTCATATCTCTTTACTGGCTACAGGGGAAGGAATTAGCATCATTAACTGCTTCCCTGTTTTGACCGTAGGTTTGTCAATCGTGATTTGTTCGTACCTTTTTTTGTTTTTATAAAACATTAAAATCTTTTTAAAAAACATGAAGAAAATAAATTTTGTTTGAAAAAAAAATCAGAAATATTGATCAGTTACACTTTTAAAAATTTTAAATTTTTATTGCGTTATCATTCCATTGCTTTTATAGAAAGCGATTGCTTGATTATATTATGGAGCATTTCCATTTATCAGAATATCGATATTACATGATAGAATTGAATGTCTGTGCAATAAATGTTGCAGATTTTTGACAGTATTAGTGGTTAAATATGATAATAAACATTTATACGCAGGTAAAAATCCGAAAGTCTGTTGTTACAGTTAGAGAATAGATATTTAAAAATTTAAAGTTGTTATTCTGGTGAATCATTTCATCATCAAGAACATTTTTCAAAAATTAGTATGAATTTGATATAAACCACTGTAATGTATTCTTATCAATTCAAATATTATATTATTTAACGCACAGTTAATTATATTTACATGTTTATAGTAAAAACTCGCTAGATCATTGCTCCACTATGCTGGATACGACATGGCGTACACTCTAAAAAATAAATGTGTAAATTAGTCAAATTTACACACATTTATGTGTAAATTTGTATGTACTTGCATGCACTTGCCATGTACTTTACACATTTTTTTGCAGAATTTTACCTGTTTTTATGTGTATTTAGCTTTTGAAACTAAGTGTGTAATTTGTTATCACTTGAAAAACATAAATAAGTGTATAAAAGTAGAAAAATACCTAAATTGACACAGATTGGTGTGTTATTGTAATTTACGCATAGTTCTTACATACACTGATAAGTGTGTAAATTTCTAAAATCACACACTTGTCATGAAAATTACACATTTTGTAAAAAGAATTACTTGTTTTTATGTGCATTTATTTTGTGATATTAAGACTGCAAGTTGTTGTCGGTTGGTTACCCAGACAAATGTGTAAAATTGGATTTACATGCACTGGTGTGTTATTGTAAATGTTCGTCTGCATTTTGTATAATAGCAAGTACGCAGGTGAAAAATTAAAATTGAAAACATCCGCTGTATCGTAGTTTCGCCTTTTTTCGATTGAATGGAACATGTCAAAAGAGGAAAGTTTGTTCTCCTCTGTTAACTCAAAAAAATAAGAATAAATCATAATACAATTACAAATAATCGAGGAATGTTAATTATCATAGAATGTTTGTCTTCATATTTAGAAAAAATTGAACTGTGTTTTCTTTTCTATTGTGATTTTACAGGCATGAAAAAGTGGGATATTCTATAACAAAGGTATGTAAATGTTTTGTTCTAATGAAAGTAAAGCTTTTCAATTGACAACTAATTTAACAGATTTTCATGGTTCAGTTTTTCATATTTAAATTGTAAGTTTTTTGACATACAACCAAAAATTAAGGAATTTAAATGTCATTAAAAGTATTAGCAGCATTATTATATTTAAGAAAATGATGTTACATTTCAGTTTTCAGATTATCGTTTACTCATTGTGTGAATATCGCGAATGTAAACAGAAAAAGGAAATATCGTAAGATATTTACATTTTTCAGCACACAATCACTTCAGAAACTTGCATAAATATATTTATCATAATTTTAAAAGAAGTATTTACATGTATTTTTTTATTTCGACAATAATCATTTAAACAAAATCCTTGTAATTGTTCTAGTAACATTTATTATTAATTAAAATGCTTTGAATTATACCGTAATGTTATAATGTTTATGTTCCACACAACGTAATAAAAATATTTATGATAAAAAATTAATAAAAAGATAAACATTTTTCTATGCCTTTAATTAATAAATTAATAATAATGACAATTTTCAGAGAAATGTAAAATGTTCATGCAATATTAGTGAACAAACACTCTGTTTATTATTGTGGTTTTTTACATGCTAAAATATCTTAATGATATTAATCTTTTCAATATTTAATATAGTCGGCTCTCGTTAATTCGAACTCGTCGGGACCACAAGAAATGTTCGAATTATCCAGCGTTCGAATTAGGGAAAGTATGACAGGAAAACATGTTTAAAGGGGTACTATTATAAAGAAAATAATGTTATGGTATTTTTTTTAAAATATATTTTGGCCGTTATCATTAGAATATGACGTAATATTAAATTAAAAGATATAAATACATAACCTAATTAAGGGATTGGGAACAAGCACAAAAGAAGATGGGTAATGGTGTATTGATGGACAGATAGGGCACTACAAAAAGCGGATATCAAATGCATGGAATTATATGTATGCATGTTCAGAACAATTCTGAGAAAATTGAAAGAAATAAAATTATTTTAAAAATCTGAAGTCCTAGAGAAAGCAAGGAAAAATGAAAAGTCGGAATCTCATTTGTTCGAATTGAATGAAATCAAGAGAAAATGAGTTCGAAATAATGAAAGTTTTTTACGTTATTCTGCTATTGAAAATTTTGAGACTTCGTGTTTAGTTCGAATTAAGCGAAGATTCGATTTATCCGATTTCGAATTAATGAGAGCCTACTATATATTATTATATGCGCCATTGTATTTGCATCTTACACCTCGACTTGAAATTAAATAAAAAATAAATAAAACATGTTTAGTACGCTATGAACTTTACAATATGAAGTTTTTTACCTGTATTAAAAAATAAATTTAGCAATCTGAATAAATAATATTAATCAGTGTAAGCTTAGTGGCTGTAGACATTAAATATTGAACATAATAATGAGTGAGAACTAATCGCAGTCAAAATTTCAGTAAAAATTAAAATATTCCAAATATATATACAAAATAATTTCGTTTTAAAAGATGTTTTCGTAAAAGTATAGTAATACAAAAAATAAATAATTAAATTCTCCAACACTAACAAGAAAAGTTTTTGTGCGATCATAAACTAGTTCCTAAAACATGACTTTTAACAAGATATTAAAGAACTTTACAGACATTGTTAAAAACAGCTGTTTCTCATAAATACGGAAACGTTTCTGAACAACTTTTTCACTTTTACAAAACGCACGCTGACAAAACATATTGTCATGTGCCTCCATAAAAAAATAAAAAGTATAGCTTGTTGCCAGATGATCTTGGACCTTAGAGATATATTTTACTTTGTCTAAAAACATAAAATCGGTATTCTTAAATGTATTACCTTCCTTGATTCAACGTAAATAAAATGTTAGGTACGAATATCTTTTTAAAACGAACATTTATAAAATTACATTTGTTTCAGTTTAATATGGACATGTGTTTAATCACGTAGATGAAAGGCCCGTAGGTCACGGCAAGAAGAATTTGCTTCATACATCACTTAAAACTTTTTGATTACAATTCCATACTGCTTGATCGCATGAATGGTTTCATTAAACGTTAGGAATTTTTTACCTTGTAAAAAAGTTGTATTGATCTCATATTTTCAATTTATTGTAGGTAAAAAAATAATTAAAAAAATATCGGTTAAGTGGTTAAAGAACATATATTTAATCCATTTGTATTTTCCTCAATAGAATAATGGTATTTAAATTATATATATATATATATATATATATATATATATAAGATATCACTATTGCCATGTGAACTTGTTTGTCTGTTACGTACTACGATTTTTAGTTACCAGTATTTTAAAACGGAAAAATGTGAGTTATTTTGTCGAAGATATGTCATCAATTGACTAAAACGAAGCAAACTTATTGAAATTAACGATGCCCAATAAGCATTCCTATTTTCAGCTGCGTAACAGACAAACAAATTCTCATAGAAATACCCATATATTAAATTGAACATTATTTAATGGCATATACTTGAATTTAATTCTGCTTTAAAGGTTGTACTTTTAAACATTATTTTTAATTAATTATTTCAACGATAATCAGATGACATCTTTGAGAATCTAAGAGATATTATCTGCTACTGGACGTTATAGAATACTTTTTCCACCAGCTCTAACTTTTATGCAATAATCCCTTAACTTTCCTGACTTTTGATTCATAGCGAAATAAAACAAGTAGGAAATGATGGAAACTGCACATCAAGCCGATAGTCTATTTGAGTCACTTGATATATATATATATATGTGTATATATATATATTAAAGTGTGATATTGGCATTATGTTAATTAATTTTACCTTATTACTTGACATTAGGCGGTATTCTTGAGCATAAAAAGATTATATTTAGGCTTGGCATATGGAAAACGCCGCAGTTCGCTTCGCGGACTATAAATATGTTAATACGTTGTAAATAGATACAACAAACAGAGGATTTATGATGATCGTCTTTGCAATATAATTCTGTTTAGACACAAAATTGAATGTCAGAAAACATTATAGGCAAACTAATTTAATTTTTGAACTGAACTAGGTCTAGAGTGTTTGACAATAAATCACATTCAGCTTTGACAATGCATGGTCCACAGTATGTTTACAACGCCTGAAACTCTCGGGAAAGCGTTTGTAAATTTGTTAAATTTTATGTATATGCAAAGCAGTTGTAATATTCTTAGGTTTCCAGATTTAAAATAAAAACAAAAAATTACATTTTGGAGTATTTTTAATGCTTCAATTACTGCTTCAGTATTAGTTTATTACAAATTTTTCGCAGATTGTTAGATATTTTAGGAAAATTTTGTCTCTGCAAAATAGAACTGCAAAAATGAAATATTAGTGTTCGTTTTTAATATTTGTTTTCTTTTTAATAAAACTTACTTGACACGTGAAGGAAGATGTATATGTTACTTAAAATTACAATGTAGGGTCTTTCAGGCATATTATTCAAAAATGTTGTTTAATTATTAAATGAACATTATGTAATTGCTGAAGAAGAGCATAAGATTTCATAAAAGTTTAATCATAGAAAACGTATTTTTTCTGCTTCTAAAGATAAATATTTTAAAGCAATTATTAATAAATTACGTCATTATCATTTTATTTATCGAGCACAAAAATAGTACACCATAATCAGAAAAATGAATTGGCGTATGCATCAATATTCCTTAATACAAAAATAACATCAAAAGTTTATTCAGTTGTGTTAGGGCAAGCATCAAAACTATGAAATGAGACAAAAAAATGTTTAAAAAACGTGCAAATCTTAAATTCATTAAAAAAAATACGTCAGAAATTTATTAAAACGTTTTTAACTATTCATAAAAATCTCTTTTTAAAAAATTCAGTAGATAAAATGGTTCATTAAAGGTTTGAGGCTCAATTACTCTAATTTATTTGCTGATAAAAAATTTTTGCTTAGTTTTTTTTATTTACGATAGTTTTTAATGGTGCAATTTAACGCTGTCAGTAAAACTGATTCTTAAAAAAAATGAATGATGCAACTTTACGTGCTTCAAAGAAACATATCTTATAGAATTTAATGTTTCTTATTTTTACATGAAAAAAGGATCTTTTGCTGCATATGATTTTTTTCAAATTCTTTTGAGATTATATTAGAACGCATCAATTGATTTTTTTAAACTGTATTCAATAAATATCCAATTTTACAAATGTTAACCAGCTTCAAGTAAATATGTTAAACTAGAAGCATTAATACACGCAAGAAAAAAATATATATTTTAATGTTAATGTTTATTTATCATATTCGTTCGTTAAGCATCATATTTGCTGAAATTATCATATTTGCTGAAAATCGATATTGATTGCATAAATAAATTTCTTTTTGTGTGTGGGTTAAGAATTCCACAATACACTATTATAACTACTTTAATAATTTTTTGTAAAATGCAGGTAGCAAAAGAAAAAATTATATCTATAAATCTTTATATCTATGTATTCTTTATATCTATGAATTCCATTGCATTTGGATGGTTTTTAAGATAAAAGAACACTTTTTGGAGTCGTGGATAACTAGGAATAGGTTACATTACATTTATTTAAGTATGCTTGTTTGATCAGCAAATTTTATTTCACAGTGAAGGTTCACATGTATGGCCAAACTTTCCATGTTATTTACTGTTTTAAAAGTTTTGGCGAACATATACAACAATACTAAACTGATTGTTTTGAAGTTAAAAATGTCATGAACCTATTTTATATCATACTTGTTAATGATAGTTAAGTCACGAAAGGAACTAGGAAACAGTAACAAATTAAATGGAAGGTAATGTGTGCGATCAACACATCTCATTAAATTTATAGAGTATGTGTGGCTGAACAGCATTTATTTGTATTTTGTACTTTTTTGTTTACTTATGTACGATTTATTTGTGTATAAGAGTACACAAACTTTCATTTTGGCCCACACACATTTATATTACAGATACAGATCATTCTGAGCATTTTATGTTCCATGTTGTAAATATTTGTTTTATATTCAAATTGTCTTTAGTTTTTAACCTATATTTTTTTATCACTAAACTATAATGCTTGATATGCTTCTGAAATAAGTTTTTCACATTTTCAAAATTCATGAAGAAGTATTAGTTTTCCTCTAAATATTCTACAAATAATCTAATATCGAATTTGCCTAGTGATTTTGAGTTATGCAGCGCAAGGCTGAGTAAAAATTTCTGAGAAATTTGTAAAAGAGCATTGTTATACGCAAATTAACAACTAAGACAGTAAGAACTATTCTTCAAAGTAGAAACCACGATAGTCTACCATTGTTATGCCACATTCCGCATTTGCTCTAAGTACCATGGCGGCTCCTTGAAATCGAAAAACTTGACACGCTTCTTCAATATCATTAAAGGGTTCAAATCAACGGTCCTTGATTTCTCATTGATTGAAACAGGCCATAACCGGATAGAGCCACGTTCGACCAAAATTGGAGATATACCAATAATACACCTACATAATGTACAAATTCTGATAATTATTGGATTAAAAAATACCCAGAATTTTATGTTCAACCTAATAAACAAATATTTATGTTGAGTACAAAAAATATGTAAATGTATGGTGTGAATGTATGAGTTGAAATACCTTTGATGTGCTTGATTGATTTAGCTTAACGTAAAAACCGCAATTCAACCAAACACTATTTTCAAAATCATTAGAATCTTAACTGAAAAAATACATAAATCATTGTTAATTACTAAAGGAAAATAGGAATTAAAATCCCTCCATTTTAGTGTTCTGCTAGAGTTGCTTATGTACTATAGTGCTAGACTAATTACATGTTTCAGAGTTTAATCTGCAAACTATTATCGATTTACATTTAACCCGTCAGTAGTCGCGCGTCGGTCTTTTCGCCGCCCTTATAACTTATCTTCTCGTAACCTATATCACATTACAAATACAGCGGAGATCTACCGTGTAACTGATTTTGAAGCTTTCTCGACCACCTTAGTGAAGTAACAGGACACCTCTGTTTTTCTTTCAGGTAGATTTTTAGAAACAAAGTTGAAATTGGCAAAAAAGTCTACGTAAAGTCACTAATGTGAGTTCATTTTTACTTTTTCCAATTACTCCAAATCTCATGAATAAAATGCATAATTTAAGAAAACTGCAAATTTATATCTTCGTTGTAATGTTATTTTCGTATATTAGGTAAAAAATATTTCTTATTTTACATATTTGGAAAGCGGGGGGGCCAGCGGCGAAAAGACCGAGCGCGACTAATGACGTTGTGAAAGAGGTCGCGACTACTCGCGGGTTAAGAAACTTAAGTTTTCGACTGCAATTTTCACCTTTTGCTTGTTTTCTTCTATCTTTTAAGTATGTTTTACATCATTTTCCAGAAATACTTATAAGACACAAGTGTCCAAGTGATTCCGAAAAAAAAATATGCCTTAATGTATTACAATGTCCGTTTCATTATTGTTTTTGGAAAGTTTCTATTATTTAATGTATCATCGTAAGTTTCAAGCATATAATTTAAAAATTTAATTTGAAACGTTAAAAAAAAATTATAAATTTTTTTAATAACATTTACAAATTTTTGTAAACATGAAATAAACAAAAGTTAATTTAAAATATTTTTTTTAAACATTTTGAAACGTTGCATGAATTATACTTAATATGTACCATTTTACATTATATTGTTTTCAATTATCGATATAATTAGACTTTAGCATGGATAAATGCTGATTTTCAATATTTGAAGTGTAAATTTTTGCAAATAAGCAACCGTTTATTGAAAATGAATTTTGCTTATGTAAAACTATGTATGCTCAAAATTTGCAATTTTATATAAATCGTTCTTTATGTGAACCATATTGTATTATACCGTTTTCAATTATCGATATAATTAGACTTTAGCATGCATAAATGCCTATTTTCAATATTTGAAGAAATATTTTGCTTTCAGAGAACGAGTTACAGATTTTTGTGAACTTATGAATATATTTTCGTTACTCAACCACCTTTTAACTGAGTTAATTAAACATGAAATACTTTACTAATCGTTATGAGCAGAAAAACGGACTAATAGCTTCATTCATGACGTTGCAACTTCCACAGTAATTACCGCCAAATTTGCATTCATAACTTTCCTGCGGTTTACAGTTTTATCTTTTGAATGTTTGTTTAATATTTCTCGCTTTATTGATTAGATAATTTATTACTCATATTTTGTAATAATTAAGAGTTTCAAGCGAGCGTGTTGTAATGTGAAAAAATTACTCGAAGTGCAGCTTATTTACTTATGATTTCATTTTGTAATAGTTTTGAAAAATATACTTAAATGTGGGCAAACTAGTTAGTGGAATGTATTTAAAAAATAGCATGGTATTTCTATTTGAAGGACTTTCATTTTTTGTGCATATTACAAAAAATTGTTTAACATTTCTTGAATTACCAATTAGCTAATTTAGTAGGTATGTTTTAAAATGACGAATAGTTTTAACGCGTTATGATGTACATTAATTTCTCTAAGTGCAATTTGGTTATATTTTTGTAATAATTCAACTGAATTATTTGTATGGTATATGAATTATTAACATTAGATTTTACGTTAATTACATACAATTTAAAAAGTATATTTAAATTGAAAAACGACAATTCTTCTTTTGTCGTAGATTGTGTACATAATGTTCCCTTTTATCACTATCCAGTAGCTCGACCTTAGAAACCTTTTTTGATATATTGTAATTAAAAAATTAAATAAAATATTTAATATAATAAAATTTATTTTTTATCATATAAAAAAGAGTTTGCATCAAAAAAAAAATATTTTTAAGTCAAGAAATTAAAATTTTTCTATGGTAAATAGGTCCAAATATTTATACTCACAAAATCTAAATAAAATGTCGGTTTGTATCAGTTAAAATCGTGACAATTTTAGAATTATATATTTTACAAGGTCATAAACACAATTTGACTATTTTTAGAAAATGTATTATATGCGTCTGTATGAGACACATCTTTTCTCAGAACTCTATCTCAAGAATAAATGCTTTGTATAAAACAGTTCTAGTATAAAACACGGCATAAAACATCATATTCAATTACACTTTGTTATAAATTGTTGCCGATCAGGATAACGCACAAATAGCTTAAAATACGGCACTGCTTTGCTGTATTTTTTATGATGTCGGTAATAGCTGTATCTCAAGAGCTAAACACCAGCCATTTTATTTTGTTCGACAATCACATAGATTAACTCTGATTAAGTATTGAGGTAAATTACCCAACAGAGGGCATTGCTATGTTACATTTTTTCACAATTTTAACAATAGCATTTTCCATGAACCAATGCACAGAGTTGTATATTATGTTAGACTTTCACGTATATTTTTCTTTATTAGCGTCGGGATTATAGCACACAATAGGTGTCTCTGCTGTTTTTTACGGTTTCGCGACATCTATATCTCAAAAGAGAATAGGTTATCATTCAAATTTAGTCACATATAATTTGATTTGTATAGAAGAATTATTTTGTGCTTAACAAAACACACTAGTTTTTCATTGCATATTTTTATCGCTTGTATTTATTTCTCAGATATTAAAATCTTCAATTTACGTAGCACATGATCTCAGTTTTTTCCAAATCCACTACTTTTTCTCACTAAACCGTTCTTTGTTACATAAAAATATATTTTACTATAATTGTAAAGCTATATGGAAATCCACAGTAAAATATTTTTTTTTTTTTTAAGGTGTAGATTTTTGAAAACTTATTTAGTGGTTTGAAAATATCGTTCAAATCTGTCTATTGGTTACAGGTTAATGAATTAGCTTTATTAACTCTTTTGCCTTCACGGGCACCTTATTTTTGCCAATGATGTTGACAATACCACGTATAGGCATTTTTCTAATTCAAGTAGGCAAAAATTTCTGTTTTACAAAATCGGTGATAAAAGATTAAAAACTTTGTAAAAGACATGAAAAAATAGGTAATATTTGAAAACTTTTTACAAAAATATTGATCAGTTACGCTGCTAAAAATGTGCAAATTTTATTGCGTAGTCATTCCAGCGCTTTTATAGAAAACGACTGCTTTATTAAATGATGGAGCATTTCCGTTTGTCAGAATAGCGATATTATATGAAAGAGATTAAATGACTATGCAATAAATGTTGCAAATGTTTAACAGTATTAGTTGTTAAATGAGTTTAACAAACATTTATAAACAGGCAAATATCCGAAAGTCTATTGCTATAGTTAAAGAGTATATATTAAAAAATTTTAAAGTTGTTATTCTTGTGAATCATTGTAAGGATTTTTTTTAAACATTAGTCTGTATTAGATATAAACTACTCAAACGTATTCCTACCAATTCAAAATATTATATTATTTAACTCACAGTTAATTACATTTACATGTCTATAGTACATGCTCGCTAGGTATAGTATGCTATAGTACATGGTCAGTGGCGCCAACTTTTGAAAAATATTGGGTAGGCTCAAAAATATTGGATGGGCTCAAAATATATTTTTTAAATGGTTTGACCAGTTTGTTTTTCTTTGAAGAGTTGACAGATGCCGAAAGATGAGAGTTTTAATTCAAACTATCATGTTTTAATAAACTTGCAGTTTTAGTAAACTATATTCTCATGCGTTTTTTTTCTTATAAAGATACTGATTTATTTACTGTAGTGTCATGATATCATGAACATGACTATAGATTGAATTAGCAGAATGCTAAACATGGAGCATTTCTGTCATTTGGGATTTATGGGCGTCAATCGGAAAATTAAAACACATGGTCCATGACAAAATAAATTTTATTTAAGAATAAAAGTAAATAACAAAATAGTAATGAAATAAATAATTAGAATAATGAAAATTGGGTGCGCTATGATTCAAAATTATCGGGTGAGCTCTAGCCTCACGGCCCCTATAAGTTGGCGCCATTGTACATGCTATAGTACATTGCTTCACTATGTACTATACGAAATTGATTAATTTGAACGCAACTTGGCGTATTCGTAAATAATGTAGAAGCTATGTTAATAAATGTTGTGTTTTATTGTATTTACTCTAGTTTTTTTTATGTTTTATTGTATTGTTTATGTATCTAAATTTTGGCAATGGATTTGTGTTTACTATCAGAGATTACATTTATATTCTAAAACAAAAACTGTGTTTAAGAGGTGATCATGTGTATGGAAAAAGTAGTAGGAATTTACATTTCATTGAGACAAATTTTACCTAGTTACGGAAATTTGAATTTTATAATTTTTCAGTATTTTTTTCATAGAAAGTGATTATTTTTTCTAATATCTTTTTTTTCTTTTTTTCATTAATACCTGCGTTATGAAGTATATTTTATGCAACAAGTTGTGCAATAAATGAGAAAGACATTTAGATTTTTAAACTTATTTCCACGCTAATGATTTTTTTTTTGTTGTTAATTGATAATTAAATTACAAAAACTACCTGTGGAAAACTTCATTTTATACGCAGATGATTTCAATCAATCACATTTTGTGTAATTAAAATGAATAAGGAGTTTCCTTTAATTATTATAATTTATTACTTTTCTGTTTCAAGAATACAATTTACTGATAGTGTGATGATCGCGAATGTAAACAGAAAAAGGAAATATGTAAGATATTGATTGTACACATGTTTCAGCACACAATCACTATAGAAACTTACATAAATATATTTATCACAATTTAATTTTAAAAGTACTTAAATGTGCTTTTTTTCATCAATAATCAAAATCCTTTAATTAAAAAAATCTTTTTTATTGTTAAGGCAACATTTATTATTAATTAAAATGCTTTGAAATACAACGTAATGTTATAATTTTTATATTCTACACAACGTAACAGAAATATTTATGATAAAAAATTTTAATAAATAGATAAACATTTTTGTATGCCTTTAATTAATGAATTAATGATATTCATAATTTTCAGTGAAATGTGAAATATTTATGAAATTTTAGTGAACAAGCACGTATGTTTTATTATTGTGGCTTTTTAAGTGCTAAAATATCTTAATAAAATTAATATCTCCTATATTTAATATATTTTTATATGAAGCATAATATTTGAGTCTTAGAACTCAGCTTGAAATTAAAATTATAAGCAAATAAAACATCTTTAGTACGTTATAAAATTCACAATAGGAAGTTTTTTACCCATGTTAAAACATAAATTCAGCAAACTGCATAAATAATACTAATTAGTGTGATCTTAGTATCTGTAGATAATAAATACTTAACATAATAATGAGAGAGAAATAATCGGAGTTTAAATTACAGTTTCTATAATTAAAATATTCCATATATCTATTCGAAACAATTTCAATTGAAGAAGATATTTTCTTAAAAGTGTAATAATATAAAAAGCAAAAATTTAAGCTTTCCAACACTAATAATAAAAGTCTTTGTGCGATCATAAACTAGTTCCTAAAACATGACTTTTAACAAGATACTAAAGAACTTTAAAGACATTGTTAAAAACATATGTTTCTCATTAAGAAGGAAAAGTTTCTGAACGACTTTTTCACTTTTACAAAACGTATGCTGTCAAAACATTTTGTCAAGCATCTCCATAAAAAATTAAAAATATAGCTTGTTGCTAGGTGTTCTTGGACTTATGAAATATATTTTATTTTGTATAAAAACCTAAAATTGCCATGCCTAAATGTATTTCCTTTTTTGATTTAACCTAAATAAAATGTTAAAGAACCAGACCTTTTAAAAACGAACATTTTAAAAAAGGACATTTGTTTCAATTTAATATGACATTTATTTAATAACTAAACTGAATTGCCGGTAGGTCGTACGGCAAGAAGAATACGCTTGATCAATCACTTAAAGCTTTTTGATTTCCCTATTTTTTTAATTACAGTTCCATACTGCTTGATGGGATAAATGACTTCATTAAATATTAGGAATATTTTACCTTGAAAAAAATTGTATATATCTCACATTTTCAATTTTTGTAGATAAAATAAAAAAGAGTCAGTTAAGTGGTCAGAATAATTGAATTAAAATGTTATATATATATATATATATATATATATATATATATATATATGTGTGTGTGTGTGTGTGTGTGTGTGTGTGTGCGTGTGTGTGTGTGTGTAATAAAATATAAAAAAATGCGCCATTTTGCTCTCTCTGAGTTTTTAATTCTAAAATTGTGGAACATATTTTTAATCTTAGTTTGGTAATATATTAATCTTTTAACAGCTAAAGTCCTTTTTCTTTTTTCATTTAACTTATTAATAATCTATTTCTTGCTTCTCAAAAAAGAAGAAAATTATTTCGTAATCTTTCCTTTTTAGAATATTCTCGAGATTTTTAATTTTATTTTTTATTGATCACGTGATCTGTGTTAATGCGCGAAGATGTTAAAAGGCTTGTCTCTTTGCGAGACGTGAAGTAATTCCTACCCGAGGTTCGCGCCTACTAGGCGAATCGGAGGTGATCATTTTTATTACGTAGATTCAGACTAAGACTGGTTGGATTTTTAAAATGATTGACTTGGAGTAGGAGAGGCTAGTTTGACGTGAAAATGTGGATTTCTCATTTAGTTTTTTCAGAGCTCAGAATGCGATTGACTTTTAAAATATTAGGATGCTGTTTCTTTTTCCCCGAAAAATTCTAATATCTTAGAATGCAGCTTAGACACGAAGTTTTGGAACATTCGATGACAGTGTCTAGGTAACTGCGGGGAAGAGCTTACTGATTTTATGAGTTAATAAATAAAAGAATTTGAAGACTGATGGTTTTTGTTTTTATAATGGGGAAATACCCCAATGGATTTAAATGCTTGCCAACTGCCGGAACGACTACTCTGCTCGTGCTGCTGATGATTCTTAGGAGTAATATTTTTCGGAGTTTATAGAACATAGCCTTTTCGTCGAATTATTACATATATATGTATATATATAAGATAAGTTAAATTGAACATCGTTAAATGACATATAATTGAATTGTATTCTGCTTTAAATGTTATACTTTTAAACATTATTTTTAATTAATTAGTCCAACGATAATCTGATGGCATCTTTGAGAATCTAAGTGCTATTGTCTGATGTTGGCACAATACTTTTTCCACCAGCTCTAACTTTTATGCAGTAATTCCTTAACATTCGCAACTTTTGATTATTTGCGATATAAAACAAGTTGTAAATTGCATATGAAGCGTAGCAAATCAAATGCGTTCGTGCTATTACAAAAATTAAAAATAGTCAGATCTTGTTGTTATAGTATACAGTGCTTCGGATACAGTATAGTAGTCGAAATTCTTTGTATGTAAAAATTTGTATTATACATCAAAAATGTATATCAATTTCATAAAATGTGAAAAAAGTTTAATATAATTGAAGCACGCCCCAAACAATATTTCCCCGTATACCGTTTTGTGGAATACTTTTGAGTGACCCTGTAAATTTATAATAAATATTCTTTGTATCATGGATTGTACAGAATGCATTCATTAGGATATACTTCATAGATTCATGTCAATTTTATTACATTCGAAAGATTGTAAAATTAATAAAATGAACTCGAATCTATTTTTTCCTATTGAATGTAATGTAATGGAATACTTTTTATTTTCCCTGTAATTAAACTATAAATCCGATTTTCATAAAGTTTGAAATGACTCTACAAAATTATGCAAAAATTACATATTTCAAATCTCAAACTTTTTGGTTGGGTAGTATTTGCGTACCGTAAATATACACATAATATAATGTAACATAAATATCTATAATGTTAAGATAGTTAAAAGTTTCACCTTTCATAACTTTCTTAAAAACAAAGTCGTTCTCCGACAGCAAATAAAACGTTTTTCTTGTACTTTGTGGTCCCGAAAAACATTTGATTTTTGGAAAATTAATAAGTTTCAAAACTATTTACTTTAAAGATTATGCATTTTAAATTTGTTTAACCCATGCTAAAGTTTCATCATTAAAAAGCTCTACTATATACAAGATTCGTACGCCTCCTGGAATTCTGCAGACCACAAACGTTTTCAGACCGGTAACTTCTCGTAAAAAATTTCCCCTTAAAAGAAATGTTATCTTTTCTTATTTCACTTGCATTACTTTATCTAAAAAAAAGGTAACACTTCTTGTAAAATGCCTAAGCCGTACGAACCCTGTATATATTAACCGGTGATAAGAGAATAGAACAGATTATAGAAAAAGAAATCGTCTTAAAAACAGACAATGTTATATTCGATCAAATTATGATCTAGAAAATCTCTTGTTCAAGAGCCTGAACCTCACCTTTGCAATCATTGGTTTTTAATCTCATTTTAAATACTATTCAACTCTTACAATGCGCATTTTATTATGTTTTTATTAAATAAATATTTATAAATATGTAAATTTATAGAAGGTTTCAATATAAATAAATAACTGAAAAAAAAACTTCCACATAGCAATATTTACTGAATCTAATATATCTCACTTATAAGAAACTTAATTCCTGTACAATTATATTTCCCGAAAAACAATTTTCATGTCCATAAATGTAATAACAGAATATAAAAATAGTCCTACTTGGAGATCCGACAATCAACAGTATATTAATTTATTGCCGTACATACTGCTAATTGTCTAAATCGCGGTTGCTAGTGCGATTCCCAGTAAATTGATGAAAGAAAGAAAAGTATCATTTAAAATACTCAAATTGATGAAACAAGGTGTCTTATATTATTCAAAAACATGCATAAAGATCAATAAAAAATTATACATCTAAAATTGAAAGTATGACAAAAAAAAATGATAGAATTTCAATGTATCCAGTCATCTTAATTACCGCCAAAAAGCATTTAGACGCAAAAGAAAATTTCCTATATTTTCAGAAAAAATTTACGAAAATTAAATAGTCAAGATAAATATGTATTTCACAATAAATTTATTTTATTACTCTTTTAGAGCAAATATACATAAGTTTTAAAATGCTTAACACTTTTCAACATGTTAAAACATTAGTATCAGAAGATGTTAAAATGATGCTAGAAGATGTTAAGCCTTTCAGCTAACCATAAGCTATTTTTAGAGGAAGTTATATCAGAAACTTCATCTGAACATCAGCTGTAAGCACAAAGGTTTTTAATATCTTCTGACCATCAATGTTTTAACACCTTGAAAACTTTAAAATATTTTAAAACATCTATATATATGCACCCATTAAGTAATCATTTTATTGTGAATTAAGTATTCGTGATGCTTGTTTATTTTATTAATGTGAATTTGACGTTTCAACTTGCGATATAAAGATTTTTTATATATTTTATTGAACGAAATTTATTCAAAAATTATGTAGCTAATTTCAGAAAAGCTCACTAACATTCCTAATTAATTTCAAATTAATCGGCTATTTAACAGATGGATACACTAACTAAGTAAGTATGTAACAAATGGAGACTGAATATTTCTCTAATATCCGCAGTAAAAATATCGATAATCTGAAATAGTACATGTTCTATGTACGAAATGATGTGGTATTACAAATTTCCCAAAGTCACATTACAAACAGCAGATTGTATATATTAAATGCAAAAACGTCAGAATTCTGCAAGTAATTACATAATTTTCATTAAATTCTGAAATAATTTTACAAAGCTTATAAGTTAATTTTTACTTTAAAATGTATATTTGCATTTTAAAAAATCTAAATTTTAGAGAATTTCTATAATTAAAGCTTTTGTTTTACTTTTCCAGCATTCTATTTCAAAGAAAATGGTTTTGATGGGAGGCACAGACAGTTGTCTAATAAAATTTTATAAAGGGAATTAAGTAGTGGGAGAAAACGCCTATTCATTTCTTGAAAATATTCTTGAAATTTCGAAGAATTATATCTGAAAATGTACTTCACATTCGAGGAAATCTGGAATGTTTTAATCCGTAACGTGCTAAATTTAGAAGAGGTTGAAGGATCTAACATTCCATATTCTCCTTTTTAAAAGAAATATAAATAGGTTAATCACAAGAATGAATTACCTGTGCAATATCAAATTTATAATGCCTAAAACTATTGTAAATTCTGAAATATTGTAAATTCTGGCCTGGAAATAAATAGATTGGTATGCGGCAGCACAGACAATCACCTCATCCAGTTAACGAATGAAAATCTAGGATTAATTAAATTTCGATTAGCATATTCAAAATTCATCGGTCTGCAAAGTCTTATCGTGGTGGAAAACATCAATAAACCCGATTTAATTGGTTGACACAGAGGATTACCAATATGTTTTCCTACTCCTAATCCTACATGTATTCACAGTTTTAGGTGCAGGAAAGAATAACGATAAACCAATATGCCAATCGTTAAAATCGGTATTTTAGATTATATTCTCCAAGACAGACTTGACAGACCGATTGCTTTTATATTATGCGAATCGAGACTTAACTAATAATTGGATTTCATCCGTGAACTCTATGAGGCGATTGTCTGTGCGACTTCTGGTCTAAAAATGTTCGTAAAAAAGAGTCACAATGCTGAACCAATATTAAATGTCAAAATTATAATTTTTTTCTACTTCCTTACATTACCTTTATAGGCAAATCACCACTTACATACGGAACATGCAAACCGGGTATCAGTGCCCTTTATATATACATTTTTTTATTAAAGCATTTTTTTAGAAATGTTATTTTAATTACTTTTACTCTATTTCTACACATTAGGTAGTATTCTTAAGCATAAAAAATTTACATTTAGGCTTTAAAAGGCTTTGGCACATGAAAATAGCCGTCCTGAGTGCGTATTATAAGTACGTTAATATACAACAGAACATTCCTACTGTTCGTCTTTGGAATAAAATTTTATTTAAGTACAAAACTAAATGTAAGAAAATATTATTGGCAATTAAAACAATTTTCTCTCTGAATCGGAGTGTTTGACAATAAATCATACTCAGCTTTGGTAATGAATGATCTCCAGTATATTTACAATGCTTGAAACTCTCTAGATAGCGTTTTAAAATTGTCAGGTTTTGATGTATAAGCAAAGCAGTTATAACATTATTTGATTTCCGACTTTAAAACTACATCCAAAATTAACATTTTGAATTTTTTAAACATAAATTCGTGTTAAAGTATTAGATTATTACAAATTTTCCCTAGATTCTTAGACATTATAAGAAATTTTCGTTCCTTCTGTAATAAAAATAGAACTGAAGAAAAGTAAATATTAGAATATGTCTCTAATATTTTTTTCTTTTAATGGAACGTACTAGACACAGAAAAATAAGAAAGATTTTATTTCTGAAAATTATTATGTGCGATCGTTTACGCATTTTGTTAAAAAAAAAGATGTTGTGTAATTTGTAAGTGTTATTGTACATTTTATGTGTAACAACATAGAATTTAAAATATATATATAAATAATAAAAAACATAATTATTCCGCTTCTGAAGAAAAATAGTTTAAAGCAATTATTAATAAAATACATCCTTATAATTTTATTCGCTCATCATAGAAAGAATAAACCATCTCAAGAATAATGAATTGCATGCATCAGTATTCCTTAATAGAAAGATATTATAAAGAGTTTATTCAGTTGTGTCAGGACAAACATCAAAATTGTGAAATAAGACAAAAAAATAACTGAAGAAACAAGCAAACCTTTTTTTAAAAAAGGTAGCAATTTATTAAAACTTTTTAATCATTCATAAAAATCTCCTGTGAAAAAGTGCAGGAGATACAATGGTTCAATAAATATTTAACGCTTAATTATTCCAATTTATCCGAGGATAGTGTACTCTTCTTTATTTTTTTACATAATTAGTCGTATTTATGTCAGTTTTTAATGGTATAATTTATCGCTTTCTGTAAAATTGATCCTAAAAAAAATCAGACTTATGTGATTGAAAGAAACATTTCTTACAGAATTTAATATTTTCCATTTTTTCATGCAAAAATGCCTTTTTGCTGTTTAGGATTTTTGGAGATTATTTTATAGCATGTTAATTTATTTTTTTATACCGTATAAAAACGAAATGTTCTTTTTTTACAAATGCTAACCAGTCTCAAGTAATAATTTTGAACTAGATGCATTAACACATGCAAAAAAGAGAAAACGATGTTTATTTTAATGATAATGTTTATCATATTTCACTGTTAAATATGTTTTCTAAACATGAAAATATATGCTTGAGAAATGGTAGAAGCAGTAACTCGCTATCTTGTGATGATAGGGTTTAGAAGTCATCACTACACTGTTATAACTACTCCCATATGTTTTCGAAAAATGTAATTAGCAAATGGAAAATTTCTTCTTTATATCCATCATATCCGTTGCATTTGGAAGCATTTTTTTTTAAATCGTGAGTGTTGAATATAGTGTGAATAACTAGGAATAGACTATAGTACATTTAATTAAATTTTCTTGCTTGACCACTAAACTTTATTTTACAGCGTATGTGAACTATATGGCCGAAATTTTTCTGCGTTTCACGTTTTAGTTTTATATATACAATAATACTTTAATAATTGTTTTTGAGGTCAGGAAATTTGATGAACCAATTTTAGATGATATTTGTTAATGATGGTTAAATCACAAAAGAAACTAGGAAATAGCAATAAATAAAATGAAAAATAATGTATGCTATCGTCATGTATCATAAAATAGGTAGATGAACAGCATTTATTTTAATTTTGTACTTTGTATATTCATTTTTATACGAGTGATGTCTGCACAAACCTTCCTAATGCCCTACGCATTTTTGCATTACTGCTACAGATCCTTCTGAGTATTTTATGTTCCAAGTTGTAAATAACTTTTTTATATTTAAATTAACTTTAGTTTTTTAACTAAACTATAATGCTAGATGTCCTATGAAATATCTTTTTTATATTTAAATTAACTTTAGTTTTTTAACTAAACTATAATGCTAGATGTCCTATGAAATATCTTCTTCACATTTTTAAAATTCAAGAACAAGATTCAATGTGTCCGCTTTCCTCTAGGTATTCTACAAAACATCCAAAATCGAAACTGTTTAGAGATTTTGAATTTTAAAGTGCTATTTTATAATTGCCATTTACGCTTAGAAATTATGTAAAATTATAGATTGTAGTACATTGCATGTATCCGGTTTATTTTCATTAAACGTAAAATCCGCATTTCGACCAAAAACTATTTTTAAAATCATTGGAAGCTTAAGTGAAAAATACTTAGATCATTTTTCATTAAAAAGGGAAAATATAAATAATAATTCCCCCATTTGGTCTTCTTTTAGATTTGCAAATGTAACTCAGTGCTAGACAATTTTCAGATATTTATCTGATATCTAATGCCTATTTACATGTAAGAAACCACCAATTTTTATCTCTAATTTTTGCTTTGTGCTCGTTTTTTCTTCTTCTCTTTCTTTTTCTTCGATTTTACATATGTTTGACACCTTGTGCCATCAATACTTTTAAAATAACAACGCAAAATGATTCCAAAAATAATGACTTTATTTAAATCATTGTCTCCCTTTCATAATTTTTTTATTGGAAATTTTTATTATTAATCACTTAATTGATTTTTTTAAACAACTTTCAAATAAATCCTATTTTTTCATGTCTTTTACAGAATTTTTAATTTTTTATCATCAAGAGAAATTTTTGCCTAAATGAATCAGAAAAATACTAAATAATGTAAAATTTTAAATTAAAAATTATTTTTGAGAACAGTAAATCATGATTGGAATTTGGATAACCGTACATGGTACGGCCAAATCATAATTGACAAAAGCACGCTGCCCATACGACGAACGGGCAAATCAGAGAATTGTCAGCTGCAAAATATAAATGCTAAGAGGTGTGAAACTCAATATTTTGAATAGCGTTCAAGGTTTCTTAATTATTTCTTAATATTCACAAAATATGCGTGAAAAAAATTATATATTTCTCACTATAAAGTCTTTTTCTATGAAATGATTAAAAACTAAGTTTATTCGTGATATATTGTGGATTTATTATTCAAAATGGTGCTATACTTCTTTTGTGTTAATGTTTCATGTTTTAGTATAAATGTATAAGTTTTGATCATCTTAAGTTTCAATTATATAATACAAAATTTTAATTTAAAATTTTAAAAATTTTTTATAAAATTTCTTAATGAACATTTACGAATTTTATTAAACATTAAATAAGCTAAAGTTAATTTAAAAGTATTTTTTTAACTTATTGCAACGTTACATAAATCATATTTAATATATACTATATTGTACTATACCGTTTTCAAGTATCCATACAATTAGAATTTAACATGGATAAAAGCCTATTTTCAATATCCGAAGAAAACTTTTGCTTTACGAGAACGACTTAAACATTTCTGTGAACTTATGGATATATTTTCGTTACTCAACCACATTTTAACTCAGTTAATTAAACGTGAAATACTTTTCTAATCGTAATGAGCAGAAAAACGAGCTATTAGCTTCATTTATGACGTTGCAACTTTCACAGTAATTACCGCCGAATTTTGCATTCATAACTTTCCTGCGGTTTACAGTTTTATCTTTTGAAAGTTTGTTTAATATTTCTCGCTTTATCGATTAGCTAATTTATTACTCATATTCCGTAATAATTAAGAGTTTCACGCATGTGGTAATGTGAACAAATTGCTCGAAGTGCAGCTTATTTACTTATGATTCCATTTTGTAATAGTTTTGAAAAATATACTAAAAGTCGACAAACTAGTTAGTGGAATTCATAAAAAAGTAGCATGGTATTTCTATTTGAAGGATTTTATTTTTTTTTGTGTGTATTACAAAAATTTGCTTAACGTTTCTTGAATTATCTCATTAGCTAATTTAGTAGTTATATTTCAAAATAACGAATAGTTTAAACACGTTATAATGTGCATTAATTTCTCTACGTGTAATTTAATTACATTTTTGTAATAGTTTATGAAAGTGCATTTAATCATATCAGGACTCTTTTGTGGAAATTTGCAATTAGTAAATAGTGAACATTTATAAAATTGTAGAATGAAATTTAAATTAAGAAAATTTGCTAATTGTTATTTGCATTTTTTAGAATTTAAATATTAAAATAATATGCATTTAAAAATTACAGTATGATGTAAACTTATGATATTTTCCTTTTATTTATATTTGTTTTAAATGTCAATATTGATTTCAATTTGAAAAAATTGTGTGGATTTATTTTTCAAAAGTTTGTTTAATATTTCTGTTGCTATCGATTAGCTAATTTATTAAAAATGTTTTTAAAAAATGGGAACATTAAGCACATTGTAGCATGAAATTTAAATTAGGAAAATTTGCTAATTGTTGGAGCATTTTTAAGAATTCAAATATTAAAATAATATGTATTTAAAAATGACAGTATGGTGTAAACTTATGATATTTTCCTTTTATTTATATTTGTTTTAAATGTCAATATTGATTTAAATTTGAAAAAATTGTGTGTTTTTATTTTTCAAAAGTTTGTTTAATATTTCTGTTGCTATCGATTAGCTAATTTATTAAAAATGTTTTTAAAAAATGGGAACATTAAGCACATTGTAGCATGAAATTTAAATTAGGAAAATTTGCTAATTGTTGGAGCATTTTTAAGAATTCAAATATTAAAATAATATGTATTTAAAAATTACAGTATGGTGTAAACTTATGATATTTTCCTTTTATTTATATTTGTTTTAAATGTCAATATTGATTTCAATTTGAAAAAATTGTGTGGATTTATTTTTCAAAAGTTTGTTTAATATTTCTGTTGCTATCGATTAGCTAATTTATGAAAAATGTGACCATTAAGCACATTGTAAAATGAACATATTACTCAGAGTGCAATTTCATTGGCTTATGATCAAATTTTGTAACAGCCTAGGAAATTATATTAAACGTAACAAAATTATTTAGATCAATTTACTCAAATTTATCATGACATTTCATGACTGAAGTACATACCAGTTCGTGATGAACTGTTAAAAATAATGAATGCAAAATGTATTTATTTACTATTAAATTACATTGTAAAATTGAAAAGTACTTTTATGTATTTATCTTAACCCTTAAATGCATATTGTATCATTTTCGATACCATAAGTGTTCCCGATTTATTGCGGGTTTTATTCACATATTCCGTATTCTCACCAGAAATTTAAAGAGCAATTTTCACTTCACTTAATGACAGACCATTCATAATTAAATAAAGAAAAAATTACTATTTAGATTTTCAGGTATAAATTCTGATTCTTTGAATAGCACATTTTTTGGAACGCGTTCTGTCCTGAGCATTTAAGGGTTAAACGGAGACTCCGTGGGAAATGGCTACGATAAACAATAACTTTATTGAATACTACTACTATGTCAGAACTATCAACACTTTTATTATTTTCTTAGTATATGAGCTGTTTTTGAATCATTTGAAGAAATAGCAAGTTATTTCAATATACGCTGCAATTCATTATAAATTTAAGATATTTTAAATCCCTTTTTGGGTGCATTCGTAATTTTGTAAATACATAGCCCCTATTGTCGCCATTCAGTACGCCGTTCGTTTGTCCGTCCGCATATAAGAGACCAAAAAGTACCCAAACGAACCATTTGAGGTTTAAAATTCGGGAAAATAGGATGCATACTTTAATTAAAGGGACAATGAAAAGTATTCCGTTATATTACATCCAATGGGAAAAAATAGTTTCAAGTGAACTTTAATGATGTTACGCTCTTTTGAATGTAATAAAATTGATAGGTACCTATGAGATATATACAATATACGTTCTTAACAGCCTATTGTGCAAAGAATATTTTTATTCTCATGAAGAGTCGCACAAAAATATTTCATTACATAATATTCTAGGGGGAAACATTTTTTGAGGTGTGTTTCAGTTATATTGAACTTTTTCACATTTTATAAAAAATGATACACGTTGTTGAAGTTTAATAGAAGTTGTTTCCTGTATAATAGAGAAATGATTGTATTTACAGGAACACACAAACATTTTCCTATACTATACGGTATCTGAAGAACTGTATACTATTACTGCAAGATCTGAATTTATCTAAAATTTCATTGAAGTAAGAACATACCTCATATACGTGTATTTTCCGGCTTGTTTCTCTTGTACTTATATCCGCAGATATTAGCATTAATAGACTGAAAGGTGTGTGGTTCTATTTTAGTAGTACACAGTTAGATTTCAATATAGCCTGAAATGAATTCTTAATTAATTCTTAATAATTCTCAATTTACGCAGAAAACTGAAAAATGACTGAAAACTGCTGAATGATTGTTATCCTATAAGCAGTGCAATAATGCTATGAAAAAGAACAAAATTTGTAAAATTTAAAAATGGAAACAGAAGAGGATAGTAATTACACTCTAGATGTTCACAGTTTTGCGACATTTATGTCTGAAAAAATAATAGGTTATCATTCAAATTTAGACGCATGTGATTTGATTAGTATAGAAGTATTTTTTGTACTTAACAGAAAACACTAGTTTTTTATTGCATATTTTATTTGTTTATTTTTTTTAATCGCTTATATTTATTTTTACAGATATTGAAATCTTTAATTTAGGTAGGACGTGATCTAATTTTTTTTTCAAATCCACGACTTTTAGCTAATAAACAGTTTTTTTATGAAATAAAATTATATTTTATTATAATGGTAAAGCTATATGGAGTTCCATCGTAAGTTTTATTTTTTAAGGTGTAGATTTTGAAAGCTGGTTTAGGAGTTTGAGAATAACTTTCATATCTGTTTACTGGTTATAGGTGGAGCAATTAGCTTTATTAACTAATTCCATGTTTTGCCAGTATGGACAACGCATTTTTGTCAAACATGATTTTTCTGTACCACGCACACGGGCATTCATACTCCAATCATAATTTATTATTCTCAACAGTTTTTTTTTTTTTTTTTTTTTTTTTTTTTTTGTAAATTTTGCCTTATTTAAACATATTATTTATCTAATTCAATGAGAAGAAAAATTTCTATTTTGAAAAACTGACGATAAAAGATTTAAAAATTTGTAAAATGCATGAACAAAATAGGTATTATTTGAAAGTATTTTGTTCGAAAATTTTGATTAGTTATACTGCTAAATATTTGCCACTTTTATTGCGTAGTCATTCCGCCGCTTTTATAGAAAACGACTACTTGATTATATTATGGAACATTCCCGTTAGTCGGAATAGGGATATTTTATGAAAGCAATTGAATGACTATGCAAAAGGTGTTGCATATTTTTGACAGTTTTAGTGGTTAAATGAGTTTAACAAACACTTATGCACATTTAAAAATCTTAAAGACTATAGTTAGAGTTAGAGAATGGATATTTAAAAATTTGAAAGTAGTTATTCTTGTGATTGTAAGGAACTTTTTTGAAACATTAGTATGAATTTGATATAAACCAGTGTAATGTATACCTATCAGTTCAAAATATTACATTATATAACGCACAGTTATTTATTTTTATATGCCTACAGTACATGCTCACTAGGTTATTGATTCACTATGTTGGATACGACATTGCTTAATTTGACCAACTGATGTATTCGCAATTTGTGTAGAAGCTATATTGCTAACTGTTGAGTTTTATTGTATTTACATTAGTTTTTTATGTTTTGTCGTATTTTTGCATGTCTTAATTTAGGCAGTGGATTTGTGTTTTCCATCAGAGATTATATTTATATTTTAAAACAAAAGCTGTGTTTACGAGGTGGTCATGCGTAATGAAAAAAATACGAAGTCTTATTTCATTGAGCAAAATTTTACGTAGATACGGATATTTGAATTTTATAATTTTTCAGTATTTTTGGCACGGAAAGTTTTTTTTTATATTTTTTCTTCTTTTTTTCATTAATACCTGCGTTGTGAAGTATATTTTCTGCTACAAGTTGTGCAATAAATAAGAAAGACGTCTAGATTTTTAACTTATTTCCACGATAATAAACACTAATTTTTGTTTTGGTTAAGTGATAATTAAATTACAAAAGCTATCTGTGAAAAATTTCATTTTAATCATTTTAAGTGATTTACACCAATCACCTTTTGTGTAATTAAACTTAATAAGCAGTTTACTTGAATTATTTAATATATGTTAATTTTCTGTTTCCAGGTTATCGTTTACGCATTTTTTGAGGATCGCGAATGTAAACAGAAATAAAAAGAATATTGCCCAGTTAAATTGATGGCATTGAGCTCACAGGCTACGCATACTAATAGTACATTACAGCTTTATATTTTCAAGGGTAATTCCGTTCGAAAAAAAATTAAAAAAGGGGAAACAGCTCTCCCCTTTCCCCTTTTTTATAATTAATCATTGAACCCCCTAAACTATCAAGGACATGCCTTATCATATAAAAAATCTAGAATCATATAAAAAATTCAGAGCAAATCGGATAATTCTTAATAAAAATCCATTTATATAATTTAAGAGGACTTATCCACCTGTTTTATACTTAACCATTAAACTTCAGAAACTATTCAGAGATTTGAACGAAATCTGATAATTCGGCATGAAAAACCCATTTATATAAATTAAGGGGAGGGACATTAGAACTTTCGTTCCCCCTGTTTATACTTATTCAATGAATACCTAATAACAGTCACCGAATCGCCACTTCAGAATGATCCTATATCTAAATTATGAACGAAAACTGTTTTCTACATGAAAAACCCTTTTATATCAATTAAGAGGAGGGCATGAGCCCCCCGTTCTCCCTCTTATACATATCGAATGAACTCCAAAAACTAATCCGGAAAGCCCCTTATCAGGATATACCAATATACAATATTTCAAGTGGATCGGATACTTTTATCATGAGTTATCGCGTTACGCACGAACGAACATACATACAGAACGGGCGGGCACATAAGCTCTCAGGCTATGATAGCCTGTGAGCTAAAAAGTAATATCATAAGATACTCACGTTTTTCAGTGCACAATCACTTTAGAAATATGCATAAATAGATTTATCACAATTTAATTTTAAAAGAAGTATTTAAATGTGCTTTTTTCATCAATAATCAAAATCCTTTAATTAACAAAATCTTTTTTATTGTTAAGACAACATTTATTATTAATTAAAATGCTTTGAAATATAGCGTAATGTTATATTGTTTATATTCTACACAACGTAATAGAAATATTTATGATTAAAAAATTTAATAAATAGATAAATATTTTTCTATGCCTTTAATTAATGAATTAATGATATTCATAATTTTCAGTGAAATATAAAATATTAATGCAATATTAGTGAATAAACATATCTGTTTTATTATTGTGGGTTTATACATGGTAAAATATCTTAATAATATTAATCTCTTCTATATTTAATATATTTTTATATGAAGCAGTGTATTTGTGTTTTAAAACTCGGCTTAAAATTAAAATTAAAAACAAATAAAACATCTTTATTGCGTTATGAACTTCACAATAGGAAGTTTATTACCCGTGTTAAAACATAAATTCAGCAATCTTAATAAATAATATTAATCAGCGCGATCTTAGTAACTTTAGGCAATAAATATTTAACATAATAATGAGAGAGAACTAATCGCACTTTACATTACAGTAATAATTAAAATATTCGAACTATAAATACGAAATAGTTTCGATTGAAGAAGATATTTTCGTAAAAGTATAATAATATAAAAAATAAATATTCAAACTTTCCAATAGTAACAAGAAAAGTCTTTGTGCGATCATTAACTAGTTCCAAAACATGACTTTTAACAAGATACTAAAGAACTTTAAAGACATTGTTAAAAACAGCTTTTTCTCATAAAGAAGGAAAAGTTTCTGAACGGCTTTTTCACTTTTACACAACGTATGCTGTCAAAACATATTGTCATGCATTTCCATAAAAAATTAAAAGTGTAGCTTGTTGCTAGGCGTTCTTGGACCTTAGAGATATATTTTATTTTGTCTAAAAACTTAAAATCGGTATGCCTGAATGTATATCCTTTCTTAATTTAACCTAAATAAAATGTCAAATACGCAAATCTTTTTGAAACGAACTTTTTAAAAAGGACATTTGTTTCAATTTAATAGGACTTTTGTTTGCTCACTTAACAGAATCGCCCGTAAGTCGTACGGCAAGAAGAGGTTGCTTGATCCATCACTTAAAGCTTTTTTGATATCCCTTATTTTTAATTACAATTCGATACTATTTAATGGCCTGAATGGTTTTATTAAACAGTAATATTTTACCTTAACAATGTGGTGTCTCACATTTTCGATTTATTTTAGGAAAAAAATAGAATCAACGGTATCAGTTAAGTAGTAAAAGGAAATATATATATAAGACATTTATTTTTAACAACTGAACAATAAAATTTAAGTGTTATATATATATATACCGGGTGTCCCAAAAATGACTGATGGATTTTAAAATTCAGTAACTTTCAAACGGTGACAGCTGATTAAAAAATTTTTGCAGGAGGGTTATGTATAGTGTCAGGAGTATATATATATATAAGATGAGATAAATTGAACATCACTTAGCCACTTACCATTGCATTTAATTTTGCTTTAAAGGTTATACTTTTAAACATTATTTTCAATTAATCATTTCAGCAATAATCAGGTGACGTCTTCTGAATTTGAGCGTTGTTGTTTGATGTTGGACGTTATACGTTATACAGTACTTCTTTCACCAGCTCGAACTTTCATGCAGTAATCCCTCAACATTCGCAAATTTTGATTATTACTGAAATAAAAAATGAGAAAATTTCAAGAATTATGAATATTTAAATTGATTATTCGTGAAATTTATTTTGTATTTTGTACTTTTTTGTTTGCAAACTAAACTCGATTTGTTTTACCTGTTCTTTAAACTATTTAACAGTGATAGTTGCATTAAACAGAACAGCTTAAGAATTGAGAATTTCAGCCCTTGTACTGAAGAAAAATTTAACTTCAGTATTTTCGAGAAATGCGAGACGTGACTAGATGCTAAAATACAAAAATACAAAATCCTCTGAAATTCAAAATGGTTATTGAAAGTGAAACATTTTCTGGAATAATTTAATATTTCAATAACAATTTGTTTAAAAAATGAACAAAATGCGATTGTTCACTGGTAAGGAGTCTTAAGACCGTTCATAAAACAGAAAGGGGAACTTTATGACATAAGTTTTAATTTATATTGGTTCGGAAATGCATGAAACTAGCAGTTGTTGTTGTTCATAAACTATCTAATCGCACTCTTTTTCTTGTTTTCTTTTCCAAATACAATAGATTTTTTAAAAAATAGCAAATAGCGTCAAAGTGGGTGTTATAAACCGAAATATCACGAAAAAGAGGAATAACCATTCAAACTGGGTTGAAAAACAAATAGTCACTTAAATGAAATTGCTTATAATTCAATAGTTAATTTATTGATTTGAAAATTGGAAAATCTGTTCAGTTCTAAATCGCTTTTATAGTCAGCCTTTCTAATTTCTTTCTGTTAAAAAATGAACCCATAAATGTGTCAAACCATTTTGAGATTATTGAGCAGAGCAGTTGAGAACTGTCTTAAGATTTACCGGGACACAGAAATCTTTATTTTTTTATATACTTTATTAAAATTTTCTTTGTTTTTTCTTTTTAAAATTATGTTTAAATCATGTTTTTATCTTAATTACAACAAGAAATATAAATTATTATGTTTTGGTTTGTTTTCAAAATCTGGCTTTCAAGCAATGGTTGTTCTGGAAACGCCTTCTTTTGAAAATGCTTTTTTCTCCAAGATAGTATTTTTCCCTATTTCTCTTATTTAAATTTATAACTCAAGTACCATTTAAGATAAATGGTTCAAAGTATTTTATAATTGCTTTACTTTAATTTTGATTCAGCAAATTTGAAAAAAAAATATTTACTTTTAAAAATATGATTTTTTTAAAATATAAGTTGCATAATTTTCTTTTCATTTTTTTTTACATATTTTTAAAATTTATTTTAATTAATATTTTTAAAATGATAAACTAAAATTAAATCTTACATATTTTATTGATATATAATTAAAAAATAAATTCTACAAATAGTATTTTAAGGTATGACGATTTTAACTTGCCCCCAATTTTAATATTTTTTTTTAATTTTTAAATAAAAAAAAATATGTATCAGTTTTAAGATGTGGTTTTATTTAATAATAATATACAAAAGATTCGAATATTTTAACTCACTAAATAAAAATAAGTTTAAAATATGTCACAGACCCCATTAAATTTAAAGGAGAATTTGAGGTCGCAATTTTACCTTATATGGAAATTCATAAACAAGTAATCGGTTCTGCTAAAAATTCGTATATCAATATTTTTTTCAGCGATTAAATGGCAACTAAAATTAGTACATATGTTTATAATTATTCAAATGCATTCACAGCATGTTTTTTTATTGAATAATAAATATATTCTTACGTTTCAATTTCTTTTTTTCAATTTAAAAAAAAGTCATAAAACCTAATCCCCTTCTATGTACGGAAAGATAATTTTGATATTCGCGATTTTGACATTCTTGGAGGTTTTTGCAAGAATAACCACTACGAATGTTTATGGATAAATGTAATCTGTCATTTATTGAAAGTAATACTAAATAAGAATAATGGTTTGTTTAAAATATCACAAGGATTTAGTTTAGCTGACTTATTCAGATAAAAGAATATTTATTATTGTATGAATAAAATATACATATAGCATTTATAGAATAAAATTGCATGTAAAAATATTTATTCTTGTATTTTCCATTTATAAATTCATGTATTTTATAATTATCCTACACTTCATTTCTAGTGTTACGTATTTTAAGGAAAAATTCGTACTTTCTAAATTATGCTTGTTTTGAATGTTTAATTCATAGCGACTTACATGTGTTACAAAGTTGATTTGATTCAACCTCTTTCCCTAAACATCGGAAGTTTCAAGAAATGCTGTGTCATTAAATAAGTAATTTCCAAGTGAATATGTACGAACAAATTAAGTTTAAACAGCGAGATTATAATTCATTACTGAACTGCAGCAAGAATATTTAAGAAGTTTCTTCTAGGGTTGAGTACACATTGGCGTATCTTTTAAATCAATGTTTCTATTTTTGTGATTCATAAAATCTTACATGCGAAGCATTCATTCTTTTAAAATAAACTTCTGCATAATAATATATTGTCTTCTCCGAAAAGAGTTTTATTCTCTGTGAAATAAATTGATGATACTTTCTTATTTAAGTCTTCAAAACATTAAGTTCAGGTTACAAAACCTAAAATATTCATAAATGATTATAAAAAAAACAATTATCTGAAAAGACTTTCTGATAGTTTTTAGAAAAATATAGAGTAGATATAGGAAGATTGGTAAACGCAAACGCATAATTCATTCTGACACCGTTAAAAGTTACAGAACTACTTATTTATAAAAATGAACTATTTATAAGATATAATTTACAAGATGATATATATGTCTTAAAACATCGTAGTTTTTTTTGTTTCATCCTCAATCAGAATATTCTAATGTCTCCAGTCGACGTACTTCATTCTTTACTGTCCCACCCACAGAGCCTCAACTCGGCATGAAAAGAACGCCCTCAGTGGATCACTTAAAAACTAAACCATCGCGTTGGCGATTTTTATCCTCGTGATTTCTGTTTAACTGTAACCATATTCTGGCTTGGCATTTCTTGCTGAATGCTGATTTCATTATCTTTGCACACGTGCTTATTCTATTTGATCTTAGATTTCCGCGCTTATATTGATTCGTAATTATTACTGTTATTGTTCT
This sequence comes from Maratus speculifer, assembly GCA_964019185.1. NCBI lineage: Eukaryota > Metazoa > Arthropoda > Arachnida > Araneae > Salticidae > Maratus > Maratus speculifer. The sequence goes on from OZ025290.1 coordinate 390,318,760, forward strand.
TGAATTTTCAAGTTTACATAATTAGGTCGTCATGTTAAGAAGTGACACATGTATTGTTTGCAAGACGAATACGTCAAAGTTATTTCATATTAAAATAATTCTTTCATAAATTTCAAAACAATAAGCAGCAAGTCGTCGCTGTTTTTTTTTCTTTTTTCCCTTATCATTTGTCGCCAAGGAAGCGATGTTTCGTCGAATTAGCAACCTCTCTTATGTTATGATCGTAGTTTTAGAGAGATCCGCTCGTATCGCTACTGTCTATGCGTAATCCCATGTTAAACAAGTTGCCATTACAGTGTATGAAAGTTGATTCTCTGTTCCGTACTCTGTGGTCCCACCAACTAACAACAACTGTTTCAAAACAAGTTGAGATTGGCTTCAAAAAACGTTTACCTTATTCAGCTGATATCTAGAGAACCTGGATAAGGACAGTTGCGATGTGAAGAAGGTAATATGCAGTCTAGTAGTAAAAAGAATACCATTCCCACATATATACACTGTTAAAAATCTGCTGCATTTTGTTGCAACGCACTCCACCGGTTGTATATAATATCTCTATTCCAACCAATGAGAAAGATCCATTTCATGGCCAAGTAACCGTTTTCTGTACAAGCAGGGGGGTGCGTTGCAACAAAATGCAACAGATTTTTCGCAGTGTAGAAAAGAGTTTGTAATCTTTGTGTTTGAAATGCCATCAATACCCAGGGTTATGCATAAATCACAATTAAACCGTTCGTGACGAGCTTCGTTTACATACACATTACGTGAAAGTGTAGCATAAGAGAGCGGTTCAATAATTATTGTTCTACGTGTTTATAAAATATTTTTGACTGCGATGTTTTATATGAAATATCGAAGCCAATGTCGTAAATGCCTATATATCCAATTTAAGAACAGTTGTTGTGGTATTCACACGAGTGGGACGAGTAAACGGAGGAGATGTGGAAGTGAAAAGCTGGTTTCGATCTTATGGAACTAGATTTGTCACAGAGGATGAGACGTGACAAATATCTTTTGGACTAGAAATCATGGTGATGTTGCCACATCTATTTCATTGTCACAAATCTATCCCCACAAGCACCAAATTACCTTTTCATCCATTACCTCTACCCCTTAAAATCGTTCTCAAAAATAAACCTTTAAATCCTTTAAATCCTTTAAAACTCCACCCCCTCCTTCGAGAATTATATTAATATAGCAGCTAAAGTTCTGAAATTGAGCATATTAGGCATCTAAGACATTACCCCAGTAGCCAAACAATATTAAACCAATATTGGCTACATTTTGGAGCAATATTGGCTTATTGGCGTAATATTGGCACGAAATATTGCTCCAATATTGGGGTGTTTACATTTTGCTCTTATCTAGCCAATATTTGCAGCCAATATAATGCCAATATTGGGGTTTCATTGGAAATATTGCCAATAAAACGCCAATATTGGTTAAATATTGGAATTTCATTGGAAATATTTCCAATGTAACGCCAACATTTGTACAATATGGGTGTTTTATTGGCAATATTTCCAATGAAACCCCAATATTGGCATAACATTGGTTGCAAATATTGGCTAAATAAAGACAAAATGTAAACATCCCAATATTGGAGCAATATTGATGTTTTATTGGAAATATTTCCAATTAAGGAAATATTGGTGCAACGTTGGACCAATATTGGTTTGCTACGAAGGTAGTCTTCGATGTTTTACATCATTCATCTCAGTAGAAATATTTTACGTACAATGTGGACAATAGTTATTGAACACATACGTACATTACTTCTAAAGTGTTCGAGGAGATTTAATTATGCTTAGAAAATTTTTTATTTGCATTTTTTTTTTATTTAATGACACCATTTTTGTGGAGATGCAAGTCAAATATTTCGATTTTGAAGAATGGATCTGAAATTTGAGAGTATCACGAAAAATATTACACTTAGAAATAGAATTGAAGTTTAATATTATCTGCAGTATCTTTATTTTCTGTTTTGTGTTATTTCTGGAAATTAGTTTTCTGTATCAATATGGAAATTCAGTTCCCTGCCGTGTTCACGTAGACATATTTTTTTTTTTTTTATGCCATATTTTTATAATAGTTGATTTTTCACAAGAAAGAGAAAAGTGGAAACGCACAATTGGATAAAATCTGATATTTTAGACTGAATTTGTTCCAGTGGCTTATGGTTGAAATTTTTAACTCTAGGTATGACCAAATTATATGAAGAAGAATTAGTAACAATTAAATTCTCTAACTGTTTACAGACATGTATTTTGTAGTTTTTGTTTTTGATTGCTGTTTTATCTAATCCTCAAAATTATGAAAAATATGATTTTTTTAGAATTACGACCATTTCTAAAATTATTATGTGTAACATATTCAACAAGCATTTTTTCAATGAATTTGTAGAAAAGGATTTTGGATATTTTTGAATATTGGTTTAACAATTCACATTCTCGTGGGGTAAGACCGGACATGCTTTTGGACAGAAATGGACACTAGAAAGCTATGCTAATGACAATTGCCAATGAAAAAAATCTACCCGTTTTGTGTTTAAACAACACATAATTAGATATAAAACTAAATAATTTTAGTTTGTTTTTTATTTAAATTTGAATAAACTAATATTTGTTTATTTTTTTAAATAAAATCTAAATTTGTTGAAAAATAAAATATTTATTTACTTTCAAAAGAATAATTACTAAAAGAAGAGAAAATCTAAATTTGTTCAATTCTTCTAAAATTAATATATACATAGAGCCTAACGACATGTACAGGTTAAAAGCAGATGTTTTGATTTTCTATAAAAATATTTTAACAATAAGTGCGTGCTAAACAAATCAAATATTTATATTGAATTATTGTGCAGAATATTTAAGCAAGGTTAATTTACATTCAAAATTTTTGCTCTAAGAAGAAATGATTAATAAATTATCTGTTTTTAACTTATTTAAAATATCCTTGGTTAATATATCATATGCATGAGAAATAAACAATGAATATTTATTTAAATATGTTTATTTAATCTATTTAATTAAATTCTATTAATTATCTACTTACATTTATTCAGTGAATGATTTTATTGGAAGGGATCGGCGATTAACTTATTTTCTTTTAGAGTTAGTATATATTTATATATATATATATATAGTATTATTTCTAAAAGGAGAAATTATCAGATGAATCCAACCATTGACATTATTTTTTTTAATAGCACACTTATAATCAAACATAAAATAAGCGGTATTTTGAAATTCTATGCATGGACTGTAAAAAAATGTGTTTCAAAGAGCATCAATTTTGAAAAAAAAAAAACATTAAAATTCTTACTTTTAACCTTTACGCAGGGGCTCGCTGACTGTCTACCTGAGAATACATGTAAGCCCGGACAGATGCTGTCACAGCCCCTCCATAAAGGTTAAATAGAATAGTTTTTTTAGAAAAAGTATAATCAAATTAAATTCTTTGTTGAATTACGTAAGGCCTCAAAGATATTTCCTAATCTTCTGTTTGTTTTTCTAATAATCTCTTAATTTATTAAAAATTTTTCTCAATACTTTTTTCAATATTTCTGTTTTCTAAACTATCGATGCCGTAGTAATGTATATTAATAGTTCCATGTCTAAACGTGCAACATTCCCTTCAGTATAAATTAGCACTAAAAAGGATAAAGACTATAAAATCTTTTCACTAAATGTAAAGGCTTGTTAGTCATTATGTAATAAATGAAAGATAATTTACTGATCATTTTTTTCTATAAGTATGTAAAATATGTTTATGAAATTGATCGTATAAAAAATTTTCTTCTAAACTAATGAAAGAAATAATTTGTATAATTTATTTAAGTGAAGTGCAATGCAAGAAAAGATAAATATATCATGGTAATAGAATAGTTAATTCATGGAATTTTGCAATCAACATTTGTTTAATTAACAAAGAGTAAATTAACAGCAAATTAGTAAAATATAAAAGTAAGTAAGTTAGCAAAAGATAAACTTAAAGCATGAACCTCACACACGGAATTTCATTTTTTTCGCAATGTTGTATAAACTAAACTACAACTTTAGATGATGACTTTTCCTAAATGTAGATTTTAAATATTTAGTAGTATTTATAAATTTTGTAGTATTTTAAATACTTAGTAGTATATTATAGTAGTTAAAATTTAGTAGTTTTTAAATTATGAGAGGGGGAGCAAGTTAGTGAAATCTAAAGTTACTTTTCATTCTGGAAAATTGTATGCTCACATAAAACAGATCAGTAAATAGTAACGCATACTTTAAAATGATGTTGCTGAAAAAGAACATTTGTCGTTTGTAAAGCTGTAATCTAAAAAAAGGAAAATTGACATAATTTATTTACAGGAGAAGGTAAGAAATCTAATTATACTTTATTATTTCTTTTAATTACTGAATCATTTAGATAGAAAAAAGCTATTTAATGTATGCTGGCATTAAAAATGTCTAGAAAAGAGATTTTTTTTCACTTTCATCCATTTTATACAAATAATTATTTTTAGTTTTTACAAATATTAAATTTTATTGTTTTCTTGTTGTATTTTCTTGTTTTTCTTGTTATATTTTAATTCAGCACGGGACAGTTACGTTATAGGACAAAATTTACAAAGGTTTTTTTTTTTTTTTTTTTTTTTTTTTTTTTTTTTTTTTTTTTGCATAATATTTTAACTTCTAAATCTGGAAGATTTTTCTTCAATTTCTGTTATTACATTGCTTAGAATTTTTTGTGTGCAAGTTTTACAATTCTAAATAATAGCATTTTAATGTTAATATACCAGAATTCTGCATTTGATTTATTAATTATTTATATATAAAGTTAGAGGTCATATTTATGTATTTTAAAATGTTTGAAAATATTATTTTCATTTGTCGGAGAGAGACAGCAGGAAGATGCACGCTTGGTAAAATCTTAAAACTGGCCTCTTAAGAAGGCCAAAATAGTTCAGCCAACGTTTAATAATAGCTGTGCAACTGGTATCCCACGTTGTACAAAAAGTTCTTGTGTCCTACATCTCAAACAGTTGGATAGTGAATAGTTTGTCAACAAACTCCACACGTTTTCCATCTTTTAGGTGCGTAGAATCTTACTTGGATACTCATAAAATTACACCGACAATTTTGCAATGCTGGTATGCCTAACTCAACCATTTTTCATTATTTTCCGCAAACTACCAATGTTGGGACACCGATCCTTGATAATTTACTTTGGCATGAATTTTCTACGGGACATCAAAGTGTTCAAATATCCATTAGTTTGACTTCATGTTTGAAATTCGGTGTTGTCAATAAACAATAAAAGCAAACAAAAAATAGAGATATTACCCTTTAACTTGAAATTAATACCATTTCAGAAATGTATGAAATTATTCGATTACGAAAATAATATGAAGCACAAAATCTTTACCTTGGCCTCTCACTAAAAAGTGAACTTTTTCTGCAACACGTCACCTGAGTGTTTTTGAAAAAATTGACTTATCGATATAGATAGGTTCTGTTTGTATCTATGAAGGCATTTCATCATCAAAATGATGTTATATACAATTTACATATGACCTTACAATCATAATATGACATTATTTTAATCCAGAGATGCCTTCATAGATACAAACATAATATTTCTATATCGGTAAGTGATTAAAAAAAAACACAGATAGAACCTTATTATTCCCAGGCGACAAACAGTATGCTTGTTTTTTTTCAACATTTGTATATAAAAAGAGATACACAAAATATTACACATATTTTATTGAATAGACATATTTACATTCACATTAATGAGAAAATATACCCTATTCACATTGATAGTTACAGAAAGTATTTAAAATTTTAGAAAAATGAGATCTATATAACACATGTTTTGTGAAATAGAATGATACTTTTACAATTTTGATGTGCAGTGAATTCCCTAATAAGCATTGTTTCAGATAAATTGGTACCTTTATAATTATTTTAAACGAATTTGAAGAAAAAAATAAAGTAACCTAGGGTTCTGGTTGTACATTAGTTTTATTTCGAAATTTAAGAAATTTATGTCAAAATAATAGAAATTTTTAATAGAAGTGTTTAAATAATTTTTTTATCACGAGGTTACTTCATAATAATTTAAATGAAAGTATTTACCGTCTTTCGCTAATTCGAAATATAGTATTTATCGTGAATTTAATTTCCACTCAAGTTATATATAAGAATAAATATTGTCAGTAATGCAATAAATTTAAAGAAATGGGAACTGATTTTTTTTAATTTAATCAGGGCTCCCAAATGGTCCGCGAACTGAACATCAGTATTTTTTAACAGAAAATTTCATAATACGTTTGAGCTAGAATCAACTTCCAAACGTGGTTTCTTGACAATTTGCAAGAAAAATCTAAAAAGAAAATTTCTCCAAAAAAATTCTGATGTTCAGTTCGCGGACCATTTGGGAGCCCTGTTTAATGCTTGACAAAAAGTAAAACAAAAAAAACTTATATTATTTTAAATATTCAACAAAATTATAATATGTACATTCATATCTGGGCTATACCTCAAATTCTCCTTTCGATTTCTTTTTTTTTCTTTCGAAAAACTGGTTTTTATTGAAATATTTGTAACACATCTATTAAAATAGTAATAGTTTCGGAAACGTTTTCATTCAGTTTAGAAAACGCCATTTGAAGTGTAACAATAATAAGAAAAAAAGAGGAATAAGAAAAAAAAATTAGTTATAAGTGATTAAACATAGACGGCAATTTCTGTATGGGTAACTTTAGAATTGTACAGAAAAAAAATACCACTTTGGAATTTAATACGATAATTTTTATGTCATGTATAAAGACGGTAATTTAGATTATATTTATGATAAAATTTAATATTTTTAATGTGTTTAGTAAGGAATTGTTAACATTTTTGTGAAATTTCAATTTTAAAATAAATATTCCTATTTCTAGCTTCCAATATATGAAACTCTGTGAAGTTTTGATGTGAAGATCAAACATTGACATTTACTTTTAATCACATCATATATGTAAAAATCAAGTTCCTTTTTAGTATATCATATCAGTACACAAAATATATTCACATTAAATTGTAGTTGTTTCTTTGCAAGTTTTTACGCTACACTAAGTTTTTCTCTAGACAGTGTGTCCGTCTAAAGTCTCTGTAGGTGCTGAAGTGAGCTAGGAAGGGACAGTAGAATGTCAGCAGTGTTCCCGATGTCGCTGCGACGTAGGCCCATCCAACGCGACACTGGTCGGGAATGTATGCCCTCGCGTTTGCTCCACAATGCAGTTGTCCTACATGAGTGTCCAGTATTAAGGGATACAAGAAAAGGCTAATAGTCTGGAACAGACCTAGAAGGCAAAAAAATAGAATTATGTAACATTAATTTCAAAATAATATATCAACTTTTTGCATGAGAAAAAATAATAATTATACGATTCCCTGTTGTATTGAAGGCAAGTTCTACCACATATCGAATACTATATAATACTGTGATTCATTACAAATAGTTTTGTCTTTAATAATAGTAGGGACAAAAAGGAACATATTCTATAATATTCTGGAAAATATTCTAGCGATAACATATCCATATGCTTCTGTTAAAACAAACATATAGATTTTATTTGTGTTTTCGCTTTTCTTCTTTATCACAAATAAATAAATAAATAAATGAAAAATAAAAAGAAGAAAAGTGTTTTATGGAGGTTATCTAATAAAAGCTTTTTCTATCTTTACAACTTACCTAAGCCTAATAAAATTATAGTCAGTGCATAAATTTTTTTGTTTTGTTTTATGATAAACTATTTACGTCTTTAGTTATCAGAGACGGCGCAATGTTTCTTGTTTCATGCATTGCTGTTAAGTTCGAAAATTCCATATAATACAGATGTTTTCACCTCCTGAAAGATCTTTTATCTTTCCTGAAAGCTGAAGAAGCTTGTTTAATTGTATAGTTTTAGGATGTGATCACCCACCAGTTCCTTGTGTTTGCCAACAAAAATTATGTTCAGAAATGTGTCAGAAAGTAGTGAGCTTGCATTTGACAAGAGCATTAATGAAAATTACTTGTTTTTTTTTTTTCATTTATATTCTGAAAAACTTTTATTTTTTAGTTTAAAAACACAAAATTTCGAAACAGGCATGCTACAAAGATATTAATGTTAAAAGTTAAAAAAATCATTTAAAAAAATGATTTTTTTAAACATTAGTCTTTTTAACATTTGGATATTTCGCAGAAAATGTCTGTCTATGCATACATTTTAGCATTTAATGTATTAGGCTGCATCTTGATTAGTCTGGCATTTCTATGCGCACAAAATAATAAATACCAAATTTCATGCACACAAAATTATTTTTATAAGCGTTTATAAAATAAGAGTTTATTTATAACCGGATTTCTTAGATATACTAAAGGCACCTATTTACACTAGAAAAATCCAAACTAAGATAAAAATTGTTAAAACTGACACAAAATAGTTTTAAAATATACATTATTGTATTAAATAGATTTTATAAAAACATATTACTTTTATCCAGATATATATATTTTTTTTGCTCAACCTGCGACTTGAGTAATGTACGTTACTATTGTAAACAGTTGTTTCAGAAAATAATTGTCAAAAAAATCCATGTTTCTGGTATTGATCATACTTCAAGAGAATTATTACTATTTATTTTAAATGAGTTCCTATTTATTTATAAATTGCAAGTCAACACGCACATACAAAATCTATTGTGATATATATTTTAAAAAAATAATCGAAACTTTTAAACAAAATATAATTTCGAAAATGTCACTTTTTTGCATTATTTACAGACTCTGTTTCCATATGATATGTACGCAAACTGTATACTGAAGTTTAAAATAGCAGTTTCGCTTTTAATGATTCTTGAAGAGAAAAAATAAACAGTAGAAATGTTTAAAAAAAAAGTAAAGTTTAAAGTAAAAATCTTTTTAAAATAAATGGTTACAACAATTCAATAAAATTTCCACATCCTTTTTATTCACATCTGAAGCATAAATACTCTTTAAGTCAGATTAACGATACTTACATTCAAAATATAGCAAACAAAATTAAATCTAACAAATAAAATACAGTTATTGCAGAAAATATTTCTCCCAAATAACCGTTCCCGTGTTTCTAAGAACCCTTTTACGAGAAACTTTTTGCTTGTAATCATGTTTTCCATAATTAAAAAAGAATCCCAGTAAATATTTTCCCCGCTTTTCACAGGAAATATTGTCAAAAGATTTCGTTACGATTCCTATTCAAAAAGAAATTCGCAAAACACCTTTTTGCTGAAATTTGTGCATAAGTGTATAAAATTATTTCAATGTATTATTTCGATGGCGATGTACGATTTTATCTCTTTTTGGATGAATCTATTAAAATAGTCTTAGGAAAAATAAGTTATTTCTGTGGAAAAATCAGATTCGGAAACAAACTATTAAAATAAAAGTTTTTTATAGACAAAAAAGAAACACAAATATTGAAACTTTCAAGACATAACGTTTAATTTTCAGTGAAAAATTTTTTTAAAAAAATTAATTGTAATTAATGTTTACAAAATATGTATATTGAAATATTTATTATTACTATATATTTTTCACAATATCCTTATGCCAGTAGCTTTAAATAAGGTATTTTATGATAATCAGTTTTATATTTGAATATATAGGTAATTCAAAATATAAATTAAGCGTATAAATTTACCAATTTATGGTAAATAATATAAATTTACATTTGTAAAAATACACAAAACTATAAATTTCTCCTCAAACATGTGTGAAGTTTCGGATAGTTGGAATTTTTTTAGTGACTTCAAAACACATCCCTCCAAAAAATATAGGTATTTTTTCCATTCCATTATCTTAAAATCAAACAGTTTTTTAACCAACAAACATTCTAATCTACAGCACTGATCTCAAAATGACGGCATAAAAAAGCTTCGTTCTGTGATTTAACGTATTGAATAGTTTAATATTGTTATAATAACATTTGATACATTAATACACTATATAACAAAAAAAAAATCGACGCACCAAGAAGGAATGGACCGATTCGCTTGGTTATTACATGTTTCTACAATAACTCTGATTGAAGAACAAGATAAAAAAAAATGGGGTGAAAGACGGAAGATCTCATGCAATGTAGACCCAATACTCTAAAATATTCCTCAAACTTCTTTTTTTTTTCTTTTTCTTTTTTTTTTTTTTTTTTCTTTTTTTTGCATTTTTGCTTTACTTCTATACAGCTGAATGTTTTTGGCTTTAAATCAAAACCAATAAATGTACCCACCGATGAATATTACCTCATAAAATAAATATTATTTTCATCCAAGCTTAGAAAATACCTTTACGGTAAGGTATAAATACCTATCGTGGCCAAGAAAGTAAGAAACATTCATGATTATTTAACTTAAATGTTTTGCAATAAAAAATTTTGAGGATTTGCTGATCATTTACTTGTTTAAAGACCTTAATTTTGCTATTGCTTAAATTTATATTACTGATAGTTAAACTGATGTTTCAAGTTCAATTGATGTTTCACTTACAATATACAGCCCCTTTTCCTTGATCATTGACAATGATGCACTATGCTGCATATATCTACCAGCGTACTGGTCAGCGTAACACAGAACCCATTGTGTTTATTTTCCGAGAATGCGTTATACTCAATTTATCGACACTCAAAACATAAAATGTTGAGTGAATATTGTGCAGTCCAATGACTAGAATTGACGTGGGGACCTATAATGTAGTAGACGGACGTGCTGACAACTATGGAAGTAAAACTAACCTCAGTTTTCACTTACCAAATGAATCAATCGTTTTCTGTACATAATATATTTTATAGAAGAACACAGTACAAATTCTAAAGGGAATTTATATTTTTCTTTACTTATTTAATTCTTAAACGTTTTGTATTTTTTAATTTTACCTAAAAAGAAATTCAAGTCAATTTAATTATATTTATTACAACAGTTTACTCCAAATATAGTATGTTATAACAGAACGTTGCGTTATTTATGCATAAATATGGATATTAAATAAGGAAATAACGACGCATATTTTAAACAATAATAAATTTTTACAAAATGCATTCGATGATTTGAGCATTTCTCACTCAACTAAAACGCCTTTCTCTGGTAAATTATTAAACTTGTCATAATTTCCGTTTAAAAAAAAAATTAATGAAATATATTTAGAAAAGCGTTATTTTAAAACTCGAAATAACAATTTTAGTTTTGAAATGCTTTTAACAAAAGAAGTTATTTTAATGAAATCTCGCTACCATTTTAAATAAAATTGTTTATGAATACCTATTTGAATTTTTATTTCAGTTTGTTTTAACTGATTTGCCGATGTTAAAATTAATGACGAAAGTTCTAGCGACACGCATTATGTCAAAAATGATTTACAGTTCCAATTAAATGCACCAGAATACTGTTTTGTTGCTAAAGAATATTTAACATATTCTTTCAAATAATAATGCTGACTAATTTTGCAACTACACAGCATTATTTGAATGAAAACTATGATTATTTATCATTGTAATTTATTGCCTAATATAAAAATCATCTGTGTGAAGCATGTAGTTTAAACATATTTTATAAAACCATTTTTTCGGGTTCGAGAACAACAATTTCTTATGCATGAAGCGACTATTCATACGATTGCTTGCACGATTTGTAATTAAAATTATAAAATAAATAAATAAATAATGAGTAAAAATACACAGAAAGACTATTAAATATTTAATATATTGAATCACAAATGTGTCTGAGAAGATTGAAATTCTTTTTAAAATAAAAATTATGAATAGATTACAAATAGACATATTTTTGCACTCTTCAGTATCCTAAAAGATAAAAAAAGCTCAAACCAATTAATTACTAAAACTTACTAAAATAGGAGCCATACTTATACACTTAGCCAACATTATAACAGTATAGTCAAGCTTATACATTTAATTCTCGATTATTTTAAAATTGAATATCAATATCTACACCGTTTCCTATAAATAGTGAGTAAATATATATGTATGTGTTTTAACGCTATCAATTTATTCTCCTTCCATTGCGCGTTATTACGTTTTATTAGTATTAGATACGATGCATAAAACAAGCATTCTTTTTTAAATAAAAATACATAGCAATATATATATGATTTAATTTTTATCTATTAATCATTTAAACTGTTTATCGTAATAAAAATATTTATGTAAAAATAAACCAACATTATGAAATAAAGTTATGGAACTGAGTTACACATTAACATTAAAATATACACTTATTTTATGTTCAATATTATGTAAAAATATCGAAAAACTGGTTTCTCATAAAAAAAATGTATGCATAATTCAACAATATTATTTACTATATATATATATATATATATATATGTGTACAGGGTGAGTCATAAATATCGAAATAATAGGCTATATCCTTAAATATTGCCCTTAGACCCATACTTCCAATTGCAAAAATTCATTAAAAAATGTGAAATTTTTTCAATTGATTCCATGGGGGATCTAGTTGAAAAGTTACGAAAATTAAATTATTATACGGCCCCCGTAGGACAAAAATTCCAATTAGGGAAACTTTCCTTATTCAGTCCTGAATACGACACAAAAATTCGCATCTTCATATCTCCAAAATTCGCAAAGTCATAGCCGTTTAAAAAATTCATCAGGTTTTAAGAGATTAGACACAAATTGAAATGCGCGAAATTCAAACAAGTTGGAAATTGCACGTGAACGTAGCAAATGAGTTGCGTTCGTACGATAACGAAGTTTTAAAAATATTCAGATCTTGCTGATATAGTAGAGTGTACTTCGGATAGTGTATAGTAGTCGAAATCTTTGTGTTTCTGTAAATATGCAGAAAGTAATTTTTATTACACATCAGCAACGTATATCTTATTCATAAAATGTGAAATAGTTAAATATAATTAAAACACGCCCAAACAATGTTTCCCCGTGTAGCATTATGTAGCGGAATACTTTTGTATGACCCTGTAAATTAATAATAAAAATTCTTTGCATCACAGATTGTACAGAATCCATATTTTAGTATATATTTCATAGATTCATGCCAATTCAATTATGTTCGAATGAGTGTAACATCATAAAAATGCATTTGAAACTTTTTTTCCATTGACCGTAATTTAATGGAATACCTTTGATTGTCCCTGTAAATGATCTATGCATCCGACTTTCATAACATTTGAAATGACTCGATAAAATTACGTAATAATTATATGTTTTAAATTTCAAACTATTAAAATGCATTTGAATTTTTTTTTCCCCCATTGACCGTAATGTAACGGAATCCTTTTGATTGTCCCTGTAATTGATCTATCCATCCGATTTTTATAAAATTTGAAATGACTCGACAAAATTATGGTATAATTATGCATTTTAAATTTCAAATGATTCGGTTAAGTAGTTTTTGCGTTGTTATATGCGGACGGACAGACAGACGGACAGACAGATTGACAGACGGACAGACAGACGGACGGACAGACGGACGGACTGAGCGACAACAATAGGTGCTACGTATTTACATAATTACGAACGCACCTAAAAACAATGTTACTTTAACAGTTCTATAAAACGCGTAAAAAATCTATTTCTTGAGTTAGAATTTTGGTTTTTTTTCTTTTTTTGTGATGGTTAGCCTTATAATTTGCTAAGAAAATCACACTCTAAAATTTCTCATACAATTTAAAAAAAGTTTCATGTGGTTAGTACTGGTTTAAATGGGACAATCAAAAATCGTTATAACTCGTAACATTATGTAGCGGATTTCAATTTCTTTCCATGTAATTAAAGATGAAAATCTGATTTTAGTTTTGTTCCAAGGTTCTTTTTATATTAATTTTAAAACTATTAAAAATGTTTATTGAACTTTTAATATAACTTTTAAAAAAATCATATTTTCAAAAGCAAACATTTTTTTAAAAGTAAACAAATTTGCCGAAACAAAACTAGTGTAAAAAAATCAAAAATGACGTATTTCAAGTTATTTTTTTTTCTTTTAAAAATTCTTAACATTTAATAATTTATAGACAAGAAATAGAGGATAAAAAATTCATTATGCAGAAAAACGAAGTGTATTGTTTAAATGTCCGTCAGTTATTTTTAAAAAATGCTTTTTCTAAGATGTAGATTAAGTCTTTCTTTGTTTCGTTTTAAATTTACCTCTGACAACTTCAGGCTTTTTATCATCCTCCAGAGGATGTTAAAAAATCTGTATTCTGGTCCCAGGTAGGGCCAGGACCGAGATGTTACTTTTTTCTGAAGACCCGCCAGGCCGGGCCTAGCGTACCTTTCATAAAGGAGGGGTCTACTTCCTTCAACTTAGCTGCACTCTGGATGAAATTTTCAAAACCGGTCTCGACAAAACCCGTATTAAAATCACTGTCACTGACTGATTTAATACGTGCATAAAATAAATAAAATTCAGCTCAATCGAATTTTTTACGAAAAACATATAGATTTTAAAATTTTTATTTGACAAAAAAAACCTTTAAAATTCATTTTTTTTAAAAATAGATTTTTCAGAGGCTAAAAAAATTAAATACAATAAAACCAGTGAAAAAAAAAATTGCCTATGACGGAATTCTGTCTTAAACGGAAAATATGTGGATACATGCAAAATAAATGCAATAGTAGATGAAAAGAATATAAGCTCCAATTACATCTTCTAGGGAGAGCATCTGTCTATAACGTATTTTTTCTTTCCTATGTGATTCCGTCTTAAAAAATTTTAGTGTATAACATTCTTCAGAGTCTCCAACGCATGGGATATTGATTGACGATATTAAAGTATAAGTGAAACATTTATATATAAATAGAGATTCAATGATAAAATAAATATATTACAGCCTTTGGCGCTTCTTTAATAATAAAAAGTATAAATATAAAAACCGAAAAGCTATAAAATATTTTTTTGGTGAGAACTCCTCCATATGAAACATTTTTTTCAACATTTTTTTTTGAAACAGCGAATTAAAAAACTATGTAGAAATTTGCGACTGAACCGGGGTATGATTTAAACTATTTTCCAGACCGGTCCGGGTTAAGATGCTGACATTTTTTCAGGCCACGCCGAACTTTTTCCCCTATGGGTCGGTTTGGGACCTGACCTAGATATTCTGACCCGGACAGACGTCTGGTATACCAATTTAGCGTAAAAACTATACGCTGCCATTTTATGTCCAGAGAAAAAGCGCTATCTTAAACCAGTTTTTATTAAATTGCTATTTGTGAATGTTCCCTAACAAACGTTCAAATTGAGTCAAGAAATCACAGTTTAGAGGCAGGGAAAAGTGGTGTAAGTCAGGAATTTTTGAGGATTTTGGGATTTAATATCTCTGTGGGATTTTTAGATACGGAGATAAAATTTGTTTTGTTCAATTTAGGAATGGATAAGGAATGATTTCCTAATTGGGAATTTTGCCCTACGGGGGCTGTATAAAAATTTAATTTTCGTATTTTTTCTTATAGACCCCCCCATGGAGTTGCAACTTATCTTATCAGAAATTTCACCTTTTTTTATGAATTTTTGCAATTGCAAGTATGGGTCTAGGGGCAATATTTGAGTAGATAGCCTATTGTTTCGATATTTATGATTCACCCTGTATATATGTATATTATATTAATTTATAAGAAAAACGCAATATAGACCATTATTCAAAAAAGTATTTAAATAGTATTAAAATGATGAAAAGCAAGTGTAGTCATTGTTTTAAAATATTTATTGCGACAGTTTAAAAATATGTTCATTTATTTACTGCATAAAAATAATTTAATGTTTCAAATACTTATATGTTTTTATTTTGAACTTTTCACAATGGAGAAAAGTTAGGAGAGCTAATTATTCAAAGACAGACTTTTAAACATTGCATTGTTTGTATGTGTGTCGCATAAATATAATTCAAAATACTCTGCAAAGTCAAGAATGTGAATGCTTTGTAGTTATTCGAAAATTATCATCATTTTTCATAGTAAATGCAGTATTTTTAGTTATATAATGTTTGTTATTTAAAAAAAGTTAATTATTGAATTAGAAACGCTTTTTAGACAAATTCAATGAAAGAAGTTTATAGTGAATTAATTTGTATATTACGTCGAACGCATTCGCACGGAACTTTCAAAAGGATGCTCAAATTTTGTTATTTGTTGTTATTAATGTTGGAAATATTTCGTTTTGACAATGGTGAGTTTAACAGAATTCAGGCGCATATGTTGATCTGCCAGTATTTTATGTTTTTCTCTTTTTAGGCTTTAACGTTTTAAAAACTGTATATACCAATACATACATTGGTAAAAGTGAATGATGTTATTTAATATATGAAAATGTACTATAATCACTAACGATACAATATACTCTAATATACGCAATATACAATAAACTCTTCTGATTCACCCAGATTCGAAAGCTGTTATTTTTTCAGAATTTGGACAGAACAATTTATTATTTATGCATAGAAATCTATTGCTTATTTATATTTCCTGATAATTATTTTTATATTTGATGCAAAAAACTTGGAAATTCATAAACATAATCTACAATTATTGCTAGGGCGTCTCCTGTTGCTACTTTTTTGTGACCTATACGAGTTTCTTCTAGAAAATCATAATGTTACACTAAATCATGAGGCAAAAAAAACTATTCTAATCGTGAGAAAATAATTGATTTTATGTTCCGTCTGTAATGCAAATCATCACGCAATGCCACATTTTGGCTTACCTTAAGGCATGAAATTTATCCAATTTCCAAACTAAAAATGGTAATAGATAAAAATAGAATAATGTTATTCATAAATATTTTTTACAGAAACATTCATTTGTCATATCTATATTGAATATTATTATAATCATTCTTATTTAAATTTATAACCAAATACAAATGATTATGAATTATTTTTTCTTAAATCGAAACTGCTACAACGCGTAATCTTGAATAATTATGACATAAAATTGCTTTATAGAAAAAATATATAATATGTAATGAGTTTTAAATTGGGATTAGTTCAATCTGGATTCGCATAATAAAACGCAATTGGTCTTCCAAGTTAAATCTTGAAGGAAAGCACCTAAGCACCTAAAAACCCGATTTCAGCGGATGATTCGTAGATTTCACTTTATGTTTTCTTGCTCTAAGTCCTCATAGTTTTCATACTTTTGGATGCAGGAAAGCATAATAGTAAATCTACGAATCAACCGATATAATCGGATTTTTATGTGTTTCCCACGAAGTTATGATTTGGCATATCGATTGCGTTTTAATATGTGATTCCTAAATTTTCATCCGTGGACTCGGTGAAATGACCGCCTCTCCTGCCACATCCCGGCCTGTTTCGTCCATCAAGAATCCCAATATCTAAAACCAGTTTAAAGTATTAAATAAAAGTTTAACTTATACCCATAAATTAACCATGAAGCCATCAAGTATGTTATTGGTAAACGGTATCTAATGCAATGGAAGCTTACATTTTTATCTTACATTTATGTGCTGAACATCAATAATGTGTTATTTTTGCGAAAAAAATGTTTAAAACGATATTTCATAATGTAAATTAAAACAGTTGTATTTATTTTTCAATAAATTTGTAAAACATTTGCACGAACATTCTGATAGCCAATAGAAAAATGACGCTTTCAAATGTCAGTAATTCAAATACATTAATTTCGGTATGAAACTTTTTGTTTCAAATATGACGAATAGAAACAATACACACACTTACTAGCTACCAGAAGCACTCAGCTCAAAACAAAATAAATTTTCATTCGATAAAAGAAGTAAATTTTACCAGGTTAGGAAAAAATATTCATATTATAACATTTGTTTAGTTTCGAACAAAATGCTCTTTTCATTAATAATCTATAGCATGAAACGTGGGGAACTTTTCAAAAATATGCATTAAATATTTAATTGCTATAAAGGACGTCAAATACTAATAAAAACATTAAAAGATTTTAATAATTTTTACATGTTTCGATTGAATTTACTCAATCATCATCAGAAAAACAAAATACAAATAAACACAAAGATGGAAAATGACAATCTAGATTGTCATTTTCCATCTTTTAAATGATAAAAATGCAAAAACAAGAAAATATCTTAAAAATTAAGACATATGGAGCATTTTAAAATTCCGTTTAAAATTTTTAATTTCTTTTTTTAAAAATTTTAATAACATTAAAATTTTCTTGAAGGTGTTCTATATGCTTTTAGTGAAATGTGCACAAAATTTCGTATTGCTATGATAAAAATTACAAACAAAAAGTCCACCGTCATCTTAAGTATCATTATAGTAATTTTTTTACAGTTTAATGGATATGTTACACTAACTTGAAAAAATTTTACCTTGAAAAAAATAAAGACTATTCATGGACTCAGCATACTAATTATTGAAAATCTTATTTCATTTCGTTAATTTTAAAGATGCATTTTGAACTAAAAAAAACAAACATTGTTCTTAATTGTACTTCTATAATCTATTCCAATTTAAGAATGGGAGCAAGTAAGTAAAAGTACGGGCAGGTTGGCATTGTTTGAAGTGCTTCGGGAACAATCAGTACAGTAAAACCTTGGTGTTTATAAAAACAACAATCATTGCTTTAATATAAAAAATAATCGATTTCTCGAAATGAATGTTTAATTTGTTTAATTAATGTATAAATTAAATTTAAGCGATATTTTCCTTCGTAAAATTTAAAAAATATGTTTTTCAAGATACTTTTTTTAAGCAAATAGCTATTATTATTTTTTAAAACATTCCCAAATAAGACCAAAAAATGTACATAGCAAAGAAATATTGCGTAAATGTGCAAGCTTTAAATTTATTAGATTCTCAATGGATTTGAAATGAACTAAATAAGTTTTTTTTCATTAAAATAATTTTTATACGGTCTATGGGACTTACAATCTTTATTTGTAAAAACTTCCCCCATGATCTAGTGAATTGTCTGTGACCGAAATTTACCGATACTCTGAGTTTTCCGATTTTTTAGTATTTTCACAATACAGGACATATAATTTTCGGTTATAAAAATTGTTTTATTATAAATGAATTTTGATTTTCTGAAGAACAATATTTGTAACACATTTTTAAAAAATTAACTTCTAAATCTAACGATTTAGGATTAAGTTTTGATAACGTATTAAAAACATCTAGATTACGTATATTACTTTTTTATTACCTTAATCTGCAGTGGTAATAATTATAAAAGTGTAAATTGTTAATTTACAATTTCAAATACACGCTAAAGCAAAATAATGGGGGTCGAGTTGCTAAGGCACCACGCCACTAACCGCTTGCAAGCGTAGGAGACTGTTTGGGTTCGATCCCCACTCGCTCCGTTGCACGCACTCTTTATGTGGATCTCCTGGACGTACCTCTCTTGTGTTGTAAAAATTTCAAGTTCTATTTCGTCCCTGTATATTGATTTATAAGGAGGCCTTCATGTCGAGCACATAACACAGATGTTTATTGTTCAATAAATAAATAAATAAATAAACAAATAAGCAAAATAATGAAGTCAATTACAGCTGACTGCATTTTTTTAACGATTTAATGCATGTAAGTATTATCGCTATATGATACAACCTCGGTGTCTTTTAATGTAGATTGTTTCATTGTAAAATGTATATATATACAAATAATTTTTAATTTTAGAAAAAAATAATATAACCGCGAATGTATACAATAACCTTTTCTGAATTATAAATAATGCCAAAATGAAAAGTTTAGGTTTAGTAAACTCAGAAAGTAATGGATTCTCGATAGTAAAAAAGACTAGCGTCTAGCGACAGCAGGATTCCTAATGGTAGGACTTAGAGTAAAATCCGCGAAACTTGAAACATCCCTAAAGAGGGATTTTCCCCTTTTTCTTCAAATGTTTAGGGAAATCCACAGTCTGTGGGGGAAATCATCGTTAGTGGCGCCTGGCATGGCTTTTTGAAAATGAGATAACTCGCTTTTCGTTAGAATATTGTGCTAATACGATTGTTGTGTTAACTGTTTGAATACCAGAATATAATAATTCTTACATAAATTCAAGAATTACTTAAATTAAGAACATTATTAACATTATTATTAATTTAAATGTCTTTGATAATTAATTTCTTCCTTATCTGCCACGATAGTCAAAATGATATTTTAAATAACTATCAATATTAACGCTTTAAATAATTTAAATGTATTTGATACTAATTTATTTGATATTTTATAATTTATTTTATTTTTATCTGCCACAATATTCAGTATAAAGCAATGTTTTAATTAACTATAACTTTAGTCTTCTGTTAACAGATGGCAGCACAATGCAAATGTCTAAAAAAGCAAATTATCCCTATTTAGGGATAAATCCTAAGAGCAAAGATCGACAGATTTTCCTATCATTAGGAATCCTGCTGTCGCTAGACGCTAGTGTAAAAAAGCAATTGTAAAATTAAGTTTTTTTTCTCCTAATGATTTCCGGATACATTTTCACGTTATTTTAATATTTTATTTATAGTTTTAATTCGAAGGGATATCGTTTTTTCAGTTGTTTTCCATTTTCATTAAAAAATTTTAGCTGTGTAATGACAAATAATATGAAGCAGTTAAGAGGAAGTTTGATTTAAGGTGTTATATCAGAAAATGCGATAAGCATAGGCAGTAAACTTAAATTATAAAAGCAGTTTGTAAAATTTACAGTTAGCAGAACTGTGCAAATGAATGGTAAATTGTTTTTTAGCGATATAATAATTCTAGTCAAATACCATTTAACAAAATAGTCAATAAGTCATATTTTATAGTCATATTATATAGTTGAAGAATAAATTATGTAAATGTTTGCCTTTTTATTTAAGTAGAAAAAAATATATATATTATAAAAAATATATATTATCTTTGGTAAAAATCATAAACATGATATACATAGGATAGAATAAGCTAATTATTATTATATAATCATTTATAATTTATTGGTCTTCTTTAAAAATGTGATGAATTATCTTGTTAAATTCTTACTAACAGGTTCACATTAAATGATTAATTAATCTTGAAATATTTAATTATAAAAACACCTGATTCATTTAAGTAATTTTCCTTTTTAAGAAAAGTATCATTAATCAATACTAACGTACAATTTATTAATTATATTCTAAAATAATTGCATGAAATAAATTATTATTTATATATTCTACAAAATTATTAAATTTACTTTAATTAATTGGACAGCATTGTGAATAATCATTATAATTGAAAAATAATTATGAAATATTTTCCAATAATAATTTTATAAGAAACAATAACTATAATTGTAATTATCGTATACCTTATCGGTTTCATAGTCTTCTTCCATAAAAGAATATATTAAATATTCAAATAGTAGTATCTACTTGAAATTAGGATACCGTGATATCACAAACTTCCTTTCAATATCGTCCTAAAATGACCACAGCTACAAAATAATAGTTGAGCATAAAATGTTAACCCTTTGTCGCCGCAGTGGCGACATCACCTTTCCTTGTAAAATTTGTTTTAGCTCCAGTAATAAACGTAAATAAATTTTGCTTTATTTCAAGAGCGCATTTTTGAAACTGTGTACCTGAAGGAAACTTCTTTTAAAAAAGTAGTTCCAACCGACTGATATTCTAATAAAATTTGTATGATGCGGAATACAAAGGGTTAATACTTCACGGTAAATTGTTTATATAATTATGATAACTGTCACGATCGAAATATTTATGCAAAATTTAAAGTTCTGACTAAACAAACAGACAAAGGAGGAATAGTAATTAATATATAAATATATATATATATATATATATATATATATATATATATATATATATATATATATATATATATATATATATATATATTCACTTTGCCTAATTTTGTTAAATTTATGTTCATTTTAATAACTACTTAGATTTTTTTCTGCTTATGTACTGAATGACGATTATTTGGCTGATTACCAATGCGCTACCTTTCGCAGTACACCACCCCCGAAATACTTTCACTGAGCGCTGACACAAAAATGGTGCCTATAGAGGGCGGTTTTTTTTTTTTTTTTTACCTTCAAATACGGTTCATTAAATTTAGACACCAGTATTTTATAAAATACTTTTTGACTACTTTTACTGCAGAAGAATGAAGCGGGTAAGAATTTTAAAAATATTTTTTCCAAAATTCAAGGAAATATGTACACGATGAAAAAAAAATCCACCATCTGCGGCTGTCGTATTTGTGTCAGCATTGAGGGCATATTCCGGGGGCAGTGTACTGCGAAATAAAGTGATTTGTCATTTATCAAATTATCCTCATTCAACACATAAACGCAAAAATGTCATACAATTACTAATATTATATGAAAAATGAAAAAAAGTATTCGAATCTGTACGTTTTTAAAAAAAGTTCCTATTTATTTTTACTAATAGTGTATGATGACGAAAAATGATGTGACATTGCACTTGAGGTTGAATTGCATCATGTTATTAAATTTTTATTTACCTTTTTTCTCTGATTAGATAAATTTAACTTTTTTGCTAAAAAAAATAGAGAAATAAAATGATGCGAGTTCAATAACAATGGGATAAGAATAGTAGAAAATCAGATGTTTAACAGATGGAAAAAATACATGATCCACAGCAATGCCTATATTATAAGCAGTGAGATGCCCTTTCCACATTGTCAAAATTTGAGGAGAATCTTCCGCAGAACAACTGTGCTTCGCAGTTTTGCTTTTTTAGCATAAATTAGCGAAACATTCTAAGGTAATAGCAAAAATGATAAAAAAAATACAAACTGTTTTGGTAAGGAATGAAATTAACAAAAGTCAAATTTGTAATTATAATAATAACGTATTTAATTTAATGAACAAAAAGGATGAAATTAATATAATAGTTTTTACAATAATAATAGGTATATAAATAATATTTACATAAATAATAATTTAAAATTATAATTATAATCAATACATATTTCATCATTTAATGCAAAAAATAAACTTTTCATCCAGTAATCAAAATGATATAGTAATTAAAATAATATTATCTAAATGACTAATGACTTTTTAAAGGATAATTATTTTTTATTCTAATAGAATATAAAGTTTTATTTAGTTTTATTTAGTAAACAATTATTTATCAAGTTACTTATTATTATGAGTAAAAGGAGAAGTAATTAAATGCTTATTACACCCAACTTACGAAGTTAAAAATTGTTCAACGAACTAAAAAATTTGGTTTATCATGATATAATATTTCAATTCTTAACTGAAAAAGGCGTTATTTAATGAATATTCAATAAGTTTTATACCTTAAAAAATATACATATTTCATATGTAATTAATCCTAAAGAAATTGAAAAAAAAATTTTGTTCAAGAAATATAAATAATTTATTAGCGTAATATGATACATTCAATAAATTATTATGTTTGCTATTAAAGCTGAATAACCAAAAAATTTATAAGAAATAATAAAAATGTATGATACAATTTCTATAAAATTTGAAAGTCATATGAAAAACAGCTAAACAATTTAATAATTGTTACAATTAAAGTAAATTATGCAAAAATATGTGACTGGATATCGCAGATATGAAGATGAATACAGAAATGATGATTATATGAGGATGAATAGATAAAAATAGCACCTATCGCTTCAAAACGCAAATTTCCACTTACTAAACTTTTTCCAACGTCTGACTATCATTTTTAAATATTATTTACTTGACATTTTACATTACTACCAGATTAAAAATAACCTTGACACTATTTACATACATATTAATATATTGGCATTATTATATATGTATCGAGATTTTCAAAAGTTTGGTGCAAAAGTAAAGATAGATAAAAAAAAATATATGAGTCAGAAAAACATGTGATTTGCAGATAAATATTCAGAATAATCTGAATTTTAAAAAAATAGCCCAATGGCAACACTGGTGTTACATATTAACATAATTACAAACGCACCTAAAAACTGATCTGAAATAATGAAATATTGGAATTTGTTTAAAACTTAAATTACGAAATGTATTTGTAAAAGAGAATAAGTTTACACAATAAGTGATTGTTCAGATGTTCAGGCATTTTCTTCATATTTAGTTTTCCTCTAAGAAAAATGAAACTGAAATAGTGAAGAAATTGTTTAATATTTAAATTACAAAATATATTTGAAAAAAAAAAATATTTCTGAGAATTACAATGCATTTTTTTGGGTATTATGTTTCATCGAAAATAATTACATTCAACAGGGTGTTTCACACAGAAACCCTAACTTTAAAAATCTATAACTCAGAAACGGTGATAGATAGCAACATGAAACTAGTATTGCGTTTATAAAAAAGAAATCGTAAGAATCTTATACTTAAATCAGACAATTTAATGAAAAATAGCACTTATAGATGGCGCTGATAGCGTTAAGACTTTCTAAAGAGAGTTAAGAAGCATTGAACGACCAGACGTTGAAGCGAGCTTTGAATCCTCAGTCCATTTAGAACAGCTTTGGCGGTTTGGCGATTGGGAAGCCATGTTGTTGTTTACTAATGTATTCACTGTAATGTGAAATTTTGATGGTAAAATAGCTCAATATATGCTATTTAAATAATTATTTTAATCACAGAAAAACATCTGTAATTATAATAAATCTTAAAAATTGCTTTTTTGAAATGTATTCTATTTATCAGGAAAACTAAAAAGCAACTGATAAAATACTTTTAAATGAAAAGTTGAAAAATCAACTAGAAAGGGATTTGAACCCGTACCCTCCCGAGCCAAGCTCAGCGCTGTAACCATTCGGCCACCGATTTCACATCTCACTTAACAAAATATCAGTAAACAACAACACGCCTTCTCAGAATACCGCCAAAGCTGTTCTGAATGGACCGAGGATAGAAAACTCGCGCCGTCGAAGATTTCGCCATTGAAATCAGATCGCTTGTAGTTACTGAAAATAATCATGAAAGGGATGTATAACGGGGAGGAACGTGTGTTCATTGTGTTGGAGTACCATCGATTAAATGAGAGTCCTGCTGCAACAAAGAGAAGTTTTCAAACATTACTTCAATTCTCCAAAAGGCCCAGATGGGAAAACAATTCGTGAGTTAGTCGGAAATGTGGGTCGGACCCATTACGTCGTTACTCCTGAAAATGCAACGGCACTTGTTGCAATTATTGAGCGTAATCCAAGCAAATCTGTCGGCAGACTTGCAGCTGAAACCGGAATCAAGCCATCCAGCAGGTACAGAATCCTGCGTAAAGCATTGAACATGTTTCCTTACAAGATTCAATGCCGGAACGCCATACCAGTTCGAGCTGAAAGCCAAAGAGAGGATTTAGCTAACGAGTCGCTAGACAAGATTGATGGTTCTGGATTCGATGTCGGCCGGATATGGTTTACGGATGAGGCCCATTTTTATCCGAATGGCGTCATTAACAGACACAATTGGCGATTTTGGGGAACAGAAAATCCACAGTTGACTCACGCACGCTATATATATCACGCAGGTTGTGATATATTTATTTTATCAATGAATCTCTGTTTATATGTAATTGTTTCACTTATTTTTTAATATCGCTAATTCATATCCCGTGCGTTGGAGACTTTGAAAAATGTTATTCAGTAAAACGTTTTAAGACAGAATCACACAGGAAAGAAAAAATACATTATAGACAAATGCCCTTCCTAGGAGTGTTAAATAGAGTTTATTTTTTTCTCAGGTATTTTTTTTTTTTTTTTTTTTTTTTTTTTTTTTTTTTTTTTGCATGCACCAACACATTTTTCGTTTAAGACAGAATTCCGTCATATGCAGGTTTTTTATTTCTCTCTGGTTATATTGTGTTTATTTTTTTAGCATTTGAATATACTGTTCTTTAAAAAAACTTTTTTTAAAGGTTTTTTTTTTTTTTTTTTTTTTTTTTTTTGTAAAATAAAAGCGATTTAAAAATCTATGTGGTTTTTGTAAAAATTTTGATTGAACCAAATTTTACTTATTTCAGGCACGTATTAGGTCAGTCAGAGACGGTGATTTTAATACGGATTATTCAAGAGCGGAATTGAAAATTTGTCCAGTACAGACGTAAGAAAAAGGGAGCAGTCCCTCCGGTATGAAAAATACATTAAGCCCGGATAGGCAAGTGTTAAAAAAAGTAACGTCGCGGTCCTGTCAAGGCCCGGGCCCAGAATACAGATTTTTAAACAGCCTCTTTAGGACGATAAAAAGCTTGAAGTTGTGAGAGTTAAATTTCTAAAAAAGACTAAATATGCAACTTAGAAAAGTATTCTTTTAAATAACTGACGGGCAGTAAAACTGTACATTTCGTTTTTCTGCATAATGATTTTTTTCCCGATTATTTCTTGTCTTTAAATTATTAAAAGTTAAGAATTGTTAACGTTAAAAAGTACAAACTTCAAACATGTCATTTTTAAATTTTTTACATTAGTTTTTATCGATCAAAATTAAAAAAAAACAAAAAATATTTACTTTTAAAAATATGATTGCTTTTAAAGTGATATTATTTTTTCAATAAATATTTTTAATAGCTTTAAAATTAATATTAAAAAACAAAAATCCTGAAACAAAACTAAAATCAGCTTTTCATCTATAATTAAATGGAAAGAAACTGAAATCCGATAAATAATGATTCGAGTTATAACAATTTTTAATGATCCCATTTAAACCAGTAGTAGCCATATGAAATTTTTATAAATTTTAGGATGTGATTTTCTTAACAAATTATATGGCTAACCATCACAAAAAAGAAAAGAAATCAAAATTCTAACTCAAAAGATAGATTTTTTACACGTTTCCTAGAACTGTTGAAGTAACATTCTCTTTTGAATTGCAGGCATTTCAATTTGTGTCTAATCTCTTAAAACCTGATGAATAATTCAAACGGCTATAACTCTGCGACTTTTGAAGATATGAAGATGCAGAAGATTTTTGTGCCTTATTCAGGACTGGATAAGGAAAGTTGTCCTAATTGAATTTTTTATCCTACAGGGGTTGTATAAAAATTTAATTTTCGGACTTTTTCAAATAGACCCCCCCCCCCATGGAGTTGAAACTTATCTTATCAAAAATTTTACCTTTTTATGAATTTTTGGAATTGAGCATGAGTCTAGGGGCAATATTTAGGGAGATAGCCTGTATATTGCGCTTTTGGAATAATTTGTCGTTATTCAACAAGCTTTAGACGATCGACCAAGCACGGCGTGGTTCTTGCAAAATGGGGCTCGTCCGCATCGTATAAAAGATGTTTCTGACTTTCTGGACGAATATTTCGACGACAGAGTTATTGCATTCAACTATTCGACAATGAAGGGAAAAAGCATACGGTGGCCTCCGTATTCACCCGACCTCACTCCCTGAGATTACTGTTTGTGAGGCACACTAAAGGACATTGCTACCGGAATAATCCTTTAACGCTCAGTGAGCTCGAAGAGGCTATTTGTCAAACTTGTGTGTCAATTCCCGGTAACATACTAAAAAGAGTGACTGAGAATTTCATTTTGCGTTTGCGACATGTCTGTTGTGTAAAAAATGCACATTTTGAATCAATTTTAATGTGATACAGCCTATTTGTAGCAGCGCCATCTATCGGTGCTATTTTTTATTATTTTTTGAGATTTATGTATACGATTTTTTTAATTAACACACCACAGGTTTCATGTTTCTATCTACCACCGTTTCCGAGTTATTGATTTTTAAAGTTAGGAGTCCTTTGTGAAACACCCTGTATATAAATTAATATAGTTTTGCCAAGAAACTACATGAGATAAAAAAAAACATTTCGTTTCACATTCTAAACAATATAAATCTAAAATATATCCTTAATACTTTATTATTCATACAGCATAGAAAAAAATCATTCATAAAAGAAAGAATTACCGTATTCATCAATATTTCTCTATGCAAAAATAATACAAAAACTTAATAAATTTGCTAAAACAAACATAACTATAGGAAACGAAGAAAAATAACTAAGAAAACATACTAAACTTAAATCCACAAAAAATATTGAAATAATTTATTAAAACATTTTTAATCATTCAAAATATTTAAGTTCTGCTCATAAAATGGTTCATTACAGATTTAGTTTTTCTAACCGATCCTCCGATAATTAAAGTTATTTTTTTACATAAATATTTATATTAACATTAGTTTGGGGTACTTAAAATTAGTGATTTTAGTAATATTGATTTAATTCTTTTTTTTAAATAAAATTATGCATAATCCAATAAAAACATTTTATGCTTTATACTTTATATGTGCACATTAGAACATTTTAACCATTTATGTGTGTTAATGCTTAATTCGAATTTCATTAAAGTTATATTTATATTTATATTGATTTCTATTTAATATATCGTCGCCCACTTCAAAGATACAATGAAACCTCCGAATAAGGGACATCTCTATTTAAGGGACACTTGAAAATGAGATTAAAAGGACTGCTTCTTGTATTTAAGTTAAGGAAATTATCTGTGATAAAAATAAAAATACAGATTTTTGTGAGCTTATCAAACAGACTGACAGTCATGTTGATACAGAAACATACGACACAATTAAAGAGCATTTATTTATTCATAATTCTGATTCGACATTAGTGCGTATCCCTATTGAAAGTAATGATGAAAGTTGTGAGTATGATTCTGACAGTGGAGAATAAAAGAAAATTATGAAATAAAGAACTTTATAGATTACAGATGCATTTAGGCTGTTCCCAAATACAAAAACAGGCAACAATTAAGACATAAGATTTAATTTATTTTTATTTGGAAATGCCTGAAACTAGCAGGTGTTGTTGTTCAAAAAATATGTAATCGAGCTAATTTTTCTGGTTTTTTTTTTTTTTTTTTTTTTTTTTTTTTTTTTTTTTTTCCAAATGCAATAGAGTTTTCAGAAAATATTATCGTAGTTGACGTTTTAAACCGAATTTTCACGCGAAAGAAGAATAAATACTCAGGTCAAAAAAGCCTTTGTCGCGAGATAAAAATCGTTTATAACTTATAGGTAATTTATTTATAAAAAAATTGAAGACACAGTTCTATTCCAAATCGCTTTCATAGTCAAGCGTTCTAATTTTATGCCTTTCCAATAAAAAATGAACTTGTAAATGTGTCAAAACTTTTTCTGCTTGCTGAGCAGAGTAGTTGCGAGATTTGATCTCTTAAAATATGCAAAGCAGTTCAGTAATTTATTTATTTATTTATTTATTTTGTACATACTGCTGGTTATGAAGAACTCAAATTTATAAGTATGGTAAATGAGCACTTAAAAGGTTTGTAGTGAAAAATAGAAATTTGCTAAACAATCCCTTTTGGTTTTTACTTCAAATAAAATTATTTTAAAAGTTTTTATACTTTTTGCATGTACGCAGTTTGTAAAAATATTCAAATCAATTATTCTACAAATCATTTAATTTAGAAATTAATTGAAAATTTTATGTAACTTTTTTCTTCCTTTTGTGTCTGATTAACGTAAATTATACACTTCAGGTGCAGTTAAATTTCACTTTTAATGATTTGTTATTTTTATATCCTTCTGAACGATTAATTAAAAATAATATAAAAAACTCCGAATAAGGGACACCTATTTAAGAGACAAAAGTTCCGGTCCCATAGGTGTCCTTATTTAGAGGTTTAAGAGATATAGAGGTTTAGAGAGATATGTTAAAAAACGGAGGACAACGAGACAATACAAAAGTGGAAAGTGACTTTTGATTCTTCATATATAAGTACATAAATCCCTATAAAAACGAAACCTGCCTCTAATGGAATACAATCGTAAATGTAAAAATTTCATTTTCCTTGCTGTATAATTATACCTGCTCACACAAAATCTTGTTTAGAATGGAATTTTTTTCCTTTGACTTGCAATTCCGTAATAACGAATTTCTGTAAGGATCATTTATTCAAAAATATTTTTCACAGTAAATGAACACGTAACATAAAGATATATATATTTTTAACTGATTTTATTTCTCTTAATATATATTTATAAATGGGTCAAACCTCCCATATAGTATATCAACTTTCCCATATTTGGCGGGATTGACCAATTATATTCTAATGTTTATAATCAATCATTCTTCATGTCCTATATATATTATACTTATGTAACAATTTTCATTCGACTACATATTTTATAACGAAGAAAATTACACTGGTCAACAGCCTTTTTGGTGCCTAGGAATTTGCTGCTGATTTTATATGAATTTGATGTCCTCAATTCAAATATGGCATTAGGTTTTCCCTAGCAGCTCAAATTTTTAAGATAAACAACTTTTTGTGAAATATATGTTGCATTATATTAAGGTAAATCCATGTATTAAATATATTCATATAAAAATAAAAGAAACACTCAATTTTTTTTATACTATACAAATGTAATTTTTATTGTTATGATCCACGCATATTCAAATAATAATTTTTAAAATTGTATTATACAGGTATTTTTACTCATAAAGATAGAGAAAATGTCACTGATGAGACTGATTCTCACTAACGCTTCGGAAGCTTCTTTTCCGTGGCATTCTCGAATGTATTTTAGAACAGTAATCTGCCTCAAACAGTACTTAAACTCAAACAGTGATATGCCTTCATATGAATATTCCATCTTCCTTGACAGCAGTCCTCCACAGTCTTAATAGTCTGGTGAAATCTTGCACCCTGTTCCTTACTCGTGTCTCCTAAATTTTCAAGAAATGCTCTGAGTGGTTGCGTAAATAGTGCACTTTAATGCCCATATTACACCCAAGAGATTTAAAACTATTATGCATTTCATTTACCATATCCACATAGTTTTTGTTTTTTGTTTGCGAACAAAGTTTTCGACAACTGCTATAAAAGAAGCGCAATCTTTTCGTTCAGCCTCATTCATAGAATTTATGAAAGCAGGATCCTTAATCAGTTGTCTTACTTGTGGTCTGTCAAATATTATTGCTTTGATCCGTTGCATGATCCGTTTTTATCAAGAGCCTTTTTAAACTGCATCAAGACCAAGATCGATATGCAGTGGAGGGAGTATGATTTTCTCTTGCCTAACTAAGGGGTTATTAATGACATTCCTTTCCCCTATTAACCATGCTTTATTTCTTAGGCCACTCTTTTCTAATCTAGTGATGTTTTTTATCACTGATATCCAAAAAACACAAGAAGCAAGGATATTTAATGTAACAACTTTACTGTCTAAGGCGAAAGTTTCTCAATTTTTAAATTTACACAAATCACCCATTGGTGTTTATGGTACTTTATTTTGTCAAAGACCGAAGCTATTATGTTGTATTCTTCTTTCATTTTTGTTGAGTAAGCAATGGGTGTGGAACCATATTTATTCCCATTGTGTTGAAGGACACGATTCAAACCCCTCTTTTATCTGCCAACGGATAAGGGCTAATAATCTGGAAAATAACCACAAAGAACTATTTTTTCAAGAATTCCTTTAATTTCACGATAAAATACAAGATTTATTGGAAAGAGAAGGGTAGTAGACTTTTTTAATGCGTGATAAAAGGTAACTTTAGTTCCATGTTCCAGTAAATCTTTGTATTTAATCTTGAAGCCCATAATTCAGACACTTCTTTTGATAGATTGAGATCTCTGCTGATATCATTTAACTCATCCTGGTTGAAAAGTTGAGGCGTCGGTGACATCTCATCATAATCACCTTCATAACTATCGGAAGGATGATCAGTGGGACAATATTCATCCTTATTGAGCTGTGGTAGCTGGTAAAAAGTTGGAATTGGCACTCCCTCTTAGTAAAGAGCTGCGCTTGTTGCAATGACAAATTTATCTTGATCACCAAGTCTAATATCAAAATAACCAAGATAAATTCTCTTTACAAATTCAGGAACATTTTTTTCTCTGATCCTTTAACTGCATTCTCCGCAGAACACATAGGGATGATTTATACAACTTTTTCTTCTTGAACTTATTTAAGTTCTATTTAACAACACAAATACAACAATACATAAAACGGCACGTTTTAAGTTAACTTTATAAGAATTCTATCCCAAACACAAATAGCATATAAAATCAACAATCTTTTGCGTCCACGGAGAGAACTCTGAAACTACCTCATATCTTCGCGGCTTTTCCATTTCTCTTTATGGACTGGCGGCGCGAACTCATAAGCATGCTTATAACCTAATTTTAGTTTGGACATGTTTTTCAGGGTTATCTCATATTTCAACGCCTCACAAATCGCCTTGAGTGTCAACGACAGGCCCATATGTCAGAAGATCAATTTAAGCATTCAAAGTCACTTTAGTTCTAAAACATTTTTACTTCTATTCGTATATCTAAAAAAGTAGAGCTGATAGAGAAAAAACGATTTCATATTTAGATTCAGTATCCTAAAAATATCTAAAATCAGTTGTAAAGTCTTCGGCACCAAACGAAAAAAATTTCTTTGTAGGCCACTGCTATATATGAAACTTAATTTTAGGATCAATGTTTATTTTTTTTTAAGAATAAGTGTGTGAACTCTATCTAGTCTCTTTAATATCATTGATAAATTTGTAAGATTCTCAGTATTCAATATGAGCTGCTTAGCATTTATCGCTCATTTTCAATGTATTTGTGTGACTAAATGTAATTTATGCAACTTAGTTGAGGATTCGTTTCGTTCATACTAATAATGCATAACGCTGAAAGAAATTATGTGTGCATATATTTGTCTATAACTACCAGATTTTCCTTGAAATTAGAAATATTCGAGAATTTTGAAGCATTGCTGTCATAGCAATTTTTTAAACACTTTTCTCGTTTATTTATTTATTTTATCGGAGACTTGTACAACGAAAGGGAAATGGCGTTTGTCTAATCTACAACTCGGGAGCAGCGGAAATCAACAAAATAAAGGGAAACTAATGATTTTATTAAATATCATCACCTACTTGTAATTTAATTCTATTGACTGAAATAGTAATTTAAGATGGTAATTAAATTGGTATAGTATTGGACTAAGCATATTGACAACTTTTTGAAATTTTAAGATTTATGCGCTCGAAGAAAAAAACGGGATTCGCACATCCAACTAGTATATTCCAATCTAAAAAAAAAATAATACAAATAGCCGAATTCTCCGGTTGTAGCCAGTTTATATTAAACCTGAGTTCCTTTCCCCTTAATTTTTTGGATGATGGTTTTAAACAGAAGAGTAAGAAGAAAAGATAAGAAGAAAAGAAGAGTAAAGAACCATTAAAAGGATACATAGATTCTATTTCAATCATTAAAACATTAAAATTAATATTTTACTTAATCACCTAATATAATGCGAAAGAAATATCTATTACAAAGTTCTTTTTCTGCATTGTTTATTACGTTATTATAGTATAAAATATCAGTTAGTAATGTACAAGTAAAAGTTTTTTTTGCGTGTAAAATCCAGTGTCAGCTAGTTATTTTTTTCATATTCTGATTCGTTAATCATTCAATTGTTCAGACCGTTTAAGTTCCAACAACTTTCAAAGCCTATTCTTATGTCAGAAGAAGGTATACATTAGGAGTATACTTAGACTCTATATCAATCATAAAAACATTAAAATTAACGTTTTACTTAAGAACCCAGTGCAATGCAAAATAAATATCTAGCTCTTTTTCTGCATTGTTTATTATATTATTATACTAGAAAATATTAGGTACCTATTGTAAGCTTTTTCTTTTAGCGCAAATTTCTGTGTATCATATTTATTTTTTTAATATTCTGACCGGTTAATCTTTCACTTGCGCAGACCGTTTAAATTTCAATAACTTTCAAATCCTGTTCTCATGTCTAAATGTATTCGTGTTAAAACAATGCAATAAATGTTTGTTAGAAAAATTCTTGCTATTTGCAATCATTGTTCACGACGATTAATTAAATTTTCAGTGATTAGTCAGGAAAATGTATAATGCATTTGTCTCTTACAATGCCTCTTGTGATTATTTAATTAATTTTCTTAATAATCTTTCATCATGACACTACTTGATGAATTAACACTTCACAGGATTAAAGAATTTAATGACGTATGATAATAATGTTTCACTGTGTGACGCTAATTCAACACTACATGATAAATGTTTTCTATAACATTTATGTATGAAATTACTTTAAAGTTAATGAGATAATCTCCAGTGTAGTAAGCTAATAATTTTCAATAAGACACTTTTGACAATATTTTCTTTGAATTTTTTTTTTTTTTTTTTTTTTTGTATGCTTTTTTTTAAAAATTTTCCTTACAATGCAACTTTATGTTATATGCCAAAGTATTCACATTAAAATAAATAAATGATTACATATATAATTTTAATAAATTAATTTAAATAAATGTTTTATTAACTCAAAAAGAGGTTTATATTTCAAAAAACGTAATTAGCTGTTGGGAAAATAAAAATATATTGCTATTATATATACTATTTTATATTTTAAAAGTTTTAAGACGTGACCATCCAAAATTATCTTTAATGTGTTTCTAATATTGAATTTAAACCAAAAAGTGATTATTTAATAATTGTGCTTCTGAAGTTGGGTATATTCATTAAACAGAAAACATATTGATGTCTTTTAAAATTTGAAATAAGAAAAAAAATATGCCATAGGTTACATACATCACTTTCCCACATGTAATATATATATATACATATGAAATGCATACAAAAAGACATAGGATGTCTAATAAAAAAGAAAAGAACTTACAAGATATATGAAAATTACATTTAAGCAAATAACGTTTATAATCATAATTATACCTGAATTCTTTTGTGCATCCCTTCAAATACTTATATATCTCTACATACACATCATGGTTTACTAAAATTTAGTTTACTTAGAAAACGCGTCACAGTGTCTAAAATTCCCTTTCAGAAATTTCCACAAACAGACAGAAATTTTTTCTAATAATTTTACACAGTTCTGTATATTTTATAAAAATATTTCTCAGATTAAAACATGTTTCTCATATTAAAAACGAACAGTTCAACTAAAAATTTACACATAGAAATTACAATTGACAAACGACAATGCGCTTTCCATAGCTCTTCATGCTAATTTTTTTGCATTTTTTAAATATTTACTAGTTTGTTACATACGGCTCATCTGCAAATATATATCGATATTAAGCCAATCAGACGCATGAATAAAATGCTTAAGAATTGTTTTTGTGTAGCACTGTACTGTTCCATTGAAATGCACTTTAATTTTTATTATATACAGTATTAAAACCGATATTCTTTGTTTGACCCTGTAAATGTATAAAAATAGATATGCATGCTATATTATAAAGTAAAAAAAACATAAATACACTTGAATAACATATATATAGTTTAACATGAATAATGTTATTAAAGTTCACTCAATTTTTTTTCTGTAAACTATTTTATGACTGAAATATTATGAGTGACCTTATAAATGAGTAAATATTTTTTTTTTATACCATATTATAAAGAATGCTTCATTTTGTACACCTGATAAATGAAAAATTAATTCATTATGTTTAAAATAATGTAGCATTAATATAATACATCTCGAATGCTATTTTTGGTAGAAGGTAATGCAGTGGCGCAGCGAGGGGGGGGGGGGTGGGGGGTTTGGCAGAGCCATGACAAAAATACAGAAATTTCCATTTTTATGAACCGAATCATTTAAAACAAAACTAAAGTTAGAATTTTATTTGTTTTGTTCTCGAAATCTGCCGCTTTATTGAATCAAATTTATTTAAAAGTTTGACTCGTTTAAGCGGCAATAACATATTTTCTTTTAAAAATGGGGAAAGCACATGGTAACACTATCAGCATTTAACAAAAACCAGTAGCTCGTTTTAAATGAGGACGACATTTATTTGTACTATTGGAAATCAGCCGAAGGCTAAAAGGAATGGTCATTTCCAGTCACTGTCAATGCCGTCTCGGGTTTTTCAATACTGCACCATTGGAAGGAGGTCTTAATTAGTTACATCTGTTTCTTGCTCTTTTTTTAGAAACGGGACTGGACTCTCGATTCTCTGAAGGTTGGACATAATTCCATAATCATTCTGTGTTAGTTGCTGTAGTGCTAAGGCTGTTTCCTTTATCGTGCGTTTCGCTATGACTCATATTAAATCCTCTTCGGAGAAGAAAATTATGAAAAAGATAGATATAACATATCATTTTTTTAAATCTTTCGAATTCCTTCAAGCATTCTTAAAATCCAGGTATGTTTGCAAAGTATATAATTCGTTTATATTTATGTTTCTGGAAAGATATTAACAGCGCTGTGCGAAAGGGGGGAGAAGAGGGCGGTCGTCTCCAGGGTACAGAGATTTAGGGGGCGCCAAATTTCTAACTACTTTGTACTTACTACTACTTTAAAGGGACTACTTTCAGACAATTTTTTTAATTAATATTAATTCATTTTTTAAAAACGCCCGAAATGGGCAAGTGGGTAAACAAAAAAAAGTGACCGGAAAAACAGTTATCGGAAAAAAGTAACAAACTACAAAAGCAGAAAAAAAGTTACCGGAAAAAAGGGATAAAGAATTGATATTGGGAATTTATTGGTTAAGTATAAAAAGGGGGGGTCGGGGTGAGGCTCTTAATTTAGGTAAATGGGTTTTTCATGCTGTATTAGTTCATACTGTTTTAGTTCAATTTTTGGACACATGATTATCGTCACCCCCACCTATCTACCCTAAGTTAGATAAATGTGTTTTTATGCAGAATTATCCAACGTGTGTAATTTTTTGGATTAGGTTATTTCTGATAAGGATTATATATTTCTGATAAGGATTATTTAATGCCTGAAGAGTTTTGGGAGTTTAATGGTTAAGAAAAAAGGGGGAAGGGGTAACCTTTCAAATTAAATTAATAGTTTTTTACACAGAATTATCCGATTTGCTTGGAATTTTGGACATAGGATCATTGTGATAAGACGTATCTCTGATTAGTTTTGGGGTTTTTTTCCTTATTATAAAGGGAGGAAGGGCAATTATCCCCCCCCCCCTCAAATTAGATAAATCGGTTTTTATGCAGAATTATCCGATGTATTTCAAATTTTAAATGTACGTTCTTTCTGATAAAGTCAATCCTTGAATAGTTTTAAGAGTTTAATGACTAAGTATAAAGGGATTGGGGGATAATCCCTCTTAAATTAAAGAAATGGCTTTTTACGCAGAATTATCTGATTTGCTTCGAATTTTGGGTATAGGTTCATTATGATAAACAGTATATCTGATTAGTTATAAGGTTCTTTTACTTATTATAAAGGAGGAATCGTCAATTACCTTCCCCTCAAATTATATAAATCGGTTTTTATGCAGAATTATGCGATGTATTTCAAATTTTAAATATAGGTTCTTTCTGATAATGTGAATCAATGAATAATTTTAAGAGCTTAATGGCTAAGTATAAAGGGGAGGGGGACGGGAGATAATCCCTCTTAAATTAAATAAATGGCTTTTTACGCAGAATTATCCGACTTGCTTTGAATTTTGGACATAGATTCATTGTGATAAACCATATCTCTGATTAGTTATGGTGTTCTTTCGCTTATTATAAAGGGGGACAAGCAATTATCTCCCCCTCAAATTATATAAATCGGTTTTTATGCAGAATTATCCGATGTATTTCGAATTTTAAATAGAGGTTCTTTCTGATAAGGTGAATCCCTGGATAGTTTTAAGGGTTAATGACTAAATAGAGAGGCAAAAAAAAGAGGATAATCTCCTCTTAAACTAAATAAATAGCTTTTTATGCAGAATTATCAGATTTGATTCAAATTTTGGATGTAGTTTCTTTATGATAAAGCATATCTCTGATTATTTACGACGTTCTTTTGCTAAGTATAAATAGCGAAACGGACGATTATCCCCCCCCCTTAAATTAGATAAATTGTTTTTTATGCATAACTATCCCATGTATTTCAAATTTTCGATATAGGTTCTTTCTCGTAAAGTAGACCCCTAAACAGTTTTAAGGGTTTAATGGCTAAATATAGAGGGGGGAACTGGGGATAACCCCCTTAAATTACATAAATGGCTTTTTACGCAAATTAATCCGATTTGCTTCAAATTTTGGATGTAGGTTCATTATGATAAGGCGTATAAGCTAATGAATATAGTTAAAATAGGGAGGGATGTAGTAGTCCATTCAGGAAGCCCTTTTGGGAAAAGAAGCTTGCTTTCCCTATTCTACGGAGGAGGATGTACGGTAGATATCGCGGGCGGATAGTCGATCAGGGGATTTCCCTGTAAAGGTTTGCCGCAAAAATACACAAGTAACATAAAAAAGCGAGTTGAATGCAACTGAACGCAAATATCAAATAAAAACAATTTTTCTTTATTTTTTAATTAAATGACTGAAAACAATTATGTCAGAAAACATTATAAGACATTTTACCTTTTTTCTTATAATGATCAATTTTCATTCATCTTGCATTTAAAACTGGTTTAATTTTTTTTATTTGTGAAAAAAGTAATATGCTAAATCATTTGTTGTAATTGTCATTTTAATTTACGTCAAATATTAATCATAAAAGCTGGATATTTTTACTAATTAATGTCCCATATTACACATGACAAAATATAATATAAAGCATTTAAAAATATATGTTAGAAAATTTTAATGTAGTAACTATGTTCTATTTGTATATCACGAACGAATAAACTAGTTAATTCATCAATTTGTAGTAAACAAAATAATTTTTTTATTACTAGCTTATGTTAGTAATTAGAATGTTAATTTTTTAAAACCTTTAGTTCTTGATAGTTGATAGATCTTCAGGTTTGAACGCTTAAAAAAATGAAAAAAAAACAGATTTAAAAACGATTTTAAGAAAAACAGGATATTTTTTCTCTGTTGGGATATTTATAGAATACTGAAAAATGCTATACAGAAACGCAATTTGAAATGCAAACAGCTATTGAGGATATATAAACAAACCCTTAAAACTATTCAGAGATTCACTTTATGCGAAAGAGCCTATAGCCAAAATTTAAAATACATCGGATAATTGTGCATAAAAAACAATTTATCTAATTTAAGGGGGAAATATCACCGCCACCACTTTTTTAATTAGCAAAAGAATCCCTTAACTAATCAGTGATACCTTATCTTAATGAACCTACATTCAAAATTTGAAGCAAATCGGATAATTCTGGGTAAAAAAAATTACTTATTTACGAGAGGTTATTATCCACTCCCCCTCTATACTTAACCACTAAACTCCGGAAATTCTTCAGACATTATATACAGTGACGACGTACTGACAACTTTAATCGTGGCAGGAGATAGATAGCGAAGTCTTATTGTGAAAAGGTATGCAGGTTTGAAAGTATCTTCATTCAAAAGCTGAGAAGAATAGGTGCTATTGACCTCAAGCGCCATGCCAAGAAAATGATTGCACTGGTTTAGTGACAATGAGCTAAGGGGGACACTGGGATTATTGAACATTGAGAGAGAAGAAAGGTAATCGGAAGAGAGACGTGTGCTGGTAATGTACAAGAAAGTACATTGATGTAAGATGGCTTAGACGTGCTAAGCGGGATGTAATATTAGAGTGTTGATCCTATGTAGTTATAATTTTGCTTTATTTATTTATTTATTGGTTTATTTATTGATCTATGGTTCTAATAAAGAACTTGAGGGATTAAAAATGTGTTATTGATGAACTTAACAAATAAACCAACTGAGTAAAGAGAAACTTAGGCCGCGACACCACAATACTATATATAAGACTTATCAGAAAGTACTTATATCCAAAATTTGACACACGTTGGATAATTCTGCTTAAAAACCCATTCATATTATTCAGGGTGGAGGGGAGAGGGGTAATCGTTGGTTCTCAAAACTAATCAGGCAAGCGTCTTTTCAGTATGAACGTATATCCAAAAATTGAACCAAAACAGTTAATTCAGCATGAAAAACACTGTTAAGCCCTCTTTCATGCTTAATCGATAAATCCCCAAAATCAATTCCTTGTCACTTTTTTCCGGTAACTTTTTCCGTGTCACTTTTTTTCAGTCACTTTTTTCCCTAGATTCAGGCAAGTAAACATATGATTAAAATGTTATGTAACTGAGAAATGTTCTTCATTCTTTGATAAGATCTTTCAGAAGACGTTTCTCACAGTGGATGATTTGAAAATAATTTACGACGTGGTAGCGACAAAAAGGAGAAATAATGGTTGCCATGCAATCAAATTCATTTATAACTCGTTAACTAATTTATTTATATAAAAAAGGAGATGGCGACTTTGTTATTTATAAGCAATTCTACTCCCCCCCCCCCCAGAGCCAAATTCTGGCTGCGCCACTGGGCAATGTAAAAATAATCTTTTTCGTACCCCTTTCAACAAAAAACAAGTGCTACGCAGTCTATTTTCATTAGCAAATTTATTATTGTGTTCCTTATTAATATAATAATTATATGGCAATATGAATATATTAATGAAAGTTAGAACATGCACTGGCGTCATCGACTGACCGGCAAACCTTACAAGTATGTAGGAAAGCGTTGAAAAGAGAATGACAATTCAATTGCCTCTTAGGTTTTCATTTTCAAAATTGAGGTAGCAGATGCATTTATGCTAATAAAGGGTGAGCAAATATAACGTTATTATTTTAGAGGAGAGTGGAGTCTGGCAAAAGATATCGTAAGATATATAGATGGGAAGGGGAGGAAGTTATCTTTTAAAATCAATATCATTTTTGATTCAAACAAAATTTTCGTTTTTTAGCACTTTCCAAAAAGTTGAAAAGTGCTTATGCATTCCGTTTGTCTGTCCGTCTGGCCTTCTGTCCGTCTTTCCGTCTGTTCGTCTGGTCGTCTGTCCGTGCATTAACTCCTGTAAATACACTCGGACTGCCCTGAAATTTTTGGACGTTATTGATTTCAAATAAGGTTTTTAACATGATTAGTTTATCTATACTAATAAAAGAACAAAACGCTCTGTCTGTCTGTGTGTGTGTCTGTGTGTGTGTGTGTCTGTGTGTCTGCGATGGCTAGCAAAATCTACAGCACGTACAAAGCTCAAAATTTTTTTGAGAGTAGCCCAATATCTCTCCTGATGCACCTGAGCTTCAGAATTTCAAAATTCCAATTATTAACTGAGTAATTAATTAAAATCAAGAGGTCACTCTTATAAAAAATCATCTTTTACCCAATTTTTTTCTCTTTCGTTTGTTTACGGTTGGTTGGTTGTGTAAAAATTTTCGCAGAAGTAATATGAAAGCTGAGACAGAATTAAAGAAACCCATGGAGGAATAAGATAAGTGGAGGTGAAGTAAGCCTCAAAAAAGGTTTGCGATATGAAACCATTTATCGCTCAAATTTAATGTGGCAAACAAAAGGACTTGGAAGAGATTTTGTATTATAAGATGAATTGAAAGAAATGAATTACAGTTGAAGCATATTTCAAGAGGAAATAGCAAATTTTTAAAATGGTCTTCGTTCTATTATTATTTATTAGAATAAATATTCGCTTTTAAAATGAAGGAAATTGGAAAATTGACAATAATTAAATATCAAATTAAAATGAAATAAGATATTGAAAACATTTGATACGAATTAAAAATTGTATAACTAAAAGTTTCCTTCATTAATGTAATTTTCAATACATTATAACGTAGATGAAAAATGTTTATGACTTAATAATTGCATGTAAATAAATATTTAAAATATAATGATGAAAACATTCTTTTAAAATCATGTATGAAAACTTAAGTAATAAATATTAATCTAAAATATAAATTTCTGACTGCAGACGATTTCAATGTACTAACAAAATAATGTTATATTTTCAAGCAAAACGTTAAAATAACTTTCTATATTGATATTTAAAACACATATGATAAAATAATTAATAAATTTTTACCGGTGAAGCGATAAATTGGTTCTTTTTTAAAAAACGAGAGAAAAAAAAATACGGGTTTAAACCTGTTTCAATTGATAGCGAAATTTTAAAATGGAGGGCCAAAATCACAGTCCGGTGAAATCCAAACACCTCATTGGTCATTGAGCCGCGTCCTTTTCAGGGAACAATCTCTTAGCAGTTGGGTAAATGTTGTCATACTCCTTTTTCCGAGAAAAAATCGTAGCGGCAGTTTTGAAGTAAATCTTATCTCTTTTCAGGGGTGCCCAGAGAGGGGTTTGGTGACGCAAGATGCGTCATACAATTTAGTTTTGGGAGGGGGCGATTTGAGAAAAAGTACATTTTGCAGGGGGGTGGGGATTTTTAAATTCTTAATATTTCCATTTTTTACTGCTAAAAATAAATCTTGATTTTTTTAACATCATTTTTAAAATTTTTCATCAATTAATTTCCAAAAATGTTCCTGAGTTTTCTTTCTTTAAATTCTAGATAAGAGCAATAATAACTCAACTCGCTATCTTTTGAATGTGCGGTAGATTTTAAGTAGAATATATATTTACAATTGACATTCTGTCAATTCTATGTTAAAATATAAAGTATATGTGGGGGGGTGTCAATGTTAAAGTATAAAAAATTTTAGGGGGGGATTTGCGTCATTGGGTTTGGGGGGATGGTCACCATTGTCTCTTTTCATTTATAATCTAAACTTTTCACTCTCATTTTATAAAATGGCATCAAAATATCTTAATTGAGTTAATTTCGATGGTTTATCTTAAATAAGAACAGACGGTAACAATCGCTTAAAAATTACTTTCCCCCTCACCTTTTTCAAATGGAGAAACAAGTTCGTGATTTTCACCCTTACCACACGACCAATGGGGTGGCTGGATTTCACTTGACTGTGATTTTGGCCCTCCATTTTAAAATTTCGCCAATTGATAGGCGCGTCAAAGCACGTGCTTTTGTGGGTACTTAATTGGACTTAATGTAGGGTTACATCTTAAGCATCATCTCCAAAGATAATACCTCCACTCTATTCATTCCTTTTTACTCTATAAAAGAAACCAATTTGAGATTTTGACATTTCAAAAGTGACAGTTTTTTCCCAAAGACCTTTAAAATTCATAGACTGGCAAAATGTCAGTTTAACTTAGAATTTTTGAACATAGCTATTACGTCAGATCGTTGGTACTTCGTACATTAGAATGTATTTGTGGTTGGCTATGTTGCAGTTATTATATGTTTATGTATATATGAGGCTTTTTTAGCAGTTTTTTTTAAATCATTGATTAAATTTGAATGCATTTATTTAAGTTAAAATTTTATTAAGACTTTAATTTGTTTTTAAAACAAAAATGAAATGGCTCTTTGACGTACAATTGTTCGAATAGGCAGACGATTCATACACAGTAATAAATTATCAAATAGCAAAATAAATTATATATAAAAAATAGTCACTAAAAGAATAGTAGCAAAACATAATGTTTAGGCGTATTAACACATAACCCGATCCCAACCAGAAAAAAACAGACTATACTCCGATCCAAGCAAGACAAAAATTTCATGAGCATAAACGCGACCCGAACCTAAAAATTTCATTTGAAAAAAAAAACCTATGGATTTGATATTTGACCCGAATCAAATCTGAATCCCACAAAAATATTCAAATGAAGCATACCCCAATCCGATCAAAGAAAAATAATGTTCGTGTATATGCAACCCGACCCGAACCTAAAATTTTTCTTTGAAAAAACCCAAAAAATTACCAGAACGAAACCTGAAATCGATAAAAATATTCCAAAGAACTATAACCCGATAAGAGCAAGACAAAAAAACTTCCATGAACATAAACCTGACTCGAACCTAAAAAATTACATTTGAAAAAAAGCCTGAAGTTTTATGCAAACTACATCTGAATCCGATCAAAATATTCGAAAGAACCATAACCGGATTCGAATAAGAGAAAATAATTTTCGTGGACATGAAACCACTCCGAACCTAAAATTCCATTTGAAAAAAATACCTGAAATTTGAATCGACAAAAATATTCCACAGAACCATACCCGGACCTGAACAAGACAAAAAAATTTCCATGAACATGAACCCAATCCGAACCTAAAAAATGAACTAAATCTGAATCTGACAAAAATATTCCAGAGAAGCATATCCTCATTCGAACAATGCAGAATAATTTCCGTTGATGCGCAACCCATCCTGAACCTAAAAATTCCATTAAAAAGCCGAAATCTGAATTGAACGACATCTGAACCCGAAAAAAATATTCCAAAGACCCAAAACCGGATCCGAGCAAGATAAAATAATTTCCTTGGACATGAATCCAACCAGAACTTTAAAAATCAATTTAAACAAATACCTGAAATCTGAATCGAACCAAATCTGAATCCGACGAAAATAGTCCAAATAACTATAACCAGATACGAACAAGACAATATAATTTCCATGGACATAATCCCCATTCCAAACCAAAAAATTTGTAAAAAAAAAAAAAAAAAAAAAAAAAAAAAAAAAAAAAAAAATCCCGAAATTTGAACCAAACTTAATCTGAACCTAACAAA
Organism: Maratus speculifer; assembly: GCA_964019185.1. Classification (NCBI taxonomy): domain Eukaryota; kingdom Metazoa; phylum Arthropoda; class Arachnida; order Araneae; family Salticidae; genus Maratus; species Maratus speculifer. Next base: position 390,363,169 of record OZ025290.1, read on the forward strand.
AATATTTCAGTGAAGTATAACCTCATTGGAATCAGGTAAAATAATTTCCATATAAGTACAACCCGACCCGTACTTAAAAATCCCATTTGAAGGGAAAAAAAACCCACGAAATCTGAATTGAACCGAATCTAAACTGAACACAAATATTCCAAACAATCATAACCGTGTCCGAAGAAGACAAAATAATTTCCATGACCATGAATCCAATCCGAACCTAAAATTCGGATGTTCTACAAAACATAATGCGCTCCGTAGCGGTGGAAAGTGAAACTAAGTACTTAGCGCGAGATGGTTAAAATACTTCGTTTATAGTTAATGTTAAATTAGAACTTGGTTACGGTTAGATAAAGTTAGGTTGCAATTACGTTCCGGTGACCTTTTTGTTATTTTTTTCCGGTTAGGTTACAGTTAGGTCATGGTTAAGTTACAGTTAGGTTAAGGTTAAGTTACGGTTAGGTTGTGGTTAGATTATGGGTAGGTTATGATTAGGTGACGGCCAAGTTACATTTATGGTATATTTAACTTGCAGTTAGGTTACTGTTAAGATACAGCTAGGTTACGGACAAGTTATGATTCCGATACAATTAGGTTACGGTTAGGATTTTGTTCATAGAATGAACATTACGCATGTTTGATAAAAAATATACACCTATTTTTGTAAAATGGCTCTGAATTTACAATATTATATACTAACCTTTTAGCTAATCATCGAGAATCGATTTCATTCACGGTATAGTCGGATTTAATAGTGATATATAATTAGTTTGAAATTCAAAATATTTCACTTGGGATATCTATGTGAAAAAAGTATTTAGTTAAGTCACTTAACAGTAATTTTAAGGATAAATATCAACACGAAATCGTTGGACACATATTCCCTCCTGCGTTTCCCATTGCAGTCATTTTGGGTATTTTTGCAGCTAAATATTAGTTTTTTTTTTTTTTAAACCAATTTTTGACACAGTCAGGAGGCACGTATTTAATATAATGTACACTGTAAAAAATTTGACCCTTTTGCTGTATCATCACTTCCCCGCTTTTATAGAATATATCTCTTTTGACCTATGACAATGCTCCAAAATAGGCTGAAGTAATCATTTTCTATAAAAGCGGTGGAGTGACGATGCAGCAAAAGGGTCAAATTTTTAACAGTGTATTAACACATATTTCGAGTTAAAAATAAAATCATAAAAATTTCAAGTTTGTTTAACATTATTATAACGGACCCGGGCAACGCCGGACGGGTCAGATAGTTTAGAATAAAACAGACAAACATTTACTTTTATATTACGAACTATGGGAAAAATCGTTTAAAATGAATTTTAAAGATGTTACACCCTGTCAAACATATGAAAATTTTGTATGCATTTACGAGGTGCACTAAAATATGCATTCTGTAAAATATACTGTAAAAAAAAGCCATTTTTCATTTACAGTGCATATTGTATGCGACATATTTTAATTATATTAAGCTACTTCATATATAGTAAAATTGATATAAGTCGTTGAGGTTTAAAATAAATTATACGATAGAGTCATGCATAATATGAAGTATATAGCATTTACAGAACATACAAACGATTTCAAATAGTAAATTCTTTACGAAATACTGTATATGTATCCGATGATGGATGAAAGATGGATGAAATGAATTTTAATTATGATATGCGCGTATAAGTTTCACTAATTCTATACACATTATATGATGTGTATAAATTCCATAGTGGATATACAGGACTACTCAAAAAGCTCACAAACGTTATTGAATATGAGCGTAAATTACTTAAAGGTAGTTTTTAAATAAATAGTGCATATTTACGCTGAAGTGCATTCAATTTACAAAGAAATTTTTGTAGAATATATATGTAAATGATATACAGGGCCTTGCAAAGAATCAGATGCATGGATGCCTATGATTGATAATTTCTGAGAGCATGAATTCAATAGTTTTAACCTCCTGACTGCCGCGACCGGATTTTTTCGCACACTACGCTGCAGGTTTCACTGCAACATAAGAAATATTTAAATGAATATGATTCTACAAAAAAGTCCAGTTTTGAAAAGTTAAGTTAGGCTTAATGCTCTCAAAGGTTATACACCTAAACATAATAACATATTTTGTATCAAGTTGGAAAAAAACTGTTTTTTTTAAATATTTTTAATAAATTACAGAGAAAACAACATTACAAATTTACCCTTTTGCTGGGAAGTCAGGGGGTTAAGAGCGTTTTAGTTTCCAGTAAATTAGTTGTAAGTAGCTTTGTACTGAGATGTAATAAAGGTACAAGGTAAACTACAGGGCTGATCGAAAGTATTCAAGTATGTTTCAATCTATTAGTGTAAATTGCTGAACGAAAAATTTCAACTTGCTAGGCATTTTCTTGTTGAAGTAAATTTCCCCATTGCATTGTATGTATAGCAGCCAACAGGTCAAATACAGAGCTGCATAAGTATTGGAATACATATTTGGCTATATACACAAACATTATTTCCCTAAATAACGAAGTTTTGTTAAGATTTCATGATGCGTTAGAAAGTGCTTCATGGTCTATGCTTAACGCATGATTTTTCTTACTTGTTATTTGTAACATGGTTTTGGTATTTGGTTAAATAGTATGTTATCGTTTTTTAGTCTTTTATATATTTTTATAAAATACAAAGTTTATAGTAAAATCATTAAATAATTATAAAAATATTTAATTTTCAAATATGGAATACATCAACATTTGACACTATTGTTCTTCTTCATATGTGTATCCATATATAATCATTATCCAAGAAACCATTAGGGAAGTAGCCTGGAGCGTTTCTGATTGCCCTTGAAGTAGTTAGTCTTAGATATTGAAATTTAGTTTCAAATTCAGTAGTATTACGCTTTTTGTATTAACAATAAATTACTGATTATTGCTATCTAGAATAGAACAACAAGCTCTACCATCAGTAGCGTCAACTTATAAGAGCCCTGACCCCACCCAATTTGCATTTTTGTAACCCGTTATTGATTATTCTATTTTCGGACGTATTTTTGTTTAATCGTTGAAAAAAAAATATTTCGCTCACGTTCACAAAAATAGCGTGAAAATTTGGTAAAGATAGCAATGAAAGGACACACTAATGTATTATAGACTGCGTCTGAAACACATCCACTCCAACTCTCTTCATCCTGAAACACGTTTAATTAATTTTCTCTCAAAATAGAAATTTCTTATTTCTTAATGGAAAATTAATTTTTCTTTCTAAATGATCTAAATTTGCAGTTGTTATTATTTAGCACATTCCGTTTTTAACCGCCTTCAAAGAGAAGGACGTTGACATATCAATATTATATGATTTTTTTCTTCTTGTTTATTGTGTGTTAACTAAGTATTCCGAAATTAGGTGAACTATTTATGTGATTTTTAAAAAGAAACAGAATACTCTCAAATTGGTACCATTTAAATTTCATCAAAATTTATTCAAAACCCCCCAAAATAAATATTTTTCCTCAAGATGTTGTACATTTGCTGAATATGAGTTCTCTGGCGCTGGAAGCATAGCCGGTGTACAACAAAACTGAAAAAAAAAATCATCTTTCTTTTTGTATGTACGCCGATTACTCCAAAACTACGCTACCTGTGCATATGATCTCTTTTTTAATTGAAAAGGAATATTTAAAATTTTATTCCATTTAAGTTTCATCAAAATTCGTTTAGTACATTGTTTGAAATTAAAAATAAATAAATATATAAAATAAAATAAACGTCATTAAAGTATTTCATTTTCAACAATTTTCAACAAATAACGTAGCGCTATCTGATGGACAAGTCAGTCACTACCCGGCAACATTCTTTTCTATTTATGTGTTTTTGTTTCTCGAATTGTTGTAGAAGAAAAATTATCAAGTAAATGAAGGTTTTTTTTTTCTTTTGGCTAAAAAAGTTTATAAATATTTGGCTTAATAAAACGTTCAGGAAATGCTGATGAACCATTTTAAGATAATTTTCAGCATGCGCCAGCTCAGGAATAAACGCCAAAAGACAACAATCTATTACTAGTGAAAGTGTAAGATATATGTTATGAATGATATCGCTAATGGAACACGCTATTCGATTCCTCAACACTTCAAATGTCACATTTACACATACCACTTTTGTATGTATACAAGTGAATTTGTCAATTACTTCGAAATTTCATGTTGTCAAGTGTAGAGAAATATTTCTTTTGGTATCGCTTCAAGAGCAGAGTTTGACTTTTAACGACAGTGTTAATGCAGTATTTCTATAAAAACTCACTTATTCACATCAGCAAATTTTGCACAGAAATTCTAGAGTGGAACACCAGGACAAAAATATTTTTCATCTGATTTTAGTAAAATAACAAAGTGTATATATGTTGAAATCTTCTACCTACGGAAATCATTTGTTCCTTCAACTGTGTCAAGACTTAATCATATTTTAAACAAGAATATGGACATGGACAGTGAGGAATATTCATTTTAGAGAATACTTGTGAAGCCTTTATGAGATGTGCAGTTAAGAGATCATATTTTCATTATGATGTACTACATAAAGGATGGTTTTATATTGCCAAAAAATTCGTTAAGTAGAAATGATTGAAAAGACACGTATTTTAACGCCAGAAAACACTTATAATTTGTAAAATTTAAATACACAGTATGCTTTTTCGTTAATATTCAACGTTCTATGTATAGTTTCATTTTTTTAACAAATGTTATAAAAAGTTCTGCCTAAATCAAAACAAAATATTTTTTATAGATAAAAAAAAATTAGAATTATTTTACATGTAAGAATAGCATCCTTCATCTTTTGCATTTATCACATAGTTGAAAAGTCTGAATTTTATTTTAGTAAATGCATAAAAAATAGCCGATAGAATTTACAAAACGTTTTTAATACTTTATATAGATTTAAAATTATCGCATTAATTCGAAGTAAAATATTAACGTAAATTTACAGAAAAAAGTTTTATATACTACATTTTATTTTCTGTAGCTACCGTTATATCTTCATTTTGTTCCTATAAATTTTTACTGCAATTAACAAAAGTTATAAAAAAATCAATATTTGTATTTTGAAGATTTCCTACATCCTGAAATCTCTTTTACGGCTAGGTATAAAATCTCTTCCATTATTTTCCCCCGAAATACAAGTCAGTCGGAAAAAAGGCAACAATAAATAAATATTTCCTTTCGACACTAGACATTTTCGAATAGATTTCATTTGTTAGAAAGTTTCCTTATAGCAATGATTTAAAGAGTATTTTGAACTTTAGAGAATATAGAAGCAAGCAATTAACTTTCTAAATATTTGCGATTATTTCAACTTTATTTTTGGTTGGAGTTGCACATATTATATTTGAAATTCATTATCTTTATTTCGTAGAAAAAAGAGTTTTTACTTATCTGTTAATATAAACAAACCATAAAACACATCGGATTTCTAGGATCTTTCTCCTAAGTATTGTGAATGATTACATAAAAAAAATTAACAAGTAATCAGGTAATATTTACAAAAAATATTTAGTACTTTATGTAGATTTAAAATTATCGCATAAATTTAAAGCAAAAGATTGATGTAAAATTATTGAAAAAAGGTCTATTTACTACAGTTTATTTTATGTAACTATCGTTTTATCTTCATTTTGTTTCTTTTTTTTTTACTGCAATTAACAAAAGTAATAAAAAATCAATATTAGGATTCTGAAGATTTCCCACATCGTGAAATGTCTTTTACGACTAAGTATAAAATATCTTCAATTATTTTCTCCCGAAATGTAAAGCAGTCGGGAAAAAAGGCAACAAGGCAACAATAAATAAATATTTTATTTCGATACTGGACACTTTCGAATTGATTTCATTTGTTAGAAAGTTTCTTTATAGAAAGAATCAAAAAAGTAATTTGAGATTTAGAGTATAGAAAAAAATTAACTTTCTAATTATTTGGGATGATTTCAAAATTAACTTTTGATTGGAGTTGCACATATTATATTCGAAAATCAGTTACTTCATTTCGCAGAAGAAAAAGAGTTTTTTACTCATCAGTAAATGTAAACAAACCCTAAAACACACAATTTACAGAATCTGTCCACTAAATAATGAGACTGATTACGTAAAAATCCATAACAAATATATTCACATAATATTTACAAAACGTATTTAGTACTTTATTTAGATTTTAAATTATTGGATAAATTCAAAGCAAAAGATTGTAGTAAAATTATGCAAAAATATTGTATTTACGACCTTTTATTTCATATAACGACCTTTTTATCTTCATTTTTTTCATCAAAAATGATACTGCAATTAGCAAAAATACTAAAATAGGAAGAATTTTTTTATTGGAAGTTTTTATCTCCTCATACGTACACTGTAAAAACAAAATACCCAAATTGGGTTGAAAGATTTTTGGGTACAGCATTGTTCCAATTTAGAAAGTTCAATTTGTAGCAAAAAATCGTTTTAAATAAGTTTGATTTTTAATGACATTAAAACAATTAAAATATCTTAGATAGTATATACATTATACCTCAGAAATTTTGATTAATTTAATGTTAATAAAGATCTGCTCTGTTTTGAACCATTTTGGGTTATCTATCTTGGGAACAATACTCTACCATTTTGGAATCCTTACTGTACCATTTCAGGAAAATTACTATACCCAGAAATCTTTCAACCCAATTTGGGTCTTCAATTTTTACTGTGTAAAATTCATTTATTTGAAGATAAATTTACAAAAACTTATTATTCTTCAAAATAATTCTGTATTATAACACTTTTATCTCTACCCCCCCCCCCCTCCCCCATTTATGCCCGCCAGTAATCATCGGCTGGAATGCTGTCCAAAAAGAGCATTACGTTTTTTTGCATGTTCTGCTGATCAAAACTTTAGCCATTTAAACTGAATTTTAAACAACAGAATAGAAAACAATGTGAAAAATAACAGTATTAGGTCTTGATTACGTCCCTTAATAAATATATCGTAATATTAATAACATAAAAGTAAGAATTTACATTATAAATAAATATTTTGCTTATAAGACGTTTCTGTATTAATAAAAACATTTAAAATACATTAAAAATTTTTATTTACATGTTCTAACTCTTTTTAATCGAGTCAACTTTAGATTCAGTTAGGTGGGGAGGCCTACAATATGGCTTTAGCTCAACAAGCCCCAACTAACATTTATTTAAAAAATATAATAATGTAATTAAAAAATAAAATTATAAATATAATGAACGTGAAAAAAATGGAATAAATAACTATTGAAATTAAATGAAATGTATCACGCGCTTTTTAATTTGGACATTGCCCGTGGTCTAGGTAAATGATTATCTTGAAAATTATCATGATCCATTCCTGGTTAAATAAAATTTACAAGATAATAGAATGGATATGGAATAAGTGGATTATATATTATTAATATTAAGATACAGAAAAGTAAACAGTAGACACGATTTTGTTAGTAACTGGTTCAATTTATAGAACCAACTTGTCAGAAATTTTCCGATATTGAAGTTCTTCCGCGGCAGTTTAATGCACAATCGATTTTGTAAGTCCCAAGGACTTCGCAATGATTTGGATATTCATTCGACTATCAGAAAGCAAAAACATCTACATTTTAGCCACATTATTTGAATTTCGAGTACTTCATACACGTCCAGTGCGTTTTTCATTATCGATGAACTCTCTTGTGTCTTTGAAGGAATCTGTGCTACCTAAACACTTCAGACTTGGACAAAATATTCTTCTTGTATGCTTCTTGAAACATCGGAAGCGTCACAGTTGCCCATTTGTAAAGTTTAACGCAAAGTGTTATGATGTATCCCTGTTCTACAATTTGCTTCATTCTGCAAACCTAATACCACTTTCAAACACAAGACTGTTTGTGGAGTGTTCCGTGCACTACAAAGATTCAAAGTCAACTGATTTCTTCTAGAATGTGTAGATGACAGACCCCACCACGCCTATCACGTGCAAACAGTAGCTTCGAGTATAAAAATTTAGTTAAAATGCTTAATAGCCAGACCATGTATTACTGAAAATTTCTTTTTAGCAGAAAAATCTATTATGAAAAAGTGGAAAATCGCTGTTTTCTCTACTTTATTTTACTTTTTTGTTGGTTGGAATTAAACAACTATTTAGAGGAACCTCAATGAAATGAATGAAACATTTATTTTTTTTTGGGGGGGGGGGCAGTTTGGTTTTTTTCTTGCTATAGACTTGGTTATGATTTTTCTCATCAGAAAGTTAATATAGAAAATGAAAAAAATCAAAGAATAATTCAAGTTTTTGGGAAAATATGTTAAATTTCTTAATTGGTATTGTTTATTTAAATATTTGATTGCCATAAAAAATGTGTTTATAAAATTCAAAATCAATTTTATCGTTTTCTTTCCGATTAAGAAACATCTTTTATAAGTAAATGTAAATAAAGTATAAAACATTGGATTTGTTTCTCAGACTTTCTTTTTATCTGAAAAACTTACTAAGAGAGTGTATATAAGCTATTTTCTTTTCGTCTTTTTTTGCCACGGAAAGTAATTCATTCGGACAAATTTCAACTTCAATTGAACATTTTGTTTTCTTCGTTACACACTTCTGAATTTGATTTCATTTGGGAAAAAGTTTCTTGATAGAAAACATGAAAAAAAATGACCTCTTTATAATATAAAGAAAAAAAACCTTTGATTTTATACTTCTCTGACAAAGTACACAATATTATGTAAAAAATCACAATTTTTCTTAAAATATGACAAAGGTAATAATAATATATATATTGTACACAAAAATATGTAATTTTAAAAATATCGTAGCTGTTTTTGCCTGCATTCTCTCAACCTTTATCAGGGAATGTTGTTTATTTATTATTTAATAATGGCCATTCTATTCATTCAAATACATTACTTCGCTTGAAATGGGGCAGTCTATTATTGATAAAGAAGCTGGAAGCAGAACTAACAGTGCCTTGGATTTAACTTATACTGAGTAAAATATTTAACTACCCTTTCATTTATTTTATTTCGTCACTTCGTTCATATGCACTTTCATTTTAAATGTGTTGTCGAACTGTAGATGAGGTACCAGTGTTTCTCATAAACTGCAGTATAGGAAAATATTTATCTACCATTGAGTTCATTTTATTACGTCACCTTGTTTATATACATCAATTCGTTTTTAAGTGGATGCTTTGAAAGGTGCTTTGGATTAAATGTACGTAGAAGAAAATTACTGGCTATTTAAGTTTCAGAATTTTTTGTTCAATCTGTTAAACCATATATTTGGCATATTATATGACAGGCCGTCGTTACATACTCGATTAATTTTATGCACAGAATTTTTATAGGCTTTCTGATAGTTAATACGTCGTAATTAGATATTGTGTATGTAATTTTTACTCTATTAAAATGTATTAGGATATTTTCATTAAAATTTAAACGTGACAGAGCTGCTAATTGACAACAAAATTTTATACAGTAGAACCCGGTCATCCGAATCCCGTTTATCCGAAAATTGGCCTAACCGAATGTAGTGACGAAATTGTCACGACATTGCTTAAGTAAATATGTATATAAAAAAAGGAACAGCACAATCAATAAAAAAAAATAAATAGATATATAAAAATTGAAATAAAATTTTGAATTTATTTTAGCATTAAACAAGGAATAATAATTATAATATTTTTAATTATTAGGTAAAGTTGAAAGCTAATTGCAGTAAAAACTGCAAGATTTTATTGATAATAATAATAGTAATAATGCACGTGTGTAGTCTTGGAGGGATTATCACCACGAATTCCCAGACAGACAAAATGGGGGCAATAAAAGTAAACTATAGTTTGTCGCCAGCCTGTGACATAAAAAAATCGAAGAAACAAGAGCAGAATTTATGGGGCTTTCAACGATTATTTACAACCAGGGGACAAGGTTTGCGTGTGGTCGACGGTCATACACAAAAGCCGCATCATCACGAGGGGTCGAACAGGAGGAAGAAGCCAAATAAACAAAAAAAAAGAGAAAGGGGTGGAAAAAATAAAAAGACATACCTCCCCAATTGTCAAGGGACCAATGACCTACTTGGGATTACAAGGGACGATTAAAATCTTTTTTTGAGTAACCAATGAAGGAAGAGTTATCCAGACCGAGAGATGGAGAGGAAAGGAAAAACTTTTTTTTTTCTCTCAGATGTTGTTTTCCGCATCTGGAGATCAGTGGAAGAAAAAAAATGTGTTTAATGTTTCTTTAAAAAGGGACTTCGGAACGAGGTGCAGATCATAGAAGAAATATGAATAGACATTCTCCATGATTATTTATTATGCCTCTCCGCAGCCTACCAGTGCCGAATGGACTCGGTGTGATGATTTTCAATTGATACGTGATAGTCCATTTATAAACTGACTCTACATGATTCTCATCAGGCTCGATATGATTCCTCATTTAGACATTCTCCATGATTATTTATTATGCCTCTCCGCAGCCTACCAGTGCCGAATGGACTCGATGTGATGATTTTCAATTGATATGAGATAGTCCATTTAAACTGAATCTGCATGATTCTCATCAGGTCCGATATGATTCCTCATTTAGACATTCTCCAAGATTATTATTTATGCCACTCTGCAACTTTCCATTATTAAAAGGACTTAGTGTGATTTTCAACAACATACAACTCTATGAACACTAATGAGTAATATTTACATGGATGAGTGGTGTGCTTCTTGCAAGAGACACTTCATTAATCATACAGGATTGTCTGACATGATTATCAAGTCTGCCGGATGCCGTGGTTATGGTGAGAAATTTTTTTATAATCCTTCCAAGTGATAAGGCCATTTTAAAAAAACTATTTTGTTTTATGTGAATAATAAAAAAAAAATTCACTATTTAAGTTTTAATTGAAAAAATTAATTAAAATAATAATAAAATAAAACGAATGAATATTTTTTTTGGGTGAATAGCCCCGATGATTGTGCTGTGAGCATTTAACAATATACAGTATTTAAGTTGAATTTAAAACAAAAAATTAAGTGTAGTAAGTAAATAGATTTTATTGGTGAATCTTACTATTTGTTATTTGTATTTACCATTTGTATATTTTGAGAATAAATGTTTGAGTGTATATATGTATTTGTGTTTTTTCCATGATTTCTCTTACTCTATTTATTTTCAGTGAATTAATAGATTAATAACCTTTAATAATAACGATCAGAATTCTTTTATTTTGTTAATTTTATGCAACCCAATAGAATCCTGATTTGCAAATTTAAACGTTAAATAAATTTGAGTCTGAGCTATTGCGATTTTCCTTTATTTAAATCATCGATAAATTTAAAAGAAAACAATTTTTTTTTGGTGATATCCAGTACAATCTTTCACAACGCGGATTGGGATATTATCTTAATATTACTTTATTAACACTAACCACTATCTTTCGCGTACCTTGTAATGTGGTGTAATTTTCCTCACCACATTACTAAAAGTTTAATGGTGCTAATACCAGGTGTTTAATTTGCATTTAGGATTACAAATTTAATTTTTTTTTCTTCTGCATTTGATTATACATAGAAATATATTTTCAGTATTATAAATTTTTCTCCTTAATTACCTATTTTCTGTTTCTCTTCTTTTACTAACAAAACATCACTTACCTATATTGTGTAAAACAAAACTGATGTTTTATGCATTTCTAGAAAAATTAATAATAAGGAACAAAATTAATAATTATATGTATGAAATGAATTCTTACAGAGGAGAGCTAATTTAGCTCACAGCACAAAAAAAAAAAAAAAAAAAAAAAAAAAAAAAAAAAGGCCGCCTTTGTTACTAAAGATTTGTTTATATATATATATATCTGTACTTTGAAAATTTATTTTGTGATTATTATTTATGTATGTATATAGAAAATAGTTAGGGGGATTTTGAAATTGCTATAAATATTTTTTTTTCTCTTTTCCTTTATGTAAGTGCAATCTCGATACCTAGATAAAAAAATTATATTTTGAGAGTACAGTACATAATAATTCAGTGTTAAAAAAGTTAAAAAAAAATTAAGAAAAACAATTAAACATCAATCTGTTAGAGATTTTCAAAATAGATAAATAAATATGACAGGAAGAAAGGGAAGACAGGCTTCTCCCGAGAGGGAATTTCAGTATTGGAGTGGATACTCTGATAAATTCATTACAAAATTTTGAGGATAAACCGGATCAAAACATAACACATTTTTTGAAGAATTTGAGGAGTTAGCTGTAGCGGCACAATTTCCCGACGACATAAAATTGGTGTTGGCGAAATCAAAATTCAAAGGGCAAGCAAGAGAAGTAATGAGAAATACAAATGAATTGCATAAAGCACAAGACTATAAAACGTTTAAACAAAATGCGATAAGACAATTCCAAAAAGAAAGATCTTTTGCTGATGCTCAGTTGCAATTTATAAATGCCAAACAAACAGCCAATCAAACTATTGAGGAATTCACAAAAAAGTTCAATATAGAAGCACAGAAATATCTTGCTTTATCAGGACATGAACAAAAGAATGGAGCCAAAGAATTATTAGAAACTATTAAATTAACAAAATATCTTGAGGCGCTAAGACCGGACATTTCTTTCGAATTAAAAAAATACCCACCTACAAATTTCGAAGATGCGGTAAACAAAGCTAAAAACATCGAAAATGCATTAAACAGTAAATGTGCAGGTGAAATAAATAATTTGACGGAAACAAGTGAAAATAAATTATTTGAGGCACTTATTAGCATGTCACAAGACCAAAAATCAGAGATACAACAGCTGAAAGAACAAATAAAAAGTTTACAAATTGACAAAAATGAAAGTGAACAAAACAAAGCGGAAATAAATCATATAACACAAAATTTTTGTCATATATGCAACAAGTCCAATCACCAGACACAAAATTGTTATTTTAATCAAAAAAGTGCGAATTTTTTTCAAACGAGGGGAGCACAAAACAATGTTAGGCCAAGATTTCACAAGAATTACTATCAAAATAACAATTATAGAAGCTTTACAAGATTTCTACAAAACTATGCACAACATTTCAAGCACCACAAACATTCGATTTTGCTAGACCTCATAACAATCAAATTAGATTTAATGATATGCACAATCAGATGCCAAATTGGCAAAATTTGCATCAATCACCGATAGGACCTAATCAAATGTATCATGGAAATTATGCAAAATATGGTTCCAATGCAAAATTTTGACCCAACACAGGGAAACAATACACAAATCGCATATACAGGGCAGCATCACAATTTCGCAGATATGCAAAATAGCCAAAATCTTTTGCCGCAAAATAATGAGAGAAACAGGGAACATCAGCCCACAATTACCTTTCCAAGTGAAAACAGAGACAGAAGGAGTAGGCAAAATCATAATAGGAACAGAGGACAAAGTAATTTAAACCGGTAAAGGGACTTACAAAATTGAGAGAAATACAAGCCCGTAGGTCCCGCATCATAGAAAAAAAAACAGGGTTATAACATAAAACATAAAGCAAACAAGGAACTAAAAATAATTAAAAAAAAACAAAAAAAAAAAACACAGAGATAAGAAGAAATGAGAACAAAGATAAGATGGTTAAAGAAAAATTAATTGCAAGTTGTAATTCGGGTAAAAACAATGAATTACCAATATGGAAATTAAAAATAAAGAAAGATATAATTATACCCAGCCTTATTGATAGTGGGGCGAGTATAAGTTTAATATCCCCAGGGGTCTTCGAGAAAATAAAACAGACAGATATAAAAATTAAATATTTAGCCAACGCTATAAAAATTACAACTTTATCAAACAAATCGATTCCTTTCAAATACTGTGTAAAATTTAAGTTTAGATTTAACAACACTTTCTTAAATGGCACATTTTATGTAACTAAAGAAGAATTTGATCGTAATTATAAAATTATTTTAGGATACGATTTTTTAAAAAGTAATAAAATAATTATGGATTTTGAAAATAACACTTTTAAACTCAATAACTCAATACAATTAAATACAATACAATTAAATTCTAATGAAGATCAAATTACTGAGGTAAATGAAATTAAGCCGATACAACAAAATGACGAGTTTCAAACAATACCAAAACAAATTCACTCTTATCAGTATAATAAGATTCCGAAAATTAATACACGAGTATTCGTAGAGAAAAGCATTACTTTGAGACCCAGAGAATCGAAGTTAGTGAACTTAATTTTTGACAGCAAACTAAAAAACGGACAACAATTTTTTTCCAACCTAAATATAACAACAGGAAATTAGTCATCCAAAATTCAGTTCATGAAAATAAGGAAAACAAAAATAATTTATTCACAATATTAGTACAAAATAAATCTAAACAATACTTGAGACTTCACAAAGATCAGGAAATGGGAAAAATTACCACTGATTTTTTCATAAAAAAAAACAAAATAAATCAAATACTGATAATATTTACGAAGTTAATAACTTAAATATCACACAAATTAGAGAATTAAGAAAGAAAGAACTTTCAGAGAAGGATTTTAAAGTTGATCACTTAACACCAAAGGTACAAAAGGAAGTACTGACAATTTTAATGAGACACGCTACTGCTTTCAGCAAATCATATAAAACGCTAGGAGAAACAGATGTAATAAAACCGAACTTTAAACTAATGCACGACTTTCCAATACAAACGAAACCCTTTAAGTTTGCACATGATGTAAAAAAATTCGCGGAGAAAGAAATTCAGGATTTATTGGATGCAGGTATCATAGAGCCCACGAATTCAAGTTATGCTTTCCCAGTAATTTTCGTAAAGAAAAATTCTACGTCAAAAACAAATGATAAGAATTTAATTAAATTTAGGATGGCTATAGATTTTAGAGCTCTTAATGATATATTAGAAAGTGACCCATACCCAGTACCTAATACAAAGGAGGTTTTACAAAATATGGCAAGGAAAAAATTATACACTGTCTTAGATTTGCATTCTGCATTCTTTCAAATAAAATTAAATGAGCAGGACAAGCATAAGTTAGCATTTATCACGGAAGATAACCATTTTCAAATAACAAGGATGCCTTTTGGGACAAAAATTTCAACGAATCAATTCGCTCGTTTAATTGATATAGTTTTAGGAGACTTAAAGAAAAAATACAATATTCAATACTTTATTGATGACATAATAATTGGTTCAAATGATGTACAACAAATGCACATAATACTAGAAGCAGTATTAGAACAATTAGAAAAATTTAATCTTACAATTGAACCGACTAAACTAAAATTATACATGCCGGAAATAGACTTTTTGGGATACAAAATTAGTGAAAAAGGATATGCGCCCTCACAAAAAAATATCCAGAAAATAACAAACTTCGCAGTACCCACATCTCAAAAAACAGTTAGAGCATTTATTGGATTATGCACATATTTTAAAGCAACTATACATAATTACGCGGAGATAATAGCGCCACTGACGGACCTCACTAAAGCTAATACAAAATTCAAATGGAATGACAAAGCACAAGAATCATTTGAAAAAATACAAAAAATTATAATGGAACAACCTACTATTCACCCCCCAGATTTTAGTAAAGAATTCTATATAATTACAGATGGATCGAAAATTGCAACATCGGGTATATTAGCACAAAAACAAGGAGATAAAATGATCCCAATCGAATTTACGGGAAGAAAATTAAAAGACTCAGAAAAGAAATATCCAAGCATGCAGATTGAACTTTTGGCAATCTATGAAACCATAACATATTTTAGAAACATTCTATTAGGACGAAAAATTTTTCTGCTAACAGATTCAAAGGCATTAACGTACCATTTACAGTTAGAAAAGCAGCCTGAGATTGTAGCAAGATGGTTACTAAAATAACAAGATTATGATTTTGAAGTATCGCATATTGCAGGTATCCATAATCCCACTGATTTCTGTAGTTGATCGGTAAATGCTCTATCAATAGCAGATAATTTGGACAAACATCTTTTCATGGTAAATAAAAAGCTAAATGCAGACAATATAAAAAAAGAACAATTAAATGACCCAAAATTAAAAGAAATTATTGAGGCCTTACAACAACAAAGAAAAGTAAAAAAATATGAGAAGTATAATTTAAATAAAGATGGGATATTAATTCTGAAAAATTCACATAATTCAAATAATGCGGAATTATACATTGCACCACAGAGCTTAAAAGAAGATATTCTAAACAGTGCACATGTCCCACATTTTGCTTTCTTAAAAACTTATGGTATTATAAAAGAAAGATTTTTCTGGTACAGAATGTATCAAGAGATAAAACAATTCTGTACAAAATGTGTAACATGCAACACATTTAAACAACATAGAACGATAAAAATTCCTTTTAAAACGATGGATAAAAATTACCTCCCAGGACAACGACTGGTATGCGATTTAATTGGACCTTTAATTCCATCTTTAAATAGGAATAAATTTGTACTGACAGTCATAGACAGTGCAACACGCTATTTGCAAGCTTTTCCACTAAAATCGACGGACACTAGGGTCATAATCAATGCTCTCAATGGTTACTTTAGTGCATTCGGATTAGCAAGATATTTTCCCACTGATAATGGATCTTATTTCAAATCCAAGGATTTTAAAGATTACATGAAAAATTTAAATATCGAACTAATACCCTCATCAATTTATCACCCTCAAAGCCAATCGATTTCGGAAAGGATTAATAGGGATTTAAAAGCTTCAATAGCAGCTATGTGTAATAAAACTTATGAATGGGATACGAAACTTCAATATTTTATTTTGATGCATAACTCAACTGTACATAGAATAACAAAGTTCTCTCCAAGCATGTTATTTTTTGGAAGAGAAATAAAAACGCCTTTCACAAACTTCGAAGTACATGACATTATAGCAAATACGTTCAAAATAAATTAAAACATATGCACGAAATAAGAAAAGAGGTTATCAAAAATCAGGAAATAGCAGATAGGGAATTAAATACAAATTCAAAAGCAAAACACAAAGAGTTACAATTAGGCGATGAAGTATACTTAAAACTGCTCATAAAACCTAAAGCATTACATCAGAAATTTTCAGGCCCATATTATGTTGAGAGAATTTTCAGGAATGACAACTATCTCATTAAAAACAAGAATAGACCAGATTTAAAGCCTATTAGAATTCATATTTCTAAATTATTTGCGCCCAATATGGCAAGCAAAACTAAAACAAATAATCATTCGTTAGAGAACACAAGTACGTAAATAAACAGTTAAATAATAAATAAATAAATAAATAAATAAATAAATAAATAAAACAAATAAATAAATGAATAAAAACGTATAATTCAAATGATGCATTAAAACTGATTCACTTGTCTACTGAATCTGTCAAAGTTTTCTAAAAAAAAAATAAATAAATAAATAAAATAAATAAATAAAAATAAATAAAAAAACAATAAAATAAATAAATAAATAAATAAATAATAATCATAATTCATTGAACATATTGGCTTAAATTATAAACTTTTACAATTAAATACTAATGACTTCTAAAAATGTTCGACTTTCATGTACAAAAAGAAATATCTCTAATACAAAACTAAACGTTAATTTTTTTTTCCTCATAGTCTCACATGATTAATAAATGTAAAATTCAACCAAAAAAAAAAAAAAAAAAAAAAAAAAAAAAAAAAAAAAAAAAAAAAACAGGTAAAAATAAAACTGGATAATTCATGGCTGATTAATTTTTTTTATTAATATTCAGCGTCAAAATGGATTTTAAAACACTATGAACAATAATAACAGTGAAATAAATAAATAAAACAGAATAAAATAAAATATTTATTACAACATATAGATATAAAAAAAGGGTTATATTATAATCTCATCGGAAATATATATTTCGTACTGCCCGGGATACAAATTTTTATTGCTGGTCGATAGTTTGCATTGTACAAAAGATATTTTTCTTGAGATTATATGTAAATGAGATTGTCCACAGAAAATATATTAGTCATAAAGATTTTATATAAATAATCATATCTCATTAATTAATATAGCAATAAAATTAGATTAGAACAAAAGTTGAAATATATAAAGAAACTATTAATTACAATCTCTAAAATACCCATACGTTCTAAAAAGAAATAAATAAAATACATAAATAAAAATAAGTGAATAAATAAATGAATAAATAAATGAATAAAATAACTAAATAAAGTAAATTTAATTAATTTTTCACAACTCTCATATGATGGAGACAGTAACAATATTATGTTATGTATAAATGCGGTTACATAACAACCAGACACAATAATCTAATAAAAATATTAATAAAGCCAGTAAAAAAAATAAATAGACAGTCAATTAAAAAGAATTCAAGCGAGAGAACGTTTCAGTGACAAAAATTTAATATACGACATAGATAAACGTATGCAAAAAAAAAAGAAGTGATTTAAGATGATTTTTTTTTCTCTCAAATATTGTTGAAGAAAATAACAAAAACACTTTTTACGATTAAAAAAAAAGAGAAGTTTCGGAGAAAATTTTCTCTTATTTCAGAGATTAGTAAACTTTCTAAATTTCGCTAGTTGGGGAAGTTGGTTTTTGTTCATAGGCATAGTTCATAGAAATATAGAACATGCCAAGTAAAATACACATCCATTTCTGGAACTTTATAATACAGATGTACATATATATACATAAATAAAATAAAAAGAAATGATGGAAAAATATAGATACCGTAAAGGCAAATATGTCTTATATTTTCGGTATTTTTCAATGGCCAACTCAATGGAACGATTATTTTCTCACCTATAACGTAATGTGTATATTATTTTATAATTTAGTATTACTTTGTTTATTGTTATTACATATATGCAAAAAAAAAAATAAAGTATTTTTGATACCTTTTTAATGTCGATGTAATCATATGAAAAATCTGTATATATATATTTTAGGTTATATTGTATGAGATTTTTTTTTTCTTAAACAAAGGGGAGATAAGCCTGTAGTGACGAAATTGTCACGACATTGCTTAAGTAAATATGTATAAAAAAAAGGAACAGCACAATCAATAAAAAAAATAAATAGATATATAAAAATTGAAATAAAATTTTGAATTTATTTTAGCATTAAACAAGGAATAATAATTATAATATTTTTAATTATTAGGTAAAGTTGAAAGCTAATTGCAGTAAAAACTGCAAGATTTTATTTATAATAATAATAGTAATAATGCACGTGTGTAGTCTTGGAGGGATTATCACCACGAATTCCCAGACAGACAAAATGGGGGCAATAAAACTAAACTATAGTTTGTCGCCAGCCTGTGTCATAAAAAAATCGAAGAAACAAGAGCAGAATTTATGGGGCTTTCAACGATTATTTACAACCAGGGGAAAAGGATTGCGTGTGGTCGACGGTCATACACAAAAGCCGCATCATCACGAGGGGTCGAACAGGAGGAAGAAGCCAAATAAACAAAAAAAAAGAGAAAGGGGTGGAAAAAATAAAAAGACATACCTCCCCAATGGTCAAGGGACCAATGACCTACTTGGGATTACAAGGGACGATTAAAATCTTTTTTTGAGTAACCAATGAAGGAAGAGTTATCCGGACCGAGAGATGGAGAGGAAAGGAAAAACTTTTTTTTTCTCTCAGATGTTGTTTTCCGCATCTGGAGATCAGTGGAAGAAAAAAAATGTGTTTAATGTTTCTTTAAAAAGGGACTTCGGAACGAGGTGCAGATCATAGAAGAAATATGAATAGACATTCTCCATGATTATTTATTATGCCTCTCCGCAGCCTACCAGTGCCGAATGGACTCGGTGTGATGATTTTCAATTGATACGTGATAGTCCATTTATAAACTGACTCTACATGATTCTCATCAGGCTCGATATGATTCCTCATTTAGACATTCTCCATGATTATTTATTATGCCTCTCCGCAGCCTACCAGTGCCGAATGGACTCGATGTGATGATTTTCAATTGATATGAGATAGTCCATTTAAACTGACTCTGCACGATTCTCATCAGGTCCGATATGATTCCTCATTTAGACATTCTCCAAGATTATTATTTATGCCACTCCGGAACTTTCCATTATTAAAAGGACTTAGTGTGATTTTCAACAACATACAACTCTATGAATACTAATGAGTAATATTTACATGGATGAGTGGTGTGCTTCTTGCAAGAGACACTTCATTAATCATACAGGATTGTCTGACATGATTATCAAGTCTGCCGGATGCCGTGGTTATGGTGAGAAATTTTTTTATAATCCTTCCAAGTGATAAGGCCATTTAAAAAAATATTTTGTTTTATGTGAATAATAAAAAAAAAAATTTCACTATTTAAGTTTTAATTGATAAAATTAATTAAAATAATAATAAAATAAAACGAATGAATATTTTTTTAGGGTGAATAGCCCCGATGATTGTGCTGTGAGCATTTAACAATATACAGTATTTAAGTTGAATTTAAAACAAACAATTAAGTGTAGTAAGTAAATAGATTTTATTGTGAATCTTACTATTTGTTATTTGTATTTACCATTTGTATATTTTGAGAATAAATGTTTGAGTGTATATATGTATTTGTGTTTTTTCCATGATTTCTCTTACTCTATTTATTTTCAGTGAATTAATAGATTAATAACCTTTAATAATAACGATCAGAATTCTTTTATTTTGTTAATTTTATGCAACCCAATAGAATCCTGATTTGCAAATTTAAACGTTAAATAAGTTTGAGTCTGAGCTATTGCGATTTTCCTTTATTTAAATCATCGATAAATTTAATTTAAATTTAATCGATAAATTTAAATTAATTTTTTTTTGGTGATATCCAGTACAATCTTTCACAACGCAGATTGGGATATTATCTCAATATTACTTTATTAACACTAACCACTATCTTTCGCGTACCTTGTAATGTGGTGTAATTTTCCTCACCACACCGAAATATCTTAAAATTCCTGAGAGTCTTTTTTAAATGTGAAAAATTTTATTACCAACACTATTTTTACCGATATCAAATGACAGCTTTCAACATATTTTGATTTATGATGCTATTTTATTTGTATGTTTTAGATTAAAACAAGTCCGAATGATTTTTAATACATTAAAGTATTCTTTTAATTCTTATTAGCTTTAAAGATTAAAATAAAATAAATGAAAATAAAAACTTTGGAAGGTATAATACTAGTAGAAATAATGTAAAAATGCATGATCTTTATGAAAGAAATAACCAGAGTCCACTTACTTTTTTTTATAGATCGGTATTATTTCACTACAGTCTTTGATGTGCAGTTTTTTAAACCGTTGCACGTATTATTTCCTTAACTAGGACTTCCCTCAGAGGGATTAGTCTGAGCGATATTGCTGAGAATACACATTTAATAGCTTGCGATAAGTAAAGAAATTGAGATGTTACATTTAATTGGTCATTCATTGTGATAAAATATAATGATGAAAATAAGCATATCGAATCGTAGAACTACAAAATCTTGTTGCATGTATTATTTTTATAAAAGAAAAGCAAACCATGCATGGATATAAAATTGGAAATATGCAAAATGCTAAAAGTATCAGAAAATAAAACACCAAATTTTCCTATATTGGAAATATAGCTCTTTGAAATGATGTCATGAGCATAAACAGAAGCTTCGCACCGATTTGAGAAACTATAAATAACATAAACTATTATGTTTGAAGAGAAATGGAGTGTATTTTATATGGTGTGAAATTCGTCCGAATAGTTTATAATGTTGAATATCTGTTTTCCACGGATGCAATGAGGTTGTCGATAAGAATTAAGGAATCCTTTTTTAAAAATTTGTCCTAAACGAGCACTTACATCTTATAAGTTACTGTGATGCCAAAGTTATAGTTTCTGACCTTAACAGAATCCTAGAAATTGCAATATTCTCAATAAATTGGGTTTAAAACTTTTTCTAGAAAAAAATGTTTAATATGTGAAATTAAATTGTCGAATGTTTTAGAAATCGTTCATAACGAGAATATTATATCTTAAAAGTTGCCACCAAAAAAAAGAGATTTTAAATTTTTAGTCATATCAACATCAAAGATTTCTCAATTTTAGAACTTTTTTTGCTCGTGCATTGATGGTGATTATTGTTCCTATGCAAAATATAGTATATTTTGCAGCAAAGATGGTTACCAACATTTTTTGTCCACATTATTTTTTAAATCGGCTAGTTACTCCCAATGCTAACGAAAAACACACAAACGTCAATGCTTTATAGCATAGAAATACAGAATCAAAAGCTATTTATCTCCTATTATATACACATAAAAAGGGTTGGGGAAATACATCATTTTGCTCGCCAGGGGCGAGTGGATTTTCTCATAAGGCGAGTGCATTTTTAGTTTTTGAAAAACTGTAGGCAATAGGCAATTATCAGAAACACTTTTTTAATCTAGATATTTTAACTTTCCAAATTATTACAGTGTAAGTATGGTACTAAGTTCTATCTAATTTTAATCTTACCTTTGTTACATATATTTCTTAATATTATACAAAAAAGAATTATGAAAATGCATTGTAGTAATAGTAATTTTGTCTGTAATCGCGTGCGATTTTGTCATAACTATTTTCAACTGCGTGTGTTGCATCTTGCAGGCTAGCGAAATAAATCCTTGGCTGGTAAGAATTTGGAAAATTTCCCCACCCCTGCACATAAATTATCTAATTAGTGCTAGCAGATGAATTTTTAAATTTACATAGATCAATATAATGCTTCATTTTTCTTTTATTAGAATTTCTTAGTATTAATTTTTCACTTATTTGTATTATTCAGTAAAAAACTCACTTTCTTAAGCCCGAATTACGTCAAACTTTTTATAAAAGCGCCTAAGTCCATATAACAGCGAAGTATTGTGAAGAGTATTAAATACAAGGTAGTGAGACACTTAGCCAAACGCAGGTAATAAATCGCCAAATATTATCCTTTTCGCCCTCTCTCGAAATGCATTTTTTTTCGTATATTTAAAAAACACGATTTTGAGTCATCTTATTTAAAATTCAAATAAATAAATGAGAGGAAGCAATAATAGTCAAAACATTCATAAGTCAACATCAAGGAATTGTATCGTAGTTACACATGTGGAAAAAAGCTGCTTTCGGCCAAAAAACGTTGTCTTCACTAAATTTGAATCCGATTAAATAAGTACCGTGATTAATTAAAATATTATAGGCAGAGCTGCCAAGTCTCCGGCATTTTGGGTACCAGTATTTTAATACAGAAAATTTTTTATTAAACTGGAACATTCTGTGGATTTAAAAAATAACTTTTCCTATAAGAAAATTCTGCTATGCAATAAGCGAGGATTTGGCATCTCTATATAGGAATATTTCGTAATCTACTTTTTAACCTTAAAAAAAGCAACGACCATTTTTCGGGTACAAAAAGTATTGCTAATTGTTCCATTTTGCATACAAGGTACTGATTGTAATATTGATACATCTATGGTGATAAATTTCCAATAATTTTTTCAAATCCCATTTATTTCATTAAAAATATAAATATTTTATTCATTTAGTTTAAAATAAATGGTTTTTAACTAATTTCATAATACTTTTGAAATATCACTTTTCATTGAAATATTCATACTTAATCCATAACGTACATAATATATGATTCTGTTATTACATAAGTCACCTTTTTATTATCATAAAAATTATGTTTTTACTGATTTTTATTAACTCAATAGGAAAAAATTTGTGTTTTGAGCAATAGATGTCCGCATTTCCTATTATTTATTTATTTTAACAAAATTCTTTGTATTTAGAAGAATTTTTATTTAAATAGGAAATCCAGATGTCGCTGTTAATAAAGAAGAAAGTTACAAAAAAGAGTACAAAACGAGTAGACACATACTATCAAATATGGAAAAACGACGAATCCCAAAAAGACGTCGTATGAAATATCATCTTTTAAAGCAAAAAAAAAACGAGTTCTGATTATTGAGCCTACTGATTACAAAATGTGCGTTACATTAGAAAAAAATGCTGCAAATATTGATTATTTTTTCTTTTGTGCAGTTTTGGCTTCGAAAGGTGCGCTATGTTGCAAAAAGATATAAGCACCTATGAAAACACAACTGGTAAACTTTCATGCTCAGTTTTACAAATAAATATGGCACATATATGCCCTATATACACCGAGGTACCTAATTGGTACCAAAATGGCGTTTAGTTGCCTAACATGCTGGTTATCATATAAATGTTATAATGAATTGTTTGTTCTAAAAATATTATCATTTATTGATTGTTATATCTTTTTTAATAACAGGAAATGTTTCATTTATTCCTTTTTTTTATTTTGAAATAAATAAATAACGTGTTGTTATAGCATGCTATATGCATCTGGTAATCAAAACGATGTTTTCGCCTAATTGGCATAAAAAATCTCGCCAAATCCGGTGCTTATATCTCTAATATATTATCTCAAGTATTTTATTCATGTATTCGCGTTTGTAATGACCGAAAGGTGGCGTTGTATAGACCTGATAATCGTTTGTTTACGTAATGCTGTTTGTTCCATGCAGCTGGAGCAAGCGAATCATGCAAGCATTGTGTTGCTGTCATGTTATTTTGCCATGAGTAAGTCAAATATACTTTTTTATATTATAGATCTAAACTTTGTATATAAAATTTTGATTTTAGATAATTTTAATACAAAGAACCCAACGTTGCATGCGTTATAGAACTGTTTATTTATTTATTTATTATAGAACTGTTTATTTATTTATTTATTATAGAACTGTTTATTTATTTATCGGCCTTTTAAACACAGATTTCAGCGGAAGATGCTCACGGTATCAGTTGTATTTCGTTTCAGACATTGTCCGCGAGAGGGCGTCTATTTCATTTCAAACGCGAATACTATAATTGTTTTTACATATCACTTACTTCTTATGGTATATAGATATAGGTAAGTGGCTCCTTTATGCAGTATAAATTGTATAAAACTTTAAAAAATAGCCCCGTTGCCCCTTTTTGGATCGAATTAAAAAAAAATCAATGTCTAATTCCAGTATTGCTCCCAGATATGCATACATACTCCATATTTCAAAGTTGTATGCCAACAGGAAACGGATGAAAAATGGGGAAAAATGTCACATATCACCAGGGTACATAATTGGCGTCAAAATGGCATTATTTTACCTGAGATGGTAACCCAGCTTTATTTATTTATTATTTGTTTATTTACTCATAAAATGTTTATTTACTTTCACTTCCTTCATTTAATTATATAAAATATTTTTTTTATAGTTATTAATTATTATTATTATTTTATTTACTATAAGTTCTTTTTGAAAATAGAAAATAATTTAAAAATGTGTATGTAAGCGTTATTTGAAAAGGGAGTTTTCGCCAAATGGGCTTTGAAAAAAATTGCGCCAAATCTGATGCGCTTGTGGTATCCGTGCCGAAAAATTAGTGACCAGAATTGACTTTCACGCACAAACAAAATATAAGTTAAAAGAAAACATGCAATGAAAATAAATATTAAGGGAAAATGATGTCATAAAATAAACTTTTTATTTAAAAACGTAATTGTTTCTAATTTTCAAACGCGAAATATGTAAAACATTCTTTTAGCGATTAAAAAGTGCTGTTAAGAGATTATCACAAAATCTCAAAATCAAAGTTTTTATGACATTTTTTTAATATAAAAAAATAACAGTTTTATTTTCCTGCATGATTAAATTTTAAAATGTTTTATTGCATTCAATATTTCTGAGTGCGAAAATGATTATTATTTACTCCATGTACTGATTCGGTTATCTACGAAAATGTCCAGCCGGTGAAAATCACGCTCACCAAATTTCTGTGACGTATGCACATAAATTGTGCTTTTTTATCAGTTTTTTTAATATAACTTTTAAACTATTTGGAATTAATTTTTAAAAGTAGGTGCATTCACTAGATTACCTTCATAGGTATCTATTGGTACAACCAGAATCAAAATCCGACAAGTACTTTTTGAGATTTGCTTGACGAAAGAATTTTTTTGAATTTTAATATCGTTACGTATCTCTGAGTATAAAGACTTCGCTTCGCTCAGACAATTACTTATAAAACTTACCATTTGTATTTGCCTATTTGTGTGGTTCTGTGTTACGTGCGCATCCCTCTGCTCACTGCTCAAAATTCTCTCTTCGCATGGTAAGCGAATTCTTGTTAGGTTCACTATTACATTTAAGCTTTAATTTTAACTAGTAAGTTACCGCCTTGCTGTTGAAGCGATTTGTAGTTTTGATTTGTTAATCAGGGTGCTTTTAATACGTTACCCGAACTTTTTTTCAAACGATGCTCTAAATAACAATCACGCTTTCCATCAAACAAGTTTTCACCATAAGCCTCAAGCCTATTCGAAAATTCTTATGGAACCCTGGTTATCCGAAAGTTTCTATGGAACCTCGGTTAACCGAAAATGCTTCGGTTCCATGCTTTTCGGATAGCTGTTTTTTTTACTGTTCTTTCTCTGAGCTTTCTTTTTGTCATTTCATTATGCTATTGCTACGAATTACAATAAATACAGCACATACATTAGCCAATTCGTCTTTCTGTGTTGGGTTTATTTTTGTATAAATCAGCTCTTTTAGTTTTCTTAATCCACAAAAATAATTTAACTTCTCGTATATTATTTTTTTCTATGGTTTTCCTTCTGGATATTTGCATGAAAGCAGACAAATACCATTGCAGATATCACTGAAGAAAACAGTTTTTCGACAAACCTTATTAACAAACTTATTTATAATAAATGTAAATAAGACATGAGATGTATAAGATTTCTTTCTGCTATAATTTTGTTTAGCCGATAACTTTTTATGACAAGGTATAAAATCTATTTTTTTTATTCATTTGGAAACTCATTTGAAAATGCTTCATTAAATAAACCATTTTTATTAACTGTTATAAGACAAATGCACACACAGTGACTCACTAGTTTTTAAATTTTATAAACAAACCCAAAATGAATTCCTGAAAAGAGACTGCAAAACACCTGATTGACAAACATTCTTAAATGTTAACTTTCCATAAATTGAGTAGAATATGTTTTCTTCTTCTTTTGCATTTGTTCATTCTCTAGAGTGCCTTTAAGTGCAGATTTTTAGATATTTCATTAGACGATAAGTTTTTCCTACAAACATTGTTTTCTAATATTATGTTTTTTTAAAATTACATTACTGTTGATATAATTTATTACACTGAAAATTATTTGTTCGATAAGCCGAAAATTTATAAATTATACACTGTATCAGAAATTTATTTGGCTTAACACTAGAGTATATAGTAATGATTTTTTTTCACTGATAAAACGTTTTGAAAATTTTAACATTTATTTTTTTAATGCATAAAAATTAGAGCACCTTATTACTAGGCTAAAGTAACAAAATGACCAGGGGTAACAACGCAACATTAAGGATCAACCAATTTTCATGACTTATTTTTAGAATTATTTTCAAACAATTATAATATTATAGAAAATTATTGATTATGTATACAAGAAAGAATATTTTATGAAATATAAATTCATAAACTGTAACTGCGTGATTAATTGACCTCTTTGGCGTTATTACCCATAAACTGTAAATGCGTGATTAATTGACCTCTTTGGCGTTATTACCCAGATATTTAGTACAAGTATTAAAGACCAACCTAGTTGATCTTGGGATAGCAAAGAGTGGAAGAATTGAAACCTATCTCATCCTTTGGCTACATTAAATGTTCAGATAGAATCATATAAATTAAATAATGCTTTAAATATTTCTCTTAACCTTTTGAATCGCAGAGCAAATTCATTGCTTAAGTGTTGAAATTAATGAACGACACCGGAATTTGAAAACAACTTTATTTGTAACTAAGAAAAGGCTAAAATTTCAAGCATACAATAAACCAAAAAAATTTTTTTAACCAAAATTCAAGTGTCAATATGGCATTTGGGAATTAAAGTTAAGGAGTTTCACAGATATAACACCGCGCTGCAAGGGGTTAAAAATTAGCTTCATATAATTGGTGCCTCAAACGAAAGGAAGTACTATATTATGACGAATTTTTATAACGAAGCTTTTAACCGACAATAAATAAAAATGCTTTTCTTCATTCGTTTCTCTTGAGAAAAAACTGATTTTAAAAATCATAAACAATTAGTAAACAATTTTCTATAAAAAATTATAGGCTCTGAATTTACTTAAATCATGCTAAAGGTTTCCTTAAAGAAAATTATTATAACTTTTTTTAATTTAAATACATAAATTTTCTTGAACTTTAAAATATAAGTAAAACTGTTTATTTTATCTAATTTTCGTCAATTTGCTGTTCTTATTACAGATACAGATATGAAACTAAAAATCCCTTAAATTGTTAACCCCAGTCTTAAGTAAAAGTATTTTTTTTCATAAAAAAGTAAATAAAATCTAAAATAAAACATGCCATATTTGTGCGTTCTTACTGTTTTTATTTTAAGAAAAAATATTTTCTACGACAAGGTATACTATCTTTTTATTTTCTCTTTATTGCTCCGGAAATAATGGGGATCATTAGAAGAAACTTCAACAATAAATATAGTTTTTTTTTTCTTTAAACTTTATAATAAATACTCTTTGAGTTTGATTCCGTTCGTGTTTTTCTTAATACTCAGTTGAAGGGATACCGAACAATAAAATCTGTTAGGGTCGATGTATGGGTATGTCAGGTCATTTTCTAATACTGGTTAAAATTTCCGCAAGTATTTCCTATTTTTACGTTAATTATCTCGGGAACCTTAATTACAAATAAATTAAGAAAATAAATGGCGATATTTCTAGGAGAGAAAGGGAGAGGTGAAAGCCTTTGATTAAGTAATTTGGTATTTACAGCTAGAAAGAAGTCATTGGCGCACTCAGTACACCAGCTTTTTTCGTTTAAGGGTTAAATAAGGAGCATTTTGCAAAATATTTTATGCCTCCATTTATTTTATTTTTTTTTCTAAAAGTAGCTGATTATTTTTTAGTTCTTGCTTTGATTTAAGATATGTGTATAATTCTTTCTCTTTAATAACTTTTTCTCTGTGTCATAAAAATTGTCTCCAATTATTAGAATTTTCGCAATTTCTTTTTAGCAGAAAATCTAAGCAGAAGAATGTATAACCTCCTTTCCTTTTTACGGAAAATAATTCATTAACTTGAATGGCAAATGAATACTTTGTCTTCAAATGCTTATATATTTTTTTTATTTAAGGGGTCCGGTACACATTTTAAAACAATTTTTATTTATTAAAATTTAGTTAAAATTTAGAATTTTTTGTGATTGTTAATTGTATCACTAGTAAACAAATTAATAAAAACTATGATAATTTATTTATAAATTAATTTAAAAAAGTTGAGTAAATAAAAATCGTTATGACTTCAAATATAATTTGTACAACTTATTTTTTAATATATAAATAAACAGAAATATAAAAGCTTTAATTTTGATTCAGCATTTAAAAAAATATTAATTTAAATAAAAATTAAAATTTTTTAAGCTAAAAATTATAAAAAATGACTCAAAAAATAAATAAAAAAGAAATTTTTAAATAAATATTTTTAAGTAATATTTTATAAGTAAATATTTTTTTTATTTGTTGAATCAAAATTAAAGCAAAATAATAAAAAAAAACATGTTCTAAGTTTGAATCATTTATCTTAAACGGCTATCGAGTTATAACAATTTAAACAAGAGAAATTATGAAAAAAACCTCAATAAGTAAACCGCATTATCAAACGAAGTCATTTCCATGCCAACCATTTTCTAAAAGCGAGATTTTGAAAACAAGCCAAAACCTAAAAAATAACACTTCCTGTTCTAATTATAATATAAACATAATTTAAACGTCATTTTAAATAGAAAAAAAGAATGAAACTTTTAATGTATTTGAAGAAACTTAATGGTAAGCAAATTTTTGTCTTTAAATGCTTATACATTTCCGAATTTTACTTAAGAGTTCCTGTGGAAATTTTAAAACAATTTATATTTATTGAGTACAAAAAAAATTTAAATATTTGAAAGTTTTTGTGCCCCGAATATCCTTTAATTCATGGGAAATTTTCTCTAAAAAACATAAGAAATACATTCAATTCATTCAAGTACAGGTAAAAGCAATTCATTTTGCAATTCCTTTTAATAATTTTAGTCTTTTGTTTTGATTACATATGCATATAGAAAACTATATACAGCTACCACTCCATAATATCTGCGGCTGAAAGCTAATTTTTTTTTCATTTAAATGATAATAAATAAAATAATTTTTCGTCTGGTTTATTTTTTACTGTAACGCAATGATAAAGTAGACTATTGAACTTTTTCTACATTTAATGAATAATCGATAGCAACTCTTGAGATTTCTTCGAAAGTAAAACATTGCGGTAGAAGCATTATCTTGTATTGGAGAGATTAAAATGTTTTGAGATTAACTTATTACGAGTTCCAAATTAAACATTTTTCTTTAATCTTTTGAATTACTATATTAAATGTTTAGTATAATAAAGTGTATTATATTTCAAATAATGTTGAATATATATAATTTTTTCTTTCTTCTATGTTTACAAGAAAAATTGAAACCCTGAAATTTTTTGAATTCCGGTTTTTGACGGATTTACACGTTTTAGCGGTTAGAGATTGTGAAAAACATGTTTTTTTACAAAATGCCTCTCTGTGAGTCTGTCTAACCACCTGGATGTGAGATAAGTATTGTCGGCACTCTATCTCAAGAACTAATACACGGAATTTGGCAAAAAAATTATATTCAGGTAGCTTCTGATATAAATTGATGCTGATCATTTTTTTTTTTTTTTTTTTTTTTTTTTTTTGTAGATCGCTCAACGGATTGCGCTGCTATGCTGCATTATTTACGAGCTATGCAACAGTTGTATCTCAATAACTGATGCATGGATTTATATCAAATTTCAGATTCAGTTAATCACTGATATGAGTTGATGTTGTTTCTAATTTGGTGTATAATTTGGTGGCGCTGCTTTGCTTCATGATTTTTTGCAATCGCTTTTTCTCAAGAATTATTGTTCCGATTTTAATCAAATTTATGTTTAGAAAATCCGTTATATGGACTAGTACTGTTCATGTTTTATTGTCAACTAGCTGACCCGCCCGGCGTTGCCCGGGTCCGTATTAACAATATTAAACGAACTTGAAATTTGTATGATTTTATCATTAACTCGAAACATGCAGAAATGCATTGTCTGAAATACGTAGCCACTGAATGTGTGAAAAATCGGTTTAAAAAACAGCTAATGTTAAGCTCTAAAAATACTCAAAATGAGCGATCAGAAACGCGGGAGGGAATATGTATCCAACGACTGCGTGATTTTCGTGTTAAAGTGTTGATATTTATCAAAAATCACTGTTAAGCCACGTAACTAATTTTTTTCTTTTTTTTTCACATAGAAATGCCATGTGAAATATTTTGAAATTCAAACTAAAAATATCACTCTTAAATCCGACTATACCATGAATGAAATCGATACTTGCTGGTAGCTAAAATGTTGGTATGTAGTATTATAATTTCAGAGCCATTTAACAAAAATAAGTGTTATTTTTAATCAAATCATGCGTAACGTTCACTCTAGGGATAAATTCCTAACCGTAAACTTTTGTACCGTAACCATAACCTGCATGTAACCAAACTTTGACTTAACAGTACCTTACCGTAAATTAAATATAACATAAATGTGACCTAGCCTTCACTTTATTGTAACACATCCTTATTCTAACCATAACATAAATGCAATTTAACTTTAACCTAACTTTAACTTAACAGTGACCTAACTGTAACCTAACGAGAAATTAAATATAATCAAAGACTTACCGTAATGTAATTGCAACCTAAATGTTACCAAACCATATATTGGTTTCATATCCATGGAAATTATTTTGTCTTGTTCGGATCTGGTTATGATTCATTAGAACATTTTTGTCGGGTTCAGATTTCGTTCGGTTGAGATTATAGGTATTTTTTGATATTGAATTTTAATGTTCGGGTCGTATTCATGTCCATGGAAATTATTTTGCCTTGCTCGGATACAGCAATGGTTCTTTGGAATATTTTTGCCGGGATCAGATTTGGTTCAATTCAGATTTCAGATTTTTATTCAAATGGAATTTTTGGGTTCTTGTCTTCTTGCGTGTCCACGTAAATTATTCTGCTTTGTTCGAATAAGAACATGCTTCACTGGAATATTTTTTTTCAAGGTTTAGGTTTGGTTCAGTTCAGATTTCGTGATTTTTTCAAAGAAATTTTTTAGGTTCAGATTCGGATCATGTGAATAGAAATTTTTTGTCTTATTCAGATCCGGTTACGATTCTTTGGAATATTTTTTATCAGGTTCCGATTTGGTTCGATTCAAATTTCAGGTATTTTTTCAAATAGAATTTTTAGGTTTGGATCTCGTTCATGTCCACGGAAATTATTTTGTCATACTCGAATCCAGTTATGACTCTTTCGAATATTTTGGTCGAATTTAGATGTGGTTTGGGTCAAATTTCAGTTTTCTTCAAATCGAATTTTTTAGGTTCGAGTTGGGTTTATGTCCATAGAAAGTATTTCGTCTTGCTTGGATTGGGTTATAGTTCTTTGGAATATTTTTGTCAGGTCCAGATTTGGTTTAATTCAGATTTCGGGTTTTTTCTTCAAATATAACTGTTGAGTTCGGGTCTTATTGCATGTTCACGGAAATAATTCTGTCTTGTTCGAATAAGGACATACTTCACTGGAATATTTTTGCCAAGTTCAGATTTCGTTCAGTTCGCGATTTTTTCAAAGAATTTTTTGGGGTTCGGATTGTGTTCATGTCCATGTAAATATTTTGTCTTGTTTGGATCCGGTTGCGTTTCTTTGAAATAGTTTTGTCAGATTCAGATTTGGTTAGATTCAAGTTTCAGGTATTTTTTTGAATGGGAGTTTTAGGTTCGTATCGGGTTCATGTCCATGGAAATTATTTTGTCTTACTCGAATCCGGTTATGGTTCTTTCGAATACTTTGGTCAGATTTAGATGTGGTTTGGGTCAGAGTTCAGCATTTTTCAAACGGAGTTTTTTAGATTTGAGTCGGGTTTATGACCATGGAAAGTTTTTGTCTTGCTGGGATCTGGTTATAGTTCTCTGGAATATTTTTATCAATATTAGATTTCGTTCGAGTCATATTTCGGGTTTTTTAAAGAAAATATTTAGGTTCGGGTCAGGTTTCATGTCCACAAAAATTATTTTTCCTTGTTTAAATCGGGTTATGCTTCATTTGAACATTTTTGCGGGATTCAGATTTGGTTCGGGTCAGTTATCAAATCCATAGTTTTTTTCAAACAGAATTTTTAGGTCAGGGTCGGGTTTATACTCACGGACATTTTGTGGACGGAGTGTGGTCTGTTTTTGGTTGGGATCGGGTTATGTTTAAATTAGTCAAAACATTAAGGTTATAATCAGTTTTGTTACTATTCTTTTTATGGCTATTTCTGATAGATAATTTACTTTGCTATTTGATAATTTATTATGGTGAATGAATCGTTTGCGGATACAAAAAATTGTACGCCAAACAGCTATTTTATTTTTGTTTTAAAAACAAATAAAAGCCATATTACAATTTTAAATTGAATAGAACACATTTAAATTTAATCAATGATTAAAAAAATAAACTCATAGAAAAGTGTTGTGTAATGTTTTTTACTGCAACACAGCTAATGACTCATACATTCTAATGTTCGAAATGCCAAAAATATGCGTACAACCATACAGTAAAAAGAAATTAATAGAGTGGCAGTATAATGTCTTGGGGTGAAATAAAAAATGTAACTGTAAAATCCGCTACATTAAGTCCAAATAAGCACCAACAAAACCATGTGCTTTGAAACTCCGATCAATTCAAACTGGTTTAAACCAGAATTTCTTTGTTTTTGTTTTTTACCTTTTAAACTGTTATTGAACAGATGACTAAAATTTCATTTAAAAAATAAAGTTATGTGCCATTATTGCCTGTAATACACGATCAGAATGCATGAAAGATACAATTAGATCAATCATAGGCAAGAATTATTTGATTATTTTTATCATATGACTTTGAAATATCAATATAGAAACATCATTTAAGACTTTGCTTGAAAAATCAACATTCTTTCATTAATGTCTTAAAATCGTCTGCACTCTGAAATCTAGATTTTAGTTAATATTATTATTTAAGTGTTCATGCATGATTTAAAAAGAATCTTTTCATCACTATATTTTATATATTGATATGGAATTATTAATATGTTGTTAAATAATAAACATTTTTCATCTACGTTATAAAGTATTAAAAATTTCTGGAAAAAAAAGAGAAAACTTTTAGTAATACAGTTTTTTACTTCAAATCATATGTTTTCAATATTTTATTTATTTATTTATTTATTTATTTGGCATTTAATTATTTTTAATTTTCCAATTTCAATTATTTTAAAAGCAAACATTTATTTTAATAAATAATATAATAGAAAAAAACCATTTAAAAAAATTACTATTTCTTCGTAAAATATGCTTCAGCTGTAATTCATTTCTTCCAATCCGTCTTATTAATACAAAATTCCTTCCTCGTGCTTTATTTTGAGACATTAAAATTTCAGCGATAAATGGTTCCATATTGCAAACTTTTTTTTTTCGGTTTACTTCGCCACCACCTATATTTTTCTTCCATGGCGTTTAGCAGCTGTGAAAAAAAAAAAAAAAAAAAAAAAAAAAAAAAAAAAAAAAAAAAAAATTCCTCATTTAAACTGACAGTTTGCCAGTCTATGAATTTTAAAGGTCAGTCCCAGTTTTTTAAATTATTTCTGCGAAAATTTTATGCAACCAACCAACCATAAGAGAATGAAAGTGAAAAAAGCTAAAAAAAGCGATTTTTTATGAGAGTGAGGTTTGGAATTTAATTAATTACTCAGTTAATAAATAGAATTTTGAAATTCTGAGCATCAGGTGCATCAGGAGAGATATTGAGCTACTCTCAGAAAAATTTTGAGCTTCGTACGTACCGTAGTTTTCGCTAACTATCGCACACACACACACACAGAGCGATTTGTTATTTTATTAATATAGATTGGCAAACTGGTGGCACTGCTATGCTGATATTTTTCCGATTCGTGCAATAGCTCTATATCAATAACTAATGCTGAAATTTTCATCAAACATCAGACTCAGGTATAGTTTGATAAAAATCTTAGCTGTTTATTTTTTTATTTTATTTTATTATTTTTTTTTGAATAAATCGCTCAACAGGTGATGTATTTATGTTGCATTTTTTCGATAGCAATAATGGTCCTGTTTCAAGAATTAATGCACGCAATTTCATACCAGAATCCTTACGATGAGCAGATATTTCCATTTAATTTTGGCACTGTGCTAGCGAATTTTGAAGCACCCAACTGCATGTAATAGAAGAAAAGTTTTGAATTGCTACATCTAACTTTTTCGGTATGCTGAACGTTATGACGTTACACTTTCTAATTTTTAAAATATTTTCTTTTCTTCTATGAAGCAATTGTATGGCAGATATGCTATCATGTTTAAAAAAAAATATTTTCTTCGTAAAATATTTTGAATAATAGGAAATTAACGCTATGGAAACGTCTTATTCTTATAATGAAACGTTGCAATAGCGCAATCGCATTACAAACAATCACTAGAGTGTAAGTATTAAATGCAATAATATGAAAACTGTAAAAGAGAGTTTTTTTTCGATATTTAATAAATCTATAATGATATTACAGGATATATATATAAAAGTAAGTTTAATCTTTTAAGAGAATATATTTTCATAAAAAATACTTCTGAAATTCAAGGAATTTTTATAATAATTTTTGTTTTTTTTTTTTTGTTTTTTTAACGCATTCTGCATCAATCAAAGTGGCTTCGTTTGTTTGAAAGGAAACTGCAGAAAGCTATAAAATATGAAAAGAGAGCCTTAAGAAGTGGGATAAAAATCTTTATAACGCATTCTTAAGATTTCGGAGAATGATATCTGTCAAAGCATTTCACATTTGGTAAAATCCGAAAAGTTCTAATCGATTATGTATTAAATTTAGAGAGGTTGAATGACCCAACGTTCTATATTCCCACTTTCAAAAGAAATATGAGCAAGTTAACTACAAGAATGAATTACCTGTTCAATATCAAAAGTATAAAGCTTAACACTTTATAAACATTTCCAGTTATTAACACAGCTCGCTAAACAAAAATGTTTCTGCGAAAACGAAAAAATAATTATACCTTAACATATTTCTTGTTGAACGTTTTCTAGGTGAATATAATTATATCATAGCGTGTAGTTAAATTATACACGTGACTGAATTTGGAAAAGAGTGTGAAATAATATTTTTTTCAGTTTGTTCTTTGTATAAGAAAATTAAGGCTGTAACCTACAAGAAAAAAAATAATAACCCATGCTCAGTTTTCTTATACAATATTTTTCCACACTATATATTTCACAAAATGCAAAAATCTGAGTATGAGCTTTGAAAGTAGACAAAATGGATTAAAAAGTTATTTTGTGACATTTTGTTTCTCATTTGTTCCCCCTTTTGTTTCACCTCCATTTTTTGTCATAATTTGTATGTTACTTCCAAAAAAACGTAAAAGGCATTTTGGTGTTTAATTTACTATTAGTCCTGTGCTTCCCATCGATGTTTGTCGCAAAATTTCTGGGACACCTTGCATATAAAATTTACTTTATTTTTTAGGAGAATATATTCGCATTAAAATAATATTTCTAAATTCCTTCCTCGATTTCTTAAATAAAAGTTTTTGTTTAATTTTTTAAGCACTTTACATCAATGAAACTGGTTACATTTGTTTGAGAAGAAACTATAGACAATTATAAATTACGAAACGAAAGAATTAAGAAAACAGTGGGGTAAAAATCCTTTATAACGCATTTTTTAAATTTTGGAGAACGATATCTGTCAAAGTTTTCGCATTCGGTTCAATATGAAAAGTTCTAATCAATTATGCACTAAATTTAGAGGAAGTGGAATGACCTAACGTTCCATATTCCCACTTTCTAAAGAAAATATAAGTAAGTTAATCACGAGAACGAATTAACTGCACAATATCAAAAGTATAAAGCTTAACACTTTATAAACATTTCCAGTTATTAACACAGTTCGCTAAACCTAAATCTTTTTGAGAAAACCAAAAAATAATTATATCCTAACATATTTCTTGTTGAACGTTTTCTCGGTGAATATAATTATATCATCGCGTGTGGTTACACTCTACACGCAACTGAATTTCTAAAAAGTGTGAAATAGTGTATTTTTTCAGTTTGTTCTCTGAATAAGAAAGTTAAGGGTGTAACCGACACGAAAAATACAAAACAGAGAAAAAAAAGCCATGCTCAGTTTTCTTACACAATATTTTTCCGCACTATGTGTTTCACAAAACGCAAAAAACTCAACATGTACTTTGAAAGTAGACAAAATTGAATAAAAAGTTTGTTGTTGTTGTTGTTGATTCTCCTTAAATTTACCCTTTTTTATCGTTATTTTTATCTTACTTCCAAAAACCGTAATAGCCATTTTTGTATTTATTATTAATATTATTATTAGTAGTAGATTTTATCATTTAGGAACATTTGTAATAAAGGAATTTCAAATGCATATTTCTTATTATTCAAAAATTGTTCGAAAGTGATTTTTTTTCCAAAGCTCAAAAATATAAGTATTAATTCCTTTAAAAAATGTTTAATTCATTCTATGAATATGTATCCAATTAAATTTCTCAAAACATTTTCTGTTGCTCGGATGATTGGTTTTGGAGAACAGACGCTTTTAATTAATATATGAAGCACCACTGTACATTGAAATAATACACTTTGTTAAATTAACCATAAAGTAAAAAACAGTGCAGGATGCGTTTCAAGCCAAAATAAGACAGCTCGTCACCAGCTGAAACAGATACGTGTCCGTAAGTGTACAGTGATGAACTAAATGAAAAGGGTAGAGATTAGAAAGAGTGCAACGGGAGGTGCCAGTTCAAAAAGGAAATAAGAAAGACAAAAATGATGCTAATATAACAGAAGTGAAAAATATGTTAAGAAGTGGAACTAAAAAGTAAACGGAAAAGTATGCGTAAAATAATAATAAGAAAATTAAAAAGGAATTTGTTTATTTTAATTAATTAATATGTTTTAATTTCATTATTATGTATTTATTTAATTTTCTTTGTTATTTATTTATTTAATTATATTTATTATTATTTTCCACTCCTTTTTTTCCGTTTACTTTTATTTCAACTTTTTTCAATCTTTTTCTCTTCTGTTATTTGCATCACTTTCGTCTTCCGCTTTTTTGCTTTCAACTAACGCCACTGTCTCATTCTTTGCAATCTCTGCCTCATTTATTTCAGTTCATTTTTGACCTTGTTTCCTTACGAACGCGGGTTTTCTTCAGCGGATGACCAGCTGTAGAGTAGTTTTTTTGTAGAGTATTTTTCCTGTGAAATTGTTCTCTTTCCTGTATATTCCCTAACTATATACTAGTTATATTTACTTTCATGAAACAAAAATTTAATGTCTCTATGCTTTACTGATGCCTTAAAATTCATGACGTCAATGACAAAAGTCATGACGTCAATGCAAATGATTGCTCTATTTTTTTTTTTCAAAAGTTATATCAATAGATATACATCAATACAAAATAGGTTAAAAATATAAAAAAAAAACAAATAAAATAAAAAACTACAATTGCGTAAATTTTGTTTATTTATCTTAAAAATTTCCATGAAGCGGTAATTTCCAATGTGGAATGAATGTCACACAGAGACAAGAACATTTGAATTTTACTGGTGGAAGAGGTAATTCGAAAGGTGTCTTTAATCCTCTGCGGTTTAATTATTAAATCTCGTCATCATCCATTTATTCACCGGCTAAACCCTCCCCCTCCCCTAAAAAAAAAAAAAATATTTTCTTTTTTTTTTCATTTTTAAATGTTAATACGCTGTATGAATTGCTTCAATTCTCTATACTTAATTTGAGGCAAAAAATTTTTTTTATAAATTCACTGAAAACAACACATATCAGCTGAATGTTTCAAATTAAACATTTATAAAAAGTTTCAACTGTTAAATCAAAGAAAAATAAGAGATCAGAGAACGATAATCGAAATACGTTCAATGGGCAGTGACAAGCTTGGCAAAAAACATGATAACACATCATTAACATCTTACAGAAATTGAAAAAAGACAAAAACGAGAAATAATCAATTCAGCCTTCCTATAAGTAATATATTGGACGAAATAAAAAGGCCACAAAGCTATCTTTATGTTTATTTATCAGACTTTTATTGATTGTGTTTTTTACAATTGATTCAGTTGCACACCGAATTTCGTGAGTTGGAACCAACCCGAATAAACAATATGTGAAATTATTACTCTTTTTTAAACTTCTAAACAGATTGCACATCCAGCCAATTTTATAGTGCTTTTCAAACAAGGACTATCTTTAACGTGCCAGTCACTCTTCCGATATAAAAAATCCAGAAACTATTTTTGTGTTTATTTACTAGACGTTTATTTATTATATTTTTTACCATTGACTCACTTCCACACCGCAGTTCGTAAGTTTGAACAACCATAAATAAACAATAAGTATTTTTTTGTCAATAAATTGACATTAAACTTCCCAACAAATTGCACAACCAACCAATTTTAAAACACTTTTGGAACAAACACTTTTGACAAAAATTTTATACTTCTACAAGTGGAGTAAGTGATTTTCTAAATTTTGCAACGTATTTGTTTAGAGCTTTTCCCAGGAAATGGTTTCATTAAAAACGAACAAAATTTCGTGAATTCTGATTTGCCATTTCTGAGTGTGCGCTAATCTTGGTTTCTATGAGTTTGATTTTGACGGAAATTAGTCAAATTGCCTATGTTTTTTTACGAACTTTAGTTCAATCCACCACTGCCAGAGGGCACATTCGTATCACGGGTTCTGTATGACAAATCACTACAGAGATTGTCTCATTTAACTGGGCTTTCATTTCTCTCTGACTTAAGCAGCGGGAATTAGTATCAATTCAGAAATACACAGTGGCATTGGAGCTATGGGATTCATTTGAATTCATTTCATGCTGCTAAAGCAGCATAGATTCCGAAATTAGGCTCATTTGAAAGATTTCCCGATGGTATAAAATAATATAATCTTTAGTTTACGATTATTGTAACAGATCAAGGTAACTCCAAGCTGATCACTCAGTTTTAAATGAAATTGAAACAATAAATTAATTCATAGTTTTAATTTAAATTTTTTTTATTTAAGAATAATAGTTAATCCGACTGATAAGTAACGATAGCAGAAAATTAACACGAAATACCATAAAATTCTAAGACCACTATAAAAACAACAAAAATTTCAAAAAACAATGCGTGATTTTCGAAAAATTTTCAGTGATAAGAAAAAAAAATCCAGAATGATAAAAAAGATTGAAAGCAAAATTTCTTTTACTAAAGTGAAAAAACCGCTGTGAATAACATTATTAAATAAAATATCAAAAATTGAAGAAGACAAAAAGTACTTCATCGGATTAAAAGATTTCTTCAACGAATGGTTAAAAAGCTACGTCAAATTACACAAAAAAAGTCATGCAAAATTCGAAAAATGCTGCACGAAATCCGAATAAACTTTTATGAAAAAGCTTATAGTATTTACTGTTTTAGATTAAAAAATCACCGCGATTCAAATAGAAACCTATGATATGTACTTAAAATTGCAAAATCTTTAAAAATTAAGAATGACGCATATTACTATGCAGGGAAGATAGTTCGCAGACAAATTAAAATTAAGAAGATTTAAAAGATCGGCGTTAAAAGAAAAAAAAACGTTAACAAATGCAAAAGTAATCGTACCGAAAAAATTCCACTATGTTAATTTAATATTTATCAACCTTATTCCTCTGAAGAATGTCAAAATATCGCAGTGGAAATCAAAAGAAAGACACATATGTATATCAGACTAAAAATTTCCATTCATTAATATCAGATTAATTATTTTATTTTATTTTATTTAGATTTTTTCTAGACTGAAAATTACTGAATATTTGAAATAATTTTATTTATTGAGAGACGAGTTACATGTAATTAAAAATTGGTTTCTTTTTGCGTATAAGAATTAGTACAATGTTAAAAAATGTAGCGAAAACCTAGCTCTGATTTTAAAGACTGTCAATTCTCTGAAAAACAAGAACGCCATATAAATGCTCTCACGGAGAGCTTTGATTGGTCAAAAAGTAGATATTATTTAAAAATAGAGGTATATATATTTATATTTTTTTGTATATTTTGTATATTTTTTTACATATTTTTATATAAATAGGTATATTTTTTTAACAATTTAGATTCCTTTCATGGGCAAAAATTCAAACTATTACGAATAGTTATAATAATCATTTTCAAAATGGTCGTTGTAATCTGTTAAATAACTTTTTTTTAAATTAAATATGTTTTGTGAGAAGGGTAGTTCCTGTAAGCATACGTCGTGATTTTTTTTCTGACTATAGATTTAAAACATAATGGCACTTTAATTAGGAATAGGCGTTAACTTCTTTGTGACAGTTAGTTTCAAAAATTAATTAACAAAAAAACTTTTTTTTTTTTTTTTTTTTTTTTTTTTTTTGTAATTTGAACAAAAAAGGTGTCCTTTTACCTTATTTTTTTACTTTTTGAAAGTTCAAAGAAAAGTAATCAATAAAAACTACACTTTTCGTTGGAATAACCTAAAGCAAAATAAAAACTATTGAAGAACATTCTTTTTGTTAAATGTAAGGCAATCGGTTGAATAGTTATTGAGAAAAATGCTCTCCTAGTTTAAAAAGTATAGTTTTGAGAAAAGAAAAGTTCATGTTTTACATTAAAGTTACGTTCAAAGAGCTAAATAAATAAATAAACAAAAAACACATATCAAGATACCGCTTTTGGGTAACAATCTACACATGTATTGAATGCAATCGATTAAAAAAAGGCTAACATTAATTCTATTATGCTCTTTATGACTCACCCGCATTTTAATATTTTTAAATGCTTTTGTCTTATTTGCGTGTTTTATAACTGAGTTCAATATCTTTCTTTTTGCGGTCGTACTTTTTCGATTTTAGTTAATTTTTTTCGAGCTTTTGGAAACTTTTCTAAAAATAAAACAATCCTGATATAAAAAAGTTGATATATAAAGCCAAAGGTTTCGCTACGTACAATAGATATTTTGATTTATGTAAATTTACTGATTTAAGCACGGTAGTTCCAGTACATTCCGAGACATTTTTGTTTTATAACAATTTATTTATTATGATGAAGTTTTGATTTAGTTACGATAAATTAGCCCTAAACAAAAACTGAACAACTGGTATAGATTTAACTACCAATGAGTTTATCATGTTCGAAATCAATTCAATCTCGTGAAACGTAATTGTATTACACCTGATAGAAAGAGATAATAATAAAAAAAAACCCACAAATATCAGTAAATTCAGTTACAGTTTTAAAACAAATTAAATTTTAACTATTTGACGGTGTAGAAACTGAAATTGCGATGTTTATAAGTTAATAAATTTGGAAAAGTAATTCAATTTGATTGAATTTGAGCCTTTGGACGGCGTTGGAAATGGACGCCCTTTATAATTCTTTAAGCACTTAGTGTACGTTCCCTTAAAGCTTAGTCGA
The DNA here is from genome assembly GCA_964019185.1 of Maratus speculifer. NCBI lineage: Eukaryota > Metazoa > Arthropoda > Arachnida > Araneae > Salticidae > Maratus > Maratus speculifer. Next base: position 390,405,892 of record OZ025290.1, read on the forward strand.
ATTCATCCGTTTTCAGTTATAGAAAAGGGGTTTAAGTTATGAAATTTAAAGTTTCATAACTCGGTCAATTTTAATGTTAGATGAATGGGACTTTTTCTGTATTTCTTGTTAGAGTGTTCGAAAATGTTTACTAAATATCACTTATGGGACCGGGGGGGGGGCTATAAAAATTTAATTTTCGTAATTTTTTAGCCTAAATCGCTTAAAAAGCAATTATCTACATTTTTTAAAGCATTTTTGCAATTGGAACTATATGTCTAAGAATAACGGTTTGGAAATTAGCCATTGGCCACCGTTGACAGTGGACACCCTGTATTGTTTTCAGTATTAAAGAAACTAGGAAAAAAAAAACAAAAAAAATAACTTAAAAAAAACGAAATACAGGAGCACCGAAGTCAGAGCTGATAGATTTTCTTTCAAAAAATATATTACATAAAAATCCCTTTCTGAAACTGAAATTCTTATGAAGAAATTAATGACTAAGAACATAATTGTTTATAATATGCATTAAAAAATACTTGAAAGAAACTTTCCATTAAAGAGTACAGAAAATCTAATTTACTTAAGGTTGATTTCATCTAGTGTAGAAGATTACATCATGTCTTAAATTAATCCATTTCTGAAATATTAAACGTTTCATAAAATTGAAAAAAAAGTAAGGGATTTTTTTTTCGAATAAGGTAAATTAAACTCATTTGTCTTCTTTAATACTTCTTTATTATATTTATTCATTTTATGTACTTTCATACTCTTGCAATTTTTTTTAACAATATTAGTTAAATAATTGAAGTACTATCCGTAGAAAAAGTTACATATTTTTTAAGGAAATATTTTATAAATAAACTTAAAAACAAACAAACAACAACAAAAAAATATTTATCGATGTGCAATTTTACATATTTTGTATGAGTTTTCATGATCTTTGTATTGTTATTCTCATGTATCGAGAAAAAAATTTTTCACGTTAAAAATTATTTTAAAACCCATGATTTATTTTTAATTAAAGAAAGGTATTTTGTAAATTTTGGAAAATTTCTATAGAAATTTTTCAATGGATTTGCATTTAACAAACAGGCGAACATTTCCACTAAAAAAAGAAAAATCAATGTACAGAAATATCCAAAGAGCTCCGAGTTACCCAAAGTTCCAAAAATTGTTCTTTATCTTAAGAAATACTAAAAAATAATTTTCCTGATTTAAAGAAGAGTTTTTAAAAGTAAAGTTATATTTTGTCTCTGATTTTCAATTAGTTTTTATGCAGATATTATTCAGTTTACGATATTCAGTTTTTTCGCTGAGAAGAATTACATAACATAAATAACAGGCGAACGTTTCTACAAAAATAAGATAAAACAATGTACAAAAATATGCAAGAAAATATTCTGAATCATCCAGAGTTCCAGAAATTGTTCATTATCTTTAAAAATCTAGAAAGTAATGTTCCTGATTTAAAGAAGGCTTATATAAACTTTTTTACTAAAAATTGAACCGACTTCAAATATTAGTGCAAAGTGAAAAATAATTTTTTATATAATAGTAATAAGAAATTAAATTAAGAGCGTAGTATTTACCATGGGTATTATTATATTTATGTACATTAATTTCATTTTTTGGAGTCGGTGCCAGCCAAGCCAAGTGACATGTAATTTTCCAATAGACACACATCCAAGTATCTACGATATTTTTTACGATTTAATATTTAGTTTAAAAATGTACCTTTATTCATTTGTGATTTGAATTGGATAATTAAATTTAATTTTATACTTGGCTTGGCTGGCACAGACTCCAAAAAATAAAAATTAATGTACATAAATAAAATAATACGCACGGTAAATACTACGCTCTTAATTTAATTTCTTATTACAATTATATAAAAAAAATTATTTTTTACTTTGCAGTAGTATTTGAAGTCGGTTCAATTCTTGGTAGAAAAGTTTATTTTTCTCTTTTTTAGTGAAAGTTAACGTTATTTTGAAGTCGTTTAATAAAAATTATAATGCGTAAAAAGTTATAGTAAATTATACACGCATGTCTGGAGTGGGGTACGAACCCATGCTCTCTTTCGAGAACCAGAGTTTAAATCTGGCGCCTTAGACCGCTCGGACATATTGACTGCACTTCATTCGGCGAGCTTATTTAACGTCCATGCTACTTTTAATTTACGTGAAATCACTAATTTTATTAGTTTTTGCCTAATTACTAAAAAAGTACTGAACCAATTTCAATGAAATAGAAGTGGTACTAATTCGAGTGTAGCCTCTTTCATTTAACACAAAATCCAAATTAATCGGTTGGATAGTTTGGGAGTAATCGGTAAACATACATTAAAAAAATACATACGCGTCGATTTGATAACCTTCTCCTCCTTTCTTGAAGTCGGTTAAAAATTATAAGACGGAAAAGATTATTGCACACACATGTCAGGGACTCTTCCTTTCGAGAACCAGAGTTCAAATCAAGTTCTTTAGACCGCTCAGCCATACTAACTGCATTCCGTTTGACGAACTTCAACGTCCGTATTACTTTTAATTTGCGAGAAATCACTAATTTTATTAGTTTTTGTCTAATTACTAAAAAAGTGCTTAACCAATTTCGATGAAATGGAAGTGGTAGCATCTTTCATTTAACACAAATACTAGTTTAATCGGTTGGATACCTTCGGTGTAATCGGCGAACATACATAAGAAAAATATAGATACGCGTCGAATTGATGATAACCTCCTCTCCTTCTTTTAAGTCGGTTAAAAAAATTATAATACGGAAAAACATACTTTACATACATACGTAGGTCACGAGTGGTGTTCGAACTCACGCTCTCTTTCGAGAACCAGAGCTTAAATCAGGTGCCTTAGACCACTTTGCCATCCTGATTTCAATCTATTCAGCGAACTTATTCAACATCATGTTACTTTTCGCAAGTCTATTATTTTAGTACTCTTTCACTGATAAAGTATTGAGTTGATAAAAGATATCTGATACTCTGTGCTAACGGTGAAATAAAAAATATTCTTAATTGCATTATTAATATTTAATTTGTAAGATGTATGAGTAAAAATTATAATACGAAAAAAGGTTATTGTATACAGTTAGGAGTGGGGTTCGCACCCACTCTCTTTTTCGAGAACCAGAGTTTAAGTCAAGCGTTTTAGACCGCTCGGCCATCCTCGCTGCATTCCCTTCAGCGAAATTATTCAACACTTTTAATTAGCGAAATATCACTAATTGTATTAGCTTTTGTATAATTACTAAGAAAGTACTGAATTAATTTCTATGAAATGGAAATGGTACCAATTCGAGAGCAAGCTCTTTCATTTAACATCAAAACCAAATTAATCGGTTGGATACTTTCGGAGTAATCTGTGAACATACATAAAAGAAATACATACGCGTTGAATTGATAACCTCCGCTCCTTTTTTGAAGTCGGTTAAAAAACAAAGTTACATTTTGTCTCTGACTTTCTGGATCATTTTCAATTAGTTTTTGTACAGTTATTATACAGTTTTTTTAATAACAAGAATAACATAAAATAAATAATGGGAGAACGTTTCTATAAAAAATACGATAAAACAACGTACGAAAATATCCAAGAAAATTTTCCGAGTTATCCAGAGTTCCAAAAACTGTTCATTATCTCCAGAAAATTTAAAAACTAATTTTCATGATTTAAAGGAGAGTTTTTAAAAGCTAATTTATATTTTGTCTCTAACTGTCGGTAACATTTTCAAACAGTTTTTGTGCAGTTATTATTAAATTTATGTTATTCAGTTTGTTATCTAACAAGAACAACCTAACATAAATGTTAGGCGAACGTTTCTAAAAAAATAAGATAAGCCAACGTACGAAAATATTCCGAGTTATCCAGAGTTCAAAAAAATTTCCTTATTTTTAGAAAATGTAGAAGGTAATTTTCCTGATTTAAAGAAGAATTTCTTAAAGCAAAATTACAATTTGTCACTAACATCAGGAAACATTTTCAATTAGTTTTTATCCAATTATTATTCAGTTTATGTTATTCAGTTTATGTTATTCAGTTATTTCTCTAACAAGAATAACATAAAAAAATAATAGGCGAAGGTTTCTAGAAAAATAAGATAAAACAACGTACCAAATTATTCCGAGTTATCCAGAGCTCCAAAAATTTTTCATTATTTTTAGAAAATATAGAAACTAATTTTCCAGATTTAAAGAAGAGTTTTTAAAAGTAAAGTTACATTTTGTCTCTGAGTTTCGGAAACATTTTCAATAAGTTTTTGTGCAGTTACTATTCAGTTTTTTTTTTCAATGACAAGAATAAAATAACATAAATAATAGGAAATCGTTTCTATAAAAATCCGATAAAAAACATACGAAAATATCCAAGGAAATTTTCCGAGTTATCCAGAGTACCAAAAATTGTTAATTATCTGTAGAAAATCTAGAAACTAATTTTCATGATTTAAAGAAGAATTTTTAAAATCAAAGTTACACTTTGTATCTGACTTAAGGAGCATATGCAATTAGTTTTTGTGCAGTTATTATTCAATTTATGTTATTCAGTTTTTCCTCTAACAAGAATAACGTAACATAAATAATAGGAGAACGTTTCTATAAAAATACAAAAATCCAACGTACGAAAATATCCAAGAAAATATTCCGAGCTATCCAGAGTTCCAAAAATTGTTCATTATCCTAAAAAAACCTAGAAATTAATTTTTCTGATTTAAAGAAGAGTTTTTAAAAGCAAAGTTGCATCTTGTCTCTGACTTTTGGAAACATTTTCAATTGGTTTATATGTAGTCACTATTCAGTTTATGTTATTCAGTCTAGTTTTTTTTTAACGAAAATAACATAACTTAAATAATAGACGAAAGTTTCTTCATCTACTAAAATAAGATAAAACGACATATGAAAATATCTAAGACATTTTTTCCGAGTTTCCCACAGTTCCAAAAATCGTTCTTTATCTTAAGAGACACTAGAAAGTAATTTTCGTGATTTAAATAAAAGTTATTAAATCAAATTTACCGTTTTGTCAATGACTTTCGGGAACACTTTCAGTTAATTTTTATGCTGTTGTTATTTAGTTTATGTTATTCACTTTTCTATAACCAGAATATTGTTTTTTAGATGCAATCAATTTACAATGATATTTTTTAACTTAATAACTAAATATGCTGATTCTAGGATAACAGTTTAATGTTACTTTTAATCTTAATGTTAATGATGTTTATTTATCATATTTTTCTGTAAAATATGTTTGCTGAATATAAAAGCTTTACTTGACAATTAATAACATTCGAAAAACATCTAAAATGATTTTGTACAAACACATGATAGAATACAAACATTATAGAAACATCTTAAAAACGTTTCCTAAAGTCAGTAGGGATGGAAAGAATTTGTTCTTATAAGCAGAGTTGCAAAAAGTCGGTTTATTCCCGGGTTTATTTCCAATATACCAGGTTTATTCCCAGGTTTATTCCCAAAAAACCGAATTATTCCAAAAAATCCCGGGTTTTTTAAAGGTTTATTCCTAAAAACCCGGTTTATTCCCGAGTTTAACCCGAGTTTTTTCTAACCTTTGCAACGCTACTTATAAGAGCTAATTCAAATCCCGGAAGTGTATTGCTTTCTGAAGTGTCTCAAGATAAAGAATGTATTTTGTAATCGTATGTACGTACTTCGCTTTATTGTATACATTTTGTAACATAAAGTGCATAGATAGAGTATTTAAAGAGAAAGTATCGAGAGTATATAAATAGATAAAATTCACAGTACATTTTCGTTCTAGGTTTCATTTTATTTTCCTGAATAAAGGAACACATGTTGTTTTTTTAACAATGTTTAAGCACGTTGTCCAAAAATTAACCTATTCTAAAAGTGTTACTACACATTTATATAGATTAGTTTTAATTCCATATTGTAAATACTGTACCAGTATAGTTTTAAAATGCACATGTAAAAAAGCTTTTGTTTATTTTCAAATAAAAGAGTTCGTAATCTTCGGCGATGATCATTCATTTCAAAATTTTACTAACAGAATTTGTGTATGAAAGGATTAGGGAAAGAAATAAAAGCAAACTATTTGAGGGATTTTGTAAAGTATTGTATTGAAAAAATATAGCAAACTAATATATTTTCATCTACATAAATTTATAAAACATATCAATTGAAAAATATAGATGTAAAATACAGGAACAATTGCAGTACAAACACAGGAAAAAACTGTTTATAATTATTTAGCTTTGGCAATGGTAATGTCAAAATTTAAATCAAGATATAGTTTTTTTTTAAACAACGACAAAAAAAACTATTATTTTGGATAATAATCAATAAATTAAAAAAAAACTTTGTTGACATAGACATAGCTTTATAATTTTACAGTATTGCATTTTCTTATATTAAAATTGTTAAGTTACTAAATAAGAAGCAAAATTATTTTATTTGAAACTTTTGCTTTTAAAGCTTTGCAGTTTTGCAAAATTTTGTAATAGGTATATAGGCTCACAAATTCTTATAGCATATACTTTCAACACAATTTTGTTGCCATTTTTTATAGCATATGATAAAAAAACATGAAAAAAATAAATACATACATTGCATTTTCCTGTGATGTTTCATAAAAAAACATTAATTACTTTACATCAAAATTTACTGCTGAACACATAAGTGATGTATAAATTGTCCCGTTCAAAAATACTTCTTTTAAAATCTTAGTATATGCGAAAACATAAAAAACCCAAAACATAAAAAAGTAAATAAAACATGTACAATAACTTGAATTTAAATTAAAGATAAAACTTACCTCCGATTAAGTGCATGTGAGATACCATCTGAGCAGCTATTTTTCTGATAGGACCTTCTTTCAGAAGACTGAGAGCAAGTACAAACACACTGCAACCTTGCAGCACACAGCCCGTCCCATACATCAAGCAGGTGCCCTGCCAAGCGTTGGATGGGAACTTCGATATCCCAAACCTATGACAGTGAAGTGTGGCTTTTTTCAAATCTCTGTAACACACATTGAACATGCCTGTCGTATACACCAATGATGTCCTGTCGTACTGCAGTATGGTCTCTTCTCTGAACGTCGACAAAGTGACATTTTCTCGGACAAACCACTCAGTCTCGACAAAACCTATGGTGCACGTGAAGGCAACTAAAACGGAAAGTATGGTCCAAAGAGTGGTCACTACCCATGATGTCTTTACCTCCCCATTCTCCATGGGCAGGTATAGTCTGTGCTCAATAATATCCTTGCACGAAAAACACCAGGGAGTCTGTAAAACAACATAGTCAGTTGGCGTCGAGGAAGATTCTATTTGGTAGTATTTATTTCGATCTTTTTGCATATTGGAATATTTTTCGTTACTTCACGGGAGTTGAATGTATTGCTCTTGTAAAGTTGGTCGTAAAATCAGTATCATATAAATGGATACCATTTATCACAAGATAATAGCTTTAGGTGTAGAAAAAATCGCAATAGTTTTATGTATCATATATTATGTTTTATAGAAAACACTAGTCTTAGTTTTATGTAATGCTTAGATCAGATCAGTAGAAAAGATGCATAATAAAATTGGACAAATATTTTATAAATTCCGTAATATACTAATTTTGCAATACGACTCAGAAAAGTTGAAAAAAAAGTTCAGAGAAATTTAATAAGACACTTAATATGATTTGCTAACTTTTAAGGTTTTTCTTTTCTGTTGCAATTGTTTTGCAACAAAAATTTGAGGAAAAAATACTTGATCATAATTATTTATTTTTTAACTGAATCACTGTTATGTTTATCCCGAGTTTATTTATTTATTTGGTAGCTTTCTTTATGTATGTCCTCAGAATATATTTCTTTTGCGTGTGCATAAGACAAATATACGACGTATGGTTAAAATGCAGCATTTTTTTCCGATAGGAGTTATTTAAAAAGTTTCTTTTTTATTATTTTTTCATATAGAATGACGTAACAGTCAATTCTTATATCCTTTTATACAAACATTTTAAAATGAATAAGTAAAATTTCCAAGTTATAGAATTTTTTCTATAAATGCTTAACAGTATACTTTTATCAATTAAAAAATGTACTTGTTCCGAATGCAGAAATAATTCATTAAACGATACTGACTTCAGAATAATCTTTAAAAAATAGTAATTGTAACTTAATATACTGTTTCAATTTATGTGGCAAGCTGTAAACATTTTTCTGAAATCTCAGTCGATGGATGAAGTTTTATTTGTTTTATTTATTTTAAGTCATTTTTTTTCATTTTTTTAAAATCACTTTAGACGATTACATAAAAAACAGTTTTGTTCAATTTATTTTTTCAGCAACTTTTTAAAAATTCATATAGACTCATTAATCACTTTTAGGCAATATTCGAAATAGCTGTAACAAGCAAATAAGTTTTAAAAATGTTATCTTCTTACCTCAAATAAATTGTAAAAATTCTTAAATTTGAAAACAAGGCATAATTTTTTACATGATATCTTTTAAAGATGGTAGACATGACCGACGATGTGAAATTTTTGTTTATAAATTTTCTAATTATTTCTTATTCGGTAACCTTGATAATACTTCATAGTCCTCTTGCAATATTTTTATATTTTATTTTCGTATTTATTTTTATATTTTCAATTAACTTTAAAAGAGTACATTCAACCACGTTGTTTTAAATCGGAATATTGTCATATTTTAAATTTATAATTGCAACTAAATTTCTTTGTACAGTTTTATGTATTTAATCATAAATAAATTATGTCTTTATATAAAATAAAGAAGTCATCAATTAATTAATTTTTAGAAATTCTCAGCTTAAATGCATTGTTCAAGTAAATTTAAAAATATCTACAATTACACTTTACTTGCAATCAAAGTTTTTATAGTCTTTTACAGTGACTATTAGAATCTTGATTGATTTTCAGTTGTTATCAATCACGTCACTTCATTTTTTCGATATTTGCAAAGTTGTACATGCTCTCAGTAATGCATTTGAGTTATAGCACTACAGAAATTCATCGTGTATAACGATATTGATCGTAGCATACAAACTTCTTTAACATTTTAAAATATGCATGGATGACATGCATATTCAAAAAAGAACAGTCAAAATTCGTTATCAGGTCTTATTGTCATTAAAATCTTAAATGCGTTATACGCATTTTGAAAAGTATATAATTTTTCTTGCAAGATAGTCTGAATGTACAAATTTAATCACTACTATAAATATGTTTTTTTTTTTTTTACATAACTGGTCAACTAATAATTCTTAAAATGTATTTAAGATCTGAATGAATAATTTTCTATCAAACATTTCATATTAATTTCAAGATACATTTGTTTCTTAAGATAAATTTAATTTAAAAAAATGTATTTTCCAGCAAAATCATGTCTGTATATTATTTTTACTAAATACGTTATTCGTTACTATCAATACCAATTTTCATTCAGAAATCATTTATAAAAAATATCCTTTTTTATTTCAGATTAAGCTACACACTTGAATCTAAGTTTTCTAGACAAACTATAAAAAAAATAATAATAACAAGAACGTTATTTTTTCTTTTACTTAAGTTAATATCTTAAGACTTTTGAAATATTTACCGGCATTCCCACAACTTCAGCAATTTCCCAAAATAAGTTGTGAAATCTTTTTAAAGAAAGCGCTTTTCACGTGTCAGTGGAAAGTATCAGAGCATTTAAACCACATCTCTCAGCCACGAGAACTAAATGTTTAGTGAGAATTTTCTTCTGTGGAAGCTTGTGACAGCTTTTCTCCATTTGGCGACTTGGCGCAAATGCAGAAATCGCCAAAACGTAAGCGCCAACTTCTCTACTCAATTCTGTTTATCATTCCTATTTCAATAAGAAACACATTAACGTTCGACTTAAATTCATTTGTAGAGCATATAGCCTTTAACCAAATAGATAATTAAACTTTTCTTTTTAAGACTCATAAATCATTCCAGAGGTTCTCTAAGTATTTTTAAGAGCTTAAAAGAGTTGTTTTGGTATAATTATCTTAAACATTTTCCTATTTCAGTCAGATATAATGAAGGGGATGATTAAATATGTAAATGGTGGGTGGTAACTTTGCGATTCCTTAGCAATGAATCAAAATTGATATTTATAACATAATTGTGGGTATTCATTTATCATTTTTAAAATAATATTGCGCAAGATTTAAATAATAAATTTCTTCAATAGGGATATTCGAAAAGGTAGCAATAAAATTATAAATTCTCTAAGATTATTTTCTTTCGGAAAGAAAAAGTAATAATTTAATTACTTTTTTTTTCTCTACTTTAAATAAAATACAAATTTGTAGAACACATTGCTTTTAACCAGATAAAATGATTAATGTTTTCCGTTTCGAAACTCATAAATCATTTAAAAATTTCTAAAAATTTGCAAGCTATAAAAAGAGCAATTACTTTTATGCAAATGTCTTAAACATTTACTTATTTCAGTTGAGTATCTGATGTGGGAAAATTAAATATAATTAGTGTGGTAACGTAAGGAAGTTTTTAAAAGTGGTATAATATATATGCGAGTATATATATATATATGTATATATACAGGGTGAGTCATAAATATCGAAACAATAGGCTATCTCCTTAAATATTACCCTTAGACCCATACTTCCAATTGCAAAAATTCATAAAAAAAAATGTGAAATTTTTTATAAGATAAATTGCGATTCCATGTGGGGTATAGTTGAAAAGTTACGAAAATTAAATTTTTATACGGCCTCCGTAGGACAAACATTCCAATTAGGAAAACTTTCCTTATTCAGTCCTGAATAAGACACAAAAAGTTGCATCTTCATATCTCCAAAATTCGCAAAGTTATAGCCGTTTAAAAAATTCATCAGATTTTAAGGGATTAGACACAAATTGAAAGCGCAATTCAAAAAACAATGTTACTTTAACAGTTCTAGAAAACGCGTAAAAAATATATTTCTTGAGTTAGAATTTTGATTTTTTTATTTTTTTGTGATGGTTAGCATTATAATTTGCTAAGAAAATCATATTCTAAATTTTCTCATACAATTTATAAAAGTTTCATGTGGTTAGTACTGGTTTAAAAGGGACAATAAAAAATAGTTGTAACTCGTAACATTATTTATCGGATTTAAATTTCTTTCCATTTAATTAAAGATGAAAATCTGATTTTAGTTTTGTTCCAAGGTTTTTTTTATATTAATTTTAAAACTATTAAAAATATTTATTGAAAAAATAATATAAATTTAAAAAAAGTCATATTTTCAAAAACAAACATTTTTTCAAAAGTAAACATTTTTTCAAATTTGCCGAAACAAAACTAATGTAAAAAAATAAAAAATGACGTGTTTCGAGTTCTTTTTTCTTTTAAAAATTCTTAACATTTAATAATTTAAAGACAAGAAATAGAGGATAAAAAATTCATTATGCAGAAAAACGAAGTGTATTGTTTAAATGTCCGTCAGTTATTTTAAAAAATGCTTTTTCTAAGATGCAGATTAAGTCTTTTTTTTTTCTTTTTAAATTTACCTCTGACAACTTCAGGCTTTTTATCGTCCTCCAGAGGATGTTAAAAAATCTGTATTCTGGGCCCAGGTAGGGCCAGGACCGAGATGTTACTTTTTTCGAAAGACCCGCCAGGCGGGGCCTAGCGTACTTTTCATAAAGGAGGGATACTACTTCCTTCAACTTAGGTGGACTCTGGATGAAATTTTCAAACCCGGTCTCGACAAAACTCGTATTAAAATCACTGTCTCTGACTGACTTAATACGTACATAAAATAAATAAAATTCGGCTCAATCGAATTTTTTTACGAAAAACATATAAATTTACAAAACTTTTATTTTACAAAAAAAAAAAAAAAAAAAAAAAAAAAAAACTTTTAAATTTTTTTTAAATAGATTATTCAAAGGCTAAAATATTAAATACAATAAAACCAGTGAAAAAAAAATTGCCAATGACGGAATTCTGTCTTAAACGGAAAATATGTTGATCCATGCAAAATAAATGCAATAGTACCTGAAAAGAAAATAAGCTCCAATTATATCTTCTAGGGAGAACATCTGTCTATAACGTATTTTTTCTTTCCTATGTGATTCCGTCTTAAAAAGTTTTAGTGTATAACATTTTTCAGAGTCTCCAACGCATGGGATATGGATTAACGATATCAAAATATAAGTGAAACATTTACATATAAATAGAGATTCATTGATAAAATAAATATATTACAGCCTTTGGCGCTTCCATAATAATAAAAAGTATAAATATAAAAAAGAAAAAGCTATAAAAGAATTTTTTGGTCAGAACTCCTCCATATGAAACATTTTTTTCCCACGCCGAATTAAAAAACTATGTAGAAATTTGCGACTGAACCAGGCTATGATTTAAACTATTTTCCAGACCGGTCCGGGTTATGATGTTGACATTTTTTCAGGCCACGCCGAACTTCCCCCCCTATGGGTCGGTTTGAGAATTGACCTACATATTTTGACCTGGGCAGACGTCTGGTATACCAATTTAGAGTAAAAACTATACGCTGCTATTTTATGTCTAAAGAAAAAGCGCTATCTTAAACCGATTTTTATCAATTTGCAATCTGTGAATGTTCCCTAACAAGCGTTGAATCACAGAGAAGAAAGCAGAGTTTAGAGGCAGGGAAAAGTGGTGTAAGTCAGGAATTTTTGAGGAATTTGGGATTTAATATCTCTGTGGGATTTTCAGACACGGAGATGAAATTTATTTTGTTCAATTTAGGAATGGATAAGGAATAATTTTCTAATTGGGAATTTTGACCTACGGGGGCCGTATAAAAATTTAATTTTCGTATTTTTTCAAATAGACCCCCCATAGAGTTGCAACTTATCTTATCAGAAATTTCACCTTTTTTTATGAATTTTTGCAATTGGAAGTATGGGTCTAGGGGCAATATTTGAGGAGATAGCCGATTGTTTCGATATTTGTGAATATATATATATATATATATATATATATATGTAATAAAATAAAAAAAAAAAAAAATTGCGCCATTTTTTTTTTTATTTTTTCTTAGCTTCAATTCTAAATTTGTGGAACATATTTCAATCTTAGTTTCGTCTTGTAACAGCTAAAATTCTTTTTCTTACTTTAGTTATTAATAAATTATTTCTTGCTTCTCAAAAAGGCGGGAAGTATTTCGTAAGCTTTTTACTTTCTGGCATATTCCTGCGATTTTAATTTTATTTTTTATTTTTTAACATCGCGAGACAAGTGTTACTACGCGTTGCTAAAGGGCTTAGTGTTCCGAGGAAAAAATATAGTTCTTGCCAGTAGACCGCCTATTACGGCCAATTAGAATTGATCATTTTGTCCGTTAGAGGCTCGAGTCCATCCTGATTGGATTTTTAAAATGATTGACGCGGAGTAGGAGGGCGCTAGTTTTGTCGTGAAAATGATTTTTTCATTTGGCTTTTCAGGAGAGTAGAATGCACCTTTTCTTTAAACTATCAAGACGCGCGTTTTATTTCTCCGCTGAATTAGAAATGTCATTTTTTCCGAGATTGTAGAACGCCGGAATGTTGCAGCTTAGTGAGCGAAGGCCGTAGTGATAGATGTGTGGAACGGTGATCTGTGGAGTAACTTAAGTTCGTGCTCTAAATAATAAAGAACTAAAACACTGATTTTCTTGCATTGTTATTGGAGAAACTCCTACGAGAACAAATCCATGGCTTATCCACTTACCAGAACGACTGCTCATCCCACTACTGAATCTTAGTGAATAGTAGTATTCTACAACCAACATGGTATTCTATTAGTGATTATACACTATTATAGAACATCGTCCTCGTTTTATTACATTTTAGCCGGCAGGATGAAAAATGAACCGGCGTAAAACTTTTGAGAATAAGCTGCATGCTCTTCATACACTTACAGTTGTTCCTACATTTTTCCTGGTATTGTTTTCATCTTAACATTTAATACAGAAAAAAAAATAACTATGATATCTTCCATCTAAATGGTATGTCCAAGACTGAAGATGGATGGGATCAGCTGCTGTGTGTTAATACTAATATTGTAATTTTGTTTCCTGCAATAAGACTCAATGTGTGTTACTAACAGTCAGAGTTTTTGAGATGTTAGCTGCACGCATCTTTAACCTCATCTGCGTCTACTTCCACCCATGTTACGACGAGATGGCCTGCATGGAAAAACATCTTCATGTGCATAAATGATAAACCTTTCAGCTGAAAAAAGATCGTCTTATAAAGTTTTGTTTGTAATTATGTGTGGTATCTACATCTACAAATATTTTAAATGTGAAATATACCTCGCATTCTAGTGAGAAACTTTTCAACTGAGAGATATGCAACCAAACTGTGAGATATGCAAAATAAAAATTACAAAAGATCACCTGCATGAAATCAATTCAACATCATTTTCTTTTATTTATTTATTTACTGTATTTTCTAGGTAAAAGTGCATAAATATTTTGATAAATTTTCATTTCATAATAAATGAACACCTGCTGTATGGTTGCGAAACTACGGTAGATTCCATCAGTAATACAAGATAATTGAAATTTACACCTGTGAGTCGTATCTACGAAGTTCTTTATTTTTGTTTAGTTTAATAAAAAATTAGGTATTTGAACAAGGCCACATCGAACATGTCTGTAAGTTATTATTTATTATTTTATTGTTTTATTGATTAAGAAATTTAATGATAATTTCTTTGTTTAAATTCTTGATTTTTTTTCTCTCTCTTTTATTACAAATATTAAAAAATAAATTTGTTCTTAATTTATAATTAGTTAAAATTTTCTGCTCATAGAAATTTTATTTAGTTTTAAAGGTGTTATTTTTTTTTTAAATCGAAAGATGGATTAATTTGTTGTTAAAAAAATACTCTGTTGCAAAATTTATTTTCCATACGTAAAGAAAAGTATTTTTGTTTTTAAAATTATTTGTTATTTCCCATGTATGGAAACCCGATATTTATTATTTTATTACTTATTTATTTATTATTTATTTATTTTTATTATTATTTATTGAGGTATTTGAAGTATAGTAATTGAATTTTAATAATTGAAGTATAGCATTTAAATATTTTCCATATGAATTATCCTTCTTATATGCTATTAAGATCAGGATAAGTAAAAGAAGAAAAAATGTCAGAAAATAAACTTGATATTGTCCCTTTTGAATTTGGGTTGGGCATGGATATATTTAAATGGTTTAAACATTTTGATCGAGAATGTTCGGTAGAAAAGAAAGATAATGAGTGGAAACATCAAAATATTTCAAAATATTTAAAGGGGGAAGCGCTAAAAACTTATATCAATGATTGTTTGGATTGTGCTACTTATGAAGAAATTGTCGAGATTTTAAGTGAAAAATTCATTCAAGTTAGAGTTCCAAAATTTTCTGAATTTACTTCCTTAAAGTTAAATGATCTAAGTGATTTGGATTCTTATTTTAGAAAGAAAGTTGAGATTGGAAGGCAACTTCAGCTTGAGGAAAATTTAATTATACAGGGATTAATTGATGGCCTTCAGCCGGAGTATCAAAATTGTTTGATGGTTAACCCTCCTTCCAATACTCGTGAATGGTTTCGCATTGCTAAACAATTAGCAGCGATTCCAATTCATACCTCTAATAACGGCAATAGAAATTTTCAACAAACTAGACCAATGCACAATCCCAATCCTCAGCCCAGACATTGGACTCGACCTACTCCAAACAATCCATCCCAAAATTTTAATCCTAGGTTTTTCACTCCTAGAATGCCTGCAACTCATTATCAAAACAATTACCCTAGTCGTCCGTGCAGAGTATGTTTAAACAGAGGCATAGAAAATGCATATCATTGGGAGAGGAGTTGTATATTTAACACAAATTCCTGTCAAGCTCAAACTCCTGCTCATATTCAACCACCCCCTACTAATAATGTCTGACAATTATTTATCCCTGGATATGTGGGCAATAACAAAGTGTATTGTGTGGTGGATAGTGGATCAACTGTCTCAATTTTACCCCTCAAATTTGTTCGATATTTAAATGGTAATTTACATAATGTTACCCCTATTACTATCAGACAGGCACAAGGAACTCTTACAATTAATAAATCTTGTCGATTATGTATTAAATTTGGTAATATAAAGAGATATGTTAATTTTTTAGTAAGTCAACTTGATTTGGACTATGCTATTTTAGGTTTACCTGATTGTGCCAAATTTAAATTAAAAATTGATTGTGCAAAAAGCCAGGTGTTACAAGACAATATTTCGTTAAACCCATATGTCAACATATCCAGTGATAACTTAGAATTGCTTCATTTTGATATTATAAAAAATGATACTACTGTGCAACCCGATTATGGAAATACCATAACTCCTCAATCCTTGTCGCGAACTAATAATGATGATTATAATCTATTGGGGGATCTGAATGCTATTCAAAATAAAAATGTAAGGGAACTTTTAAGGGATTATTTAGATATTTTTGCAAAAAATAAATATGATGTAGGGAGAATTAATATTGAACCTCAGCGTATTTATCTTAAATCTGACCTACCAATATCTTTGAGGCCTTATCGTACATCCACTGCTGATGAAAAAGAAATATCTCAGCAAATCCAATCATTATTAGCTGCTGGGTTAATTAAAGAAAGTTATAGCCCGTACTCTTCTCCAGTTACGTTAGTAAATAAACGAGATGAAGGTAAAAAAACCCGAATGTGTGTTGACTACCGAAAATTAAATTCTATCATGAAAAATGACGCTGAACCTTTACCCCGAATAGATGAAATTTTAGACAAATTAAGTGGTGCCCAATATTTCTCTACACTAGATTTAGCCTCAGGCTATTGGCACATACCTATTCACCCAGCCGATTCCGAAAAGTTAGCCTTTACTACTAATTGTGGGCTCTGGGAATGGAATGTTCTCCCCTTTGGTGTAAAGGTAGGCCCCCCAATTTTCAACAGGACAATTAGAAGAATTCTTACAAAATATAAAATAGACTTTGCTTGTTATTATTTTGATGATATAATTATTTTTTCTAAATCAATAGATGAACATATACAGCATCTCATCCAAATTTTTGATTTATGCCGAATAGAAAATATTAAATTAAAATTATCTAAATGTACTTTTGCTCAAAAACAAATTAATTTTCTAGGGTATGAAATCCAAAATGGAACTTTAACTCCAGCTAATACTAATATAGAAACGATTAAAAAATTAAAACCTCCTGCTAACACTAAAGAATTACAAAGATTTCTTGGTTCTATAAATGTGTATCATAAATTTATTGACAAATATGCTGAAATTAGACACCCCCTAAATAAATTACTTAAGAAAGATACTATTTGGGAATGGAATACTGAATGTCAAAACTCTTTTAAAAAATTAAAAGATGCCCTCATTGCTAAACCAATTTTAAAGATTTATGACCCAAAATTACCCCTACACATGTTTGTTGACGCTTCTCAGGTAGCGGTAGGTGCAGTTCTTAAACAACCCGACCATAATAACTTTTTACATCCAATTGCTTATTTTTCTAGAGGATTGAGAAGTTATGAGAAAAATTATTTCATTACCGAACTAGAGTGTCTTGCTATCATTGATACTTTAGATAAATTTTATCATTACTTTCACGGTGTACAATTTACCATCCATACTGATCATGCATCTCTTGTTTGGTTAAAAAATGTCAAACATTTAAGAGGTCGATTATTTAGGTGGTCATTGAAGTTAAGTATGTTCGATTACAAAATAGAGTACTTAAAGGGATCTACAAATGTCGAAGCCGACATGTTGTCCCGAAACCCTATTTCTCATTTTTGTAAGCCCCTTACTTTTCTTCTTGACGTTAAAGAGATTATTGAGATGCAAGAAAAAGAATATGTGTGTGGATCAAATTATATTAATGACAATGGACTGATTATAGTTAAAAGAAAAGGTTTTCGTAAAGTGGTAGTTCCCATGTCCCTAAGAAAAAAATTGCTTAATGTTGCTCATGAACAGTTTGGTCACCCTGGTGTTCAAAAAATGCAAAATTTAATTTCTCCTAACTATTATTGGCCAGATATGACCCAAGACATTACTAACTTTGTTAAATACTGTGATATTTGCCAGAAAAATAAAAAACCTAGACAGAAAAAATTTGGCTTATTACAAACTATGCCCACTACAGATCAACCTTTTGACTGTCTGTCTGTCGATACTGTAGGAGGGTTCAATTATTATAATTCTACAAAAAAATATCTCCATATTATAATAGACCATGCCACAAGATATGTTTGGGCATTTCCTTCCAAAAGTGTCACTACAGAAACTTATACAAATTGTCTGAAACAAGTTTTCAATATCAAAATCCCTCAACAATTATTCTGTTTTAGTAAGATTTCAAGTGTACAGTCCCCTCAAAAAATACTTAGTGACAGGAATGCTGCTTTTACTTCTTCAAGATTCAAAAAATTCCTGCGAAATCATAATATTAAACAACGTTTGACCACTGCCCATCATCCACAAACGAATGGGAAATGTGAAAGAGTAAATCAGACAATAGTAACTAGATTAAAATGTAAAGTAAACTCCACTACCTCTAAAATTCCCTGGACTAAGCTTTTAACTGAGGTAATTAATGAATATAATAATACACCCCATTCTATTACCAAATTTCCACCTGCGTACTTACTTTTTGGCCAATTACCCTATGACTCCCCCTTACAACAAAATTATTATCCCCCTGTTCATGAAGCACTTAAAATTGCTAAAACAAGAACTGATGAATTTCATTTAAAAAATAAAAGATATTATGATAAAGATTATATCGAACCAAAATTTAAAATAGGAGATCTAGTTATCTATGAAGAATTTCAGTACCCTAATACTAGAAAGTTGTCACAAGTATTTAGTGGCCCTTATAAAATTCTTAACAAATTATCCGAAGTAAATTTTGAAATTGATAGGCAAAACCAGTTCAAAAGTTCAGAAATAGTACATGTATCTAAATTAAGGCCTTATTATTCCCCTGATAAATTTAAATTAAGTCATGAGCAACAACCCCCTAATCAACAACAACAAACTCAGGTAAAAACTGTAGCTTAAACTATATCTCTAGTTTATCATTTTATAATTTTTTCTCTTAAACAGTAAATTTCTTTTCATATTTTAATTCAGATAATATCCTGTAATTCTCACAGAATGGCAATGATATCTCTTGACTGCAGCGAGAGTGTCACTTGTCTGGAAATTTTTATATTTGTTTATTTATGCCGGCGTAGACGAACAAAGTGGAAATTTCTTATTCTGTACTGAATTACTCTACTTAGAATATTTTTTTTTCTTTCTTTCAACTGAACCTATTTGTAATATTAAGTTTAATCTATCAATTATTAAATTAATTATTTGCCAAGTAACAAAATTTTTATCACTTTATTTTAATATATTTTTTTTCTTTCTCTCTTTCTTTGCTTCTGCATTCCAGTCCAATTACATGTCAATTATAATATAATTTTGTTTCTTTTTCTCTTTCCTACTTGCATCTTGCAATGTTTTATCACACCGAGAGAATATTTATTGCGTAATTATTTGACATGAATAGATCTTGTTTTTTATTTTTATCATTTATTAATATTTCTTTTTAAGAATCTTAGTAGTTTAAAGGTCACGTGCATTCTCAAACATGAATAAAATTTTTATTTATCTTTATTTTATTTTAATTTATCATATTATATTTTAATTTTTTTTTGTACATATTCCTACTTAATCCTGTACTCGGATTACCAGATTAAGTAAATGATTTCATAGTTGATTGCATTTTTTATTTTATTCCACTTCTCTCTATATTTCATCCCAAAAATATGAGATGAGATAAACGAGATTAAGTATTTAAAGAATGTCTTTTGTGATATTTATTATTACTTATTAAGAGATTTACTTATACCCATTATGAGATTTACTTACACTTATGATATTTATTATTATTGATATTTTTCCTTATTATGTTTCTTAATTATATTGTTTATTATTTACATTGTTAAATTTTATTATTACTATATTATAAAATGTGTTATTAATTAAAAATACAATTATAAAAGTATTTTCACAAAGATTCCAAAATGGAACTGTTATGAATGTTCAAGGACTTACTCACACAAAAACTGAACTAATATTATAATGTTAGCTGATGAAATTGGACAGTTAAATGAATTAGACATCCTTAAAATGAGGTAATGAACTATGCCATTCCAAATATGACTTTAAGAAGATTTTTGAAATAAACTTTTAAAAATTGATTTCTAGATTTGACATTGTTAAAAAAGAATTTAACGTTATTGTTTTTCATTTTTATGTTCCATTTTTATGTTATTACTATGGGTAATTGCTTATATTTTCAAATTACTTTTTGATGTGTACTTTAAACAAGATTATATCTTGTATTTGTATTGAAGCCTATTTTATTGTATTTAAATTTGAAGTTATTCCACGCATCACCTTGGTGTTTTTAAATTTGAATTCTATATTTATATAAAAAAGAGAAATTAATTTAAATTTTTTTTTATTCAGTATCTAATTATTATTACTTATACCAACAACTTCGTGAGCTAAGTCTGCATCATCTCCCTTTCTGTGAAATTGCAGGTCTCAGACCTACTTTTTCACCCGTCTTTCTGGGAGGGGGGATTTGTAATAAAATAAAAAAAAAAAAAATTGCGCCATTTTTTTTTTCTCTCTTAGCTTCAATTCTAAATTTGTGGAACATATTTCAATCTTAGTTTCGTCTTGTAACAGCTAAAATTCTTTTTCTTACTTTAGTTATTAATAAATTATTTCTTGCTTCTCAAAAAGGCGGGAAGTATTTCGTAAGCTTTTTACTTTCTGGCATATTCCTGCGATTTTAATTTTATTTTTTATTTTTTAACATCGCGTGACAAGTGTTACTACGCGTTGCTAAAGGGCTTAGTGTTCCGAGGAAAAAATATAGTTCTTGCCAGTAGACCGCCTATTACGGCCAATTAGAATTGATCATTTTGTCCGTTAGAGGCTCGAGTCCATCCTGATTGGATTTTTAAAATGATTGACGCGGAGTAGGAGGGCGCTAGTTTTGTCGTGAAAATGATTTTTTCATTTGGCTTTTCAGGAGAGTAGAATGCACCTTTTCTTTAAACTATCAAGACGCGCGTTTTATTTCTCCGCTGAATTAGAAATGTCATTTTTTCCGAGATTGTAGAACGCCGGAATGTTGCAGCTTAGTGAGCGAAGGCCGTAGTGATAGATGTGTGGAACGGTGATCTGTGGAGTAACTTAAGTTCGTGCTCTAAATAATAAAGAACTAAAACACTGATTTTCTTGCATTGTTATTGGAGAAACTCCTACGAGAACAAATCCATGGCTTATCCACTTACCAGAACGACTGCTCATCCCACTACTGAATCTTAGTGAATAGTAGTATTCTACAACCAACATGGTATTCTATTAGTGATTATACACTATTATAGAACATCGTCCTCGTTTTATTACATATATATATATATAATTTAATGCAGGAAATTCATTTATTGTGTACAAAATTTCAAAAACAAAGTATTTTCTTATTTTATATATTTCTTTGCATTTTAATATATTTTCTTTTGCATTTTAGCTCTTTTTCGTCAATCCCCCAATATTCACACAATAAAACTATTACGAAATTTAAGTAATTAAATAATCTGCAAATACTCAAGGTGCGTTTCGTACTTTAAGTGCGTTAGTAATTATTAAATACATAGCACCTATAGTCGTCGCCTGCCTTTTCGATCTGTCTGTCCTCAAATAACTGCGCAAAAACTACCCAACTGAAATGACTGATATTATATGCGTAAAATTTTAACAGACATTTGTCGAATCATCATATTTTTTCTTAAAAATCAGATGTATAATTCAATTACAATGACAGCCAAAAGTATCCTGTATTTTTTAATGGGAAAAATAGTTTCAAGCGCATCTTAACGATGGTATACCCTTTCGAAAATAATGAAATTAATATGCATTTATGAAGTGATCTAAAATTTGTGTTCTTAAGAATATGCGGAGTACATAATATTTATTATTCATTTAGAAAGCAACAGAAAATTTTCAAGTTTACAGTGTGAAAAGCTATTTCCGGCGTATTTTAATAAAATTAAACTTATTCAAATATAATGGTTTTAATAGGTTGCTGACGTTTAACATACAAATAACATTCTTTAGAATAGAAATTGCATAAGATTTACCGGGACAGCAAAATATTTTGTATACTATGCTGCATTCGAAGCATTACATATTAGCAATTATTGCTGGAAGTAAATTTTAATTGTGATAGGTGATTTTGAGTTTAACTAAATTTTTGTACAATACGTTGAGTATATATACTATCGTATACATAGGTATACAAAAGAAATCACTATGATTTTTAAGTATGAACAAAAATAGCTTACAGGGTGTTTATGGATTAATTATTATTATTTTTTTTTTACTGAACTACATATAGTATACTAATATATGCTTGTAGAATGTAGATAAAACGATATACAAGGCCAAATAAAGAATTGGATTCCATGGCGGTGTTTAATTAATAATCTCTGAAACTCAGAATTCAGTAGTTTTAAAAGTGTTTTAGTATTAATTATGTTTGCGATAAGTAAAGTCTTATATAAAATGGTAGTTCGTAAAGTACATGGCTGTTAGAAATATCCAAATGTACTTACATCTATTGATATAAATTTTTGAAGGTGAAATTTCACTCTACTGTGCGTTATTAGCACTTTTCATACTTGTACTCTCGTACTCGTGACATCGTAGTTCACAAGTGTATATGAATTCCGTTTTTCTATTCGTCTGCGTGTCTTTCCAAGCTCTAACTTGTGTTAATTTAGTTGGCTTGATCTGTAATTAATATACGTTATTGAAATTTACTATGACATGTTCGTGGTGTTGAAGATAATTGTACGTTGCGTTCATTGTTTATTTACTGAGCACTCAAATGTATTCCATTATATTATGTTCTATGGGAAAATATCGTAATTATACAAATACTACCATCTATAGCCGTCATATGGTTCGTCCGTCAGTCTGTGTATAAGAGTCATAATAATACCCAGCAGAATGATGTTAAATCTAATATGTATAACCGTTTCAGAATTATGTTGAGATATTTGAATTTCCATTGGAAATCGAATCAGTACTTAACCATATATTAAATAAGTTTTAATGTTAACCCATGATTTAAGCTCGCAATGGGGATTACATACTTTCAAAGAAAGAGTCATAGTACTTCGATATTATTATATTTAATATACATAATGGTACTAAATTTTTAATTCATGTATTTTTTCATAAGAGTTTAAAAAATATTGCGCCATGATATGAATGTTTATAAAGAAATATACTTTACGAACAAACCTCGTTTGCTGTGGTTGATATACAATTTCCGACTTCTTACTTTCTTCTATCTTTACAAGAAGAAAATATTGTATTCATGAAGATTTCGTATTTCCGGTTTTCGAAGGCATTACACATTTTAGGAGTCAGAGAAACGAAAAATAGGTTTTTACAAAATATCTTTCAATGAGTCTGTTTTTCTGTATGTATGTGACACATTTTTTGTGGGCATAATTTTTTGTCGTAAATCGCCCAAAACCTGTTACTTCTATGCTACATTTTTTTCGAATGCCGCAGTAGCTATATGTCAAGAACTAATGCACGAATTTTTGTAAAACTTTAGATTCAATTAGTCGTTTATATGATAATGGTACTAGTTACTTTTTGTGTAAATCTCTTATTAGGTGGCACTGCTATTCTATATTTTTCAAGACTATCGCAAAAACTCTATTAAAAAATAATTCACGAATTTCAGTCAAACTTCAGATTTAGTTAGTCACTAATATGAATTAGCGATGTTTAGTTTTTGGTGTAAATCGTCCTACAGATGACACTGTTATAATACATTTTTCGCAATTTCCACAATAGTGCATTTTTAAGAACTATTATACCAAACTTGAAGGATTTGTATCGTAATATTAATAACATATATTCCAGAATGAAAAAGTAAAAATATAACTTATAAATAAATATATTGGTTATAAGGCGTTGTTGTATTAATAAAAACATTTAAAATACATTAAAAATTCTCTAAACATCTCCAGAATGTAAATAAAAATTTACATTCTGAAGATGACTCGATTAAAAAGAGTTGAAATATGTAAATAATTTTTTTATGTATTTTAAATGTTTTTATTAATACAGCAACGTCTTATAAGCAAAATATTTATTTGTATTATAGATTTTTACTTTTTCGTTGCGTAATATATATTATTAATAATACGATATAGTTATTAATGGATGTAATCAAGACTTACTAATGTTGTTTTTCACATTCAACGATTTATTTCAAACTTCAGAATCACTTAGAAGTGCCCATAAGTTGTTGCTTATCAGTGTTTGGTGTGAATATCTTAACTGATGGAGCTACCTGTGCTGCAGTTTCCGAAATGTACTATTATGTATGAGATAGAAGAAAGTTTTGTGACTGTCACATCCGACTGGTTTTTATTGTTAAACGTCGGAGCTAAACAATCTTGAAAATACATTTTGCAAACTCAGACATCCAAAAAACATCTAATCTATAAGGAAATTAACATCAATCTAGTCCTTTTTTCCAAATATTTCAGTTATTGATATGTGATATCAAAATAATATAAAATCGAAGATTATTTTTTATGAGAAAATTATATCCTTCTATTTTAATAATCAGAAAATCTGACAAAAATATTAGGCTTTTTATATGGACAATGAAAAACGAAACGGTTTAGTCAATTATTAAACATATATTATATTTATGCATAATAGGTGACTCTGCCCTTAACGAGTTACGCCAGCGAACCCCCTAGAGAACATAGCAATGCACCTTGTTTTAAAATTATTACCAGGTTATTCAAGATTGAATGATATTATTACGAATAACTATGTTCTGTATGCTTTTATGTTTTAACGTGTGCATTTTTTGACGACCTTGACCACGTGCACCACTGTCACGACGGCCAATGGTTGATTTTTGAATTGATAAATAAAATCAGTTAGCATTTGAAAATCAACTTCTATAAAATGATTATGTTAAAAATGTCGCTTTTTCTATATTTTTATATCGATTCTATGAACACAATTCGTCTTTTGGGTTCGCATTTATAAATGGAAAAAAATTCTCCCTCTACTTGGTGACAACTTTCGAATTGTACTGTGCTTTGAAATTTTTTTCTTTCATTTTATGTTTTAATCCAATTTTAGGTACTTTCAGGAACAGGTTCATAATTCATTTGTCTATTTTAATACACCATAATGCAAATTTTCACCATAATATTTTTTACTATAATAAGTATTTATGTAATAAAATTTTTACAAAATAAATCAATATCGAATATATTTTGCGAAGACACTTTTTTGTCTTTATGCTGCATCAAGTGTTAAAATATTTTAAATTTTTTTTTAAGTACGCTACTTTTATACCATGTGATACACATTGTGACAACACATGATTTTTTCCCTATAAAGAAATCATTTCAAATGTATACTTTTAATATATAAATAATTTCACCATAAACGTGTTTCGCTTGTAATAATTTAATTGTTTTAGAGTTTCTGTTTTTTTCTGTTTGAGATTTACGCGTAAATATGTACTTCATTATCTGTAAATAAGTAATATAATGTTATATAATAATGTTATTCAATTATTAAGTTGTTTTGAATTTTAATAATTTTTCTATAGCACGTGGCATTTTTATTCTTTTTGTGAATGAAGGAGAGAAAAGAGTAAGTGACTTTAGAATTATTGATGTCATATATTTCTCATTAAAACTGAAAGAAAAATTAAACGAAGAAATTTTATTTATTTATTTATTTATTTATTTATTTATTTATTTATTTATTTATTTTATTTTCTGCATTCAGTTGGGTAATTTTTACATCAAATATTTATTTCAGATATGTAGATAATTCCAAAGGTCTCATAATATCTCTTAAAATTTCTAAGTGTAACATATTAAAATGTATAATTATGGAAATAATAATTTCTTCTAAATTATATTGATATTTTTCTCATAGCTACACGAAAAAACATTGCTGTAGATAGGATATAGAGATATAGGATATAGGATATAGAGATCACTTTCTCTTTAAAATCGAACAGAATATCAAGCATAAAGTTTTTTTTTTTTTTTTTAATCACAATATGATATCAAATAACAATCTCTATTTAATTTCGTTTTCGATTTTCTTAATTGCGTTTATAAATGACATCATTTGGGCGAATTCGTTCAAAATATGTCCATTTTATGAATTAAAATAAATGCTTAGAAAATTACACTTTCTCTCTTAGCCATTTTGGTTTTATAAACAAAGCTACGATGAAATTAATATTACTTTTTTTTAAGTCGATATAGTTTATGTCAATGAGGAAATGACAGACAATTTTGGGATTTTCTAAAATAAAGTGATCGAATCTTCATTATCGAATATAAGAAATAATTTTTTATTTCTTCAAATAATCTTGAAAAACATTATTTAATCACAGTATTGTCTTCAATATTGATAGAAATAAAAAATAATATCTATTTCTGTTTAAAATTAACGTAAAAAAGAAAATACTTTATCATCTTCATAGTGTTTTCCTATTCTTCTCTTTTTTTCAAAAAAAA